>PVJH01000195.1:49136-341691 GCA_004026705.1 Nesogale talazaci
ATCCTGAGCAGGAAGGGCTATAGCCTAGGGGAGATTTTCTAGAGCTACAAAGTACAAAGGGTATAAACTTGTGCTGTGTGTGGATAGTAAAGGATGTGGCTGGGTGGAAATGGGCTGGGGGATGCAGCTCTTGGCATCAAGTGAATGCTGACTCACAGTGACCCTCTAGGGCTGAGGAGATGGCCTCCACAGGGTTTCCAAAACTGTACATCTTCAAAGAGTGCTGCTACATATTTTTCTGAAGACGACGGTGTTTTTCAACTGCAGACCTTTTGGTGAGTAGCTGGATACTTTACCATTGCACAACAGCTCCTGGAGGGAGGCGAGGAAGACCAAAGTGGGCTTCGGAACAAGGGTGAAGGTAACTCTGCTGTCTGCACCAGATTCTCTGCAAATGTTCTGTGTGTGTGTGTGTGTCTGTGTGTGTGTAATTTTATTTTCTCATCTTTGGAAAGGATAAAAGTAAAGCTGGTAGCTTGCTTCTTCTCGCCTCTATTTTTAATTAGATATATTAAAAATAGCTTAGCAATAATAAAAGTTTCTTTGTCCTAACTTTAACGAGAAAAAGTAAGTGCTCAAAGACTATCTAATTGGACTGTTAATTTTAAGGAAGCTAAGAAGATATAATTTTTTACCAAGAAACGAGAAGACTTTAAACCTAATTCAGTAACATGCAATCCTCTTTTAAACCCCCGGTGGGTGTGGCACCAAGGCAGACCTTACTTTAGTCAGTAGTGACTAATGGATGAGCAGTCATGGACTGCTGGTAAGGTGCCTGAGGACTTTACTGAACTACTAATGAATTCCCTAAAATTTATTTGCACTCACTGGAACTTTTTTTGTGTGTGGAAAAACTGGTTCATGTGTCCTTGACAGTAGCTCAAGTTATGTAACAGGATTTCTTAATCTTAAAATTTATAGAATTTCTGAAGCTGTATGTTTAATTTTATTTCTATGTGTATTCTCATTAGAGGACCAAAGGGTTCCTAGAAAGCCAGGAATCATAAACTGTTTTTAACTGCATTGAGAGATTAATAATTTTCTTTAGATACTTCTTACTATTATTGCTAATATTCTATAAAAACACAGTTTCATAATTCTGGAACCAGAGTACGTACTGTTCCTTAAGAAGTAAACCATTAGAAGTACTCTGAGGCCAGTAGCAGCTCAGTGGGAGAAAGCCATACACACAAGACTGCGTAATAAACACAGAGCAGAGCCGGTTCTGTAACTGCTAGCTATTAACCATGTGAAACTCATCACTACTCTGGTCATGGTTATGTACTTGTATAACAGTAAGAGTTGGGATCATATTCAGATCTAAAATATTCACTCATTTAAAAGAAACAAAACAACAGAAACAACAATAATCTTTTAAAACCTCAGCAGCAGCAGTCTGAACTTGGTTTGGTGGGATTTGGTGCTTACATACTGACAGTGAACTTCAAGGCAATAAATAAAACACTTAGGATTTTTAGTGTTGGCCACCAATGGATGATAAATAGAAAATTCACTGTAATCATCACAGGACTCATTCCTAAAATTTTTGAGACACAAAAAGCAGAATGAGAAACATCTCAAAAGATAAACTATGTCAATTTGGTTTTTTGGTTAACTTCCCTTGTGGAAAGTACTATGGAAGGACCCTTGCAGATTATAAGCACTTAACAACAGAGGTACTATGTAAATTACACAACTACTTACTACTCCTCCATACTAGTGTAAGTACTTGGTATACTACACCATAGTATGAGTATCCTGGAAAGAGATACTCCTGCATATCCTGTACACAGCTCAAGTCAACATGTCCAAATATGAACTCAACGCCTTCCTCTCCAGACTGCTCCTTCTTCAGTGTTCCCTTTCTTAATAAAGACTTCTTAATCCAGAAATCTAGGAGTCATCCTCGATTTCTCTTTCTACTCCATTTCCACACCAAACTCAACTGCCATCGAGTCAATTTCAATTCATACAAAAACATGGTTAATAGGACAGAAAAGAACTGTCCCTTTGGGGTTTCCTTGGCCTTTAAAATCTTTATGGAAACAGACATCACCTTTTTCCTTTGGAGCAGATGGTTGGTTCAAATTGCTGATCTTGTGTTTAGCAACCAAACACATAACCCACTATACCATCAACCCTCTTCCACATACTCTAAACTATTATCAGGCCCTGTTTCTTCACACCACAGCTGCCCTGCTGTCTTCTATTTCCCATAAACAACAAAGATATTTATCTCTTAGCAGAATCGACTTGATGGCAGTGAGTAATAACAACAATTTAGAAGACTTTTCTGCTAAAGCCCTGGAGTGGTTTCACCTTTTCCTTGGGGATATCTAGCACCTTATAAGCACTGCTTACACCAGGTTCTCTAGGACTTGCCCTCCAGCCACCTGCTTTTCAGCATTCCATTCCTCTGGCACTGTCTCGAACTCTTCTGGCATTTTCTCCTCTCAATACAGTGTTCTCTTTGCCCCCAAACACCCATCTTGATTTCCTGGACTTGTACTCATCCTTCAAGTCTAGATTCAAAGTCACTTTTTCATGAGCATCATCCCTGAACTGCCCCCACACACTAAGTTAGCTTCCTAGTACCTGTTAAACCTTTATTATTTAACACTTAACTCACCAGCACACCAGATTTGCTTCCTCTGCAGACTATAAGCTCCAAGAAAAGAGAGGTCACATCTGTTTTATTCACTGCTATATTCCCAATCAATGAATAGGTCCTTAAAAATGCTTAGTGAATAATAAATGCTTTACTGCATGAGACTAGTTTAGTATTGTAGCCAATGAAAGTTCAGGCATACAAATCTTTGCAATTCAGATGGTCAAAAGGTTAGTTATAGCACTGCCAACAATTGAAAATTAAAGAGATAAATCTTCTCCCTAAAATTAATGTTGGAAATGTAATAAAACTAAATGCTATCTACATTAAGTATTAATAAGCATCTTGAATAAGAATATTTCTCAGAGACAAAGTTGATAAGACGTCATCTGACTTACTTTGGACATGTTGTCAAGAGAGACAGGTCCCTGGAGAAGAACAGCATGCTTGGGAGAGAGCAGCAAAAAAAAGGAAAGCCCCAGACAAGATGGCCTGACAGAGTGAGCAACAAAGGGCTCAAACATCAGAATAATTGTGAGGATGACACAAGACCAAGTATTGTTTCTCTCTCTGTGCATAGGGTTGCTAAGAATCAGAACTCAATTGATAGCATCTAACAATAACAATAGTTTTTAAAGTTTTATTGGCATTGGCATATATTTCATATACCATAAAATTTAATCATTTAATTAGATCCAGAAAAGTTGAGCAATTATCACCACAATCAATTTGAGAATATTTTCTGGTTATCCTCATTGCATTAGCTCCCCGCTTCTCCTCATCATCCTCCTGCCATCACCCTTGATAATTATTGATCCAGTTACTATTTCTGTAGATTTGCCTATCCTGGATTTCATATACAGAAAATCAAACAAAACATAAACAGGAAACAGAATTAACCCCCCCCCAAAAAAAAACCCAAATAAAAACCCAACTACAATGTCTAGACAAAACAGAAAAATTTCAATCAAAAAGAAAGCAGAAAATATTGAAAAATGCAGCAACTTTAAAATGGTCAAAAGTGAGATCAAATGATAAAGTGTTGAGTTTTAACTAACTACATCTGCCATCATCAACTTTACAAAGCTATCTGTCTGGGAGCAAGGCTATTCACATCCCCAGACACACATTCAGAGATTCACTAAAAAGTTAATTAGGTGTAGACCCAGCAAACAGATTTTGGACTTCCACTATCACTCATAGTTTTCTATAAATCAGGTAATTGCAATTTAAGCTTTGATACTAATCCCTTCTTTAGATGATATTATTTATAATCCTTGGATCACCCTGGCTGGTGTGCTTCTTCCATGTAGACTTAATTGCTACCTCACTTATATGGCTGCTTGTTTGAAGGTAAGCTTTTAGGACCCCAAACATTCTTCCTCCTCATAGCAAGCATTACCTGATTTTCATCATGTTTTACTAGAACACTCATGTCCTCTTCAGTGCTCTTTTCGTAAGTGCAAGTACCGAGCAGGGCCATATCATACTAATGAACTCTTAGATTGGGGCTGGAATTCAGCTCCAAATCCATTCATACAAGAGGGTACCCCCAAGACCCCAAATTTTAAAATAAAAGCTGTGTGTTTAAATTTATTTACAAGACAACCTTGTCACTTTCAAAGTACTCTCCATTACACTGAATACATTAGTCAAATCTGCGATTCCATTTTTGGAAACAGTTTTCAAACTCATCTGTTTGCATGGTGTGTTAGTCTGGGTAGACTAGAGAAACAAAATTCACAGACTCATAAGTGTATAAGAAAGAGGTTTATATACAAGAGCAATTGAATATTGAGAAAACATTCCAGTTCAGTCCAGATCGAGTCCTTATGTCCAATATTAGCCCATGTGTCCAATACCAATCTTTAAATTCCTCTTCAGAATCAAGAAACACATGCAATTATGCCAAATGCAGGAAGATCAGTCTAGTGGATGGGAAGTCTTGTGGACCCAGTGGTGTTGGAAGCATCTCTGCACTGGCAGGGGTCTGCACATGGCTCCTCCAGCTTAGGGCACTAGCATAGTTCCATGTGTCTTGTCAGCTGCAATGTCTCCTAGGGAATGAGCAGAGAGAGAAAGAGAGAGATTCTCCTGCCTTCAAGGAAGAGTTCTCAGAATCTTCAGAAGAAAGTCATACCCACGCAGAGGTCTCATTGGTTATGACCTGATTGACAAGCTAAACTCTACCCCTTTACTCCTAATTCTCTCATATTGACAAAGGATTATATAACTACCAGATGGCTGACAGCATGTCCATGGTTTTTTGTTGTCAAATTGCTGTCCTTTCATGCTCCTCTTCATTTGCAGAAACTAAAACAAGTCACACAGAGTGAAGTCAGGTGTGTAAGGTGTGTGGGGTAAGAGAAAGAGGCATGCTATTTTTTGCCAAAAACAAAGATGGGTATGTGAACAGGTACATTGTCATGGTGGCAAAACCAGTCCCCCATCTGCCGGAAATTAGACCTTTTTTTGTTCCACATTATTATGCAAATTTTTCTGACCCTCTAAAAGCTTGATTAACAGTCTGACCTGGTAGAATAAACTCCAAATGCATCATCCTTCTCACATCCAAAAAAACAAATGAGCATTGTCTTGATCTTTGATTTTACTTGATGAGCTGTTTTGGGGTGAGGAGTTGATGGCATCTTCCACTGATTGATGGGTGTTTGCTTTCAGGGTCATAAAAACAGCACCAAGCCTCATCACTAGTAATGACCTTGGAAAAAAAGTCAGGGTCCCTTTGAAGTTTTTCTTTCAAGGCACAGCATGTTTATACTTGATGATCCTTTTCCTTGTCAATGAGAACCCGGGGCACAAATTTCGCTGCAACCCTTCTCACTCCCAAATCTTCTGTTAAGATTTGCTGACTCCAGCTCCAAGCTAGTCCAGATATCTCCCCCATCTCGTCAATGGTTCATCATTGGTCTTTGAGCATACGTGCACAAATTCTGTCAGCATTTGTGACCATTCAGAAAGTTGATGGATGTTCAGAGTAAAGCTTATCATCCACTGATATTCACCTTTTTTGAAATGAAGAAACCATTTTTCCTGTAGAGCTGTTCTTGTAAGCTGTGTTCAATATCGCAAGAGTTTTCCCAAGCAGGAAACAAAATTTCACTGGGCACACTGTTCTCTTAAATTGGCCATCACAAAAAAAGAAGTTTGAATGAAACTGTTTCTACAAAAAAATTCATTGTGACCAGAGAAAACCTTCTGAGGTGAAACCACTGGTGCACTAACTTAGAGAGAGTTGCTTGATGCTCACCTTGAGGGAAAAATGCATTCTGGAGCTTTTTTCCCTTTTGGGGTGGGAGTGAGGTATCTCCTTATATATTTATATATGTTTATATATGTCTCTGGTTCACTTTAGAAACATTGTTATCTTTTCACGATAGAGAACATTATCAATCATCCTCTAAGCTATAAGGCAATTCTATTGATGATGTCATTTATATAGCCAAAGGTATAGAATTGAAAACATTGTTAAGAAAAGGAAACTATAGGGGCTGAGCCCCGGTGGCGTAGTGGTTGTGCGCGGGACTGCGGCCCACTGGGACGGAGGTTCAATTCCAGCAGTGGGGCTGGGCCTCCTACTCCCACCACCGGAGAGCAGTGATATCCCCCCCCCCCCCCCCAAAAAAAAAAAAAAGAAAAGGAAACTATAAAAGTGTAAGCTGACTTCAGATTGTAACACATGAATTGTTGATTTGTACAGATTAAGCTCTTAAGTAACTGGACACTATTTGCACAAACAATGGGGTTGGAGCTAGGGAAAACTTTCGATAACACTCATTCACAAAGACAGAACCATGTCTACTAAAATAAAGCATGTAATAAGAAAACAAGAAAGGTGTTAAAATAGTAAATATGGTAGTCTCAGGAGACCATTCATTGGGTACCCTCAAAGCAAGAGATACAAACCAAAGTTCAACTACTACAAATTCCATAATCTTAGTAGTCATGTACTTCTCACCCTAGAGTGTTTCAGCCTTATATCTGGGGAAAATGCCAATACCTTAAATCTGCCACAGGTGAGTTTGTAGTAAAGCCCAGCTCTTTTAGTAAGGTTTCCATGTGGAATTCTTTTGGTGTAGCCTATAAAGGCTATTGTGGGTCTCGAAAGGGCAGAATCTAAAATATGAGTGGTCTACAGTACATGGCCTGGATCACCAAGGGTTAGCAAGACACTAGGTCAAAAATGTCCAATTGGGAACACAGCATGTGACATATTCTCCTCTTGGGTTCTACATAAGTATTGTTAAGCATTTTTTGCCTGATGAAAGGTTGCTCCATGTAGTTCACTCACCAGTATAAGTGCAATTGCCTTCTCTGAGGCATACATGTTTCTTACCCTCATCTTGACCTGAATTTCCAAAAGATCTGTCTGTCTGGGAGGAGGGTCTATTGATTTGGGATAATCTTGGCACAAGGCGGTATGTCAGCAACTTACTAATCTATGTTCTATGTCTTATTTGTGTGGAGTACATGCCAAGCAAGGATATTGTTTTATGGTATTTTTATTGCCAGTTGCTTTAGGTATTTTCCACATTAGTTGTACATATTTATAAGCCCAGCAGCAGTGTAGACTTCCAGTCTCGGGACAATCCCTCTAGCATTTGTTCTTTTTTGAATTGAGCTATTGCTGTGGGCGTAAGGTGTTATCTCATCAGTTTTGATTTGCATCTTCTAGAAGCTTAGTGATTATGTGCATGTCCTTATATGTTTGTTAGCTAACTGAATTCATCCTTTACGAATTTATTCATGTCTTTTGTCCATGTTTTGATTGGAATTTTTTTTACTGAATTGTTTCAGAAGAGTCCTTCCTTTGTCTGTTGTGTCATTGCAAAAGATTTTTTCCCATGCCACATGTTCTCATTTTACTATATGGATGTGCACACATGGTTTACTTTTATTAAGTCCCAGTCATCTATTTTGTCTTCCATTGTATGTACCCTTTATTATATTTGGTGGTCTGTGTATGCCCTTTAATATGGCTCTTAAGTTTGTCCCAATTTTCTTATTGATGATCCTTATATTTCTAGGGTTTAAATTTAGGTATCTAATCCATCTTGCAACTATTTTTGTGCATGGGGAGAAGTATGGGTCCTGTTTCATTCATCTGTAGAGGGAGCTCCAATTTTTTTCAGCATCACTTATTGAAGAGGGTTGTCCTTTTCTCAATTAACGTATTTTGGCCCTTTGTTAAAAATTAGTTGCTGACTGGCTATCAAAAGATACACTGTCTAGAGTCTTAAAAGGCTTGACAAGTGGACAAGCGGACATCTAGCTCAGAAGCAATAACGTTCACCTAGAAGAAGCACAACAGCCTGTGTGACCACGAGGTATGGAAGGAATCAGGTATCACGCATCAAAGAACTAAACATTCTATCATTGTAAATGCGGGGTAGTTACAGATTGGGGACCCAAGGTCCATCTGTTAAGTAACGGGACATGCCCTGACAGAAGAGTGGAGGGCACAAGTCAGTCAGGGTTCAGTGTAACAATGATGAAATATACAAGTTTTCTCCAGTTCTTAAATGTTTCCTCCCCTCCACTATCATGATCCCACTTGTACCTTACAAATCTGGCTAGACCAGAGAATGTACACTGGTACAAATAGGAATCAGAACATGGGGAATCCAGGACAGATGATCCCTTCAGGATCAGTGGGGAGAGTGGTGATACCAGGAGGGTGGAGTAGAAAGGGGGAACCGATGACAAGGATCTACATATAGCCTCCTCCCTGGGGTATGGACAACAGAGAAGTGGGTGAAGTGAGACATCGGACTATGTACGATATGACAAAATCATAATAATTTATAGATAATCAAGGGTTCATGAGGGTGGGGGAAGCAGGGAGTGAGGGGTAAAATGAGGAGCTGATACCAAGGGCTTAAGTAGAAAGCAAATGTTTTGAGAAAGATGAGGGCAACAACTGTACAAATGTGCTTGACATACAATGGATGGATCTATGGATTGTGATAAGAGTTGTATGAGACCCCAATAAAATGATTAAAAAAATCAGTTGCTTACTTCTCAAAAAGTTAGATACGAGGGGATACTCATAGGGAGATTTTTCCCACTATGGCCAGCATTCAGCAACTTGCAGGTTTCAAGGTTGGGTCTCAATGCAAAACCTACTTTGCTCTTCTTTTTAAAGAGTTATTTGCTTATGCTGAGCCTCTTTTCTTTATAGATAAAGTTGGTAATTTGTTTTCCCATTTCTTTAAAGAATGAATTTTGGATTTGACTTGGTATTGTGTTGTAGTTGTAGACTGTTTTAAGTAGTGTTGACATTTTTACAATATTGAGTCTTCCTATCCATGAACACAGGATAATCTCCCATTTGTGGCTCTTTTGGTGTCTTGTAAAAATGTTCTGTAGTTTTCTCTTTACTTTTTTATTTCTTTGGTTGGGTTTATTTCTAAGCAACTTCATTTTTGTGAGGCTATTGTAAATATAAATTAATTTTTTGATTCCCACCACGCTCCCCTCCTATGCCAAAGCAATCTTTACTGGTAGAGAGGAATCTGATTGATATCTTTGTCCTGCTACTTTACCACATCCCTCAATTGATATCTGTGTCCTGCTACTTTACCAAATCCCTCAATTGTTTTTAACAGTCTTTTTAAGGAATGCTTGGGCTTCTCTAAATATAAAATCATATCACCTGCAAATAGTAAGAATCTCACTTCTTCTTTGTCCAATTTTATTTTTTAAATTTCTTTGTTATCTAATGGTTCTAGCTAAGATTTACAGCACAATAATTTTGACTAAACATAACATAAAGAGACATAGTCTGAAATTTAGATTATGTTAAAAAGGCCTGTTGCACTTTAATTTTGAAGAAAATATATTTTGCAACTAAAATGCTATTTATCATTAAACATTCAAAGTAATTTTTATATTTTTATTATAGAAAAATTGGGCAAGAACAGAATTTTAAATTTTCATGGACTCCAAACTTCACATATAAAAAGGAGTTGGATGAACCCCTGAAATTAAATATCTCCTGCAGTCTTCTTAAAGCCAAGCAGTTTAGCTTAAGTGGTTTAAAAAAATGTTTGCCTTGAGCATGCAAGAATTACCTGCATAAGATCAAAGTGACCAGAACAACTCAGATTTCAAAGAATGCTTAAAGGGCACAGCGAGTTTAGAGCTAATGGATAAGGTACAATGTGAAGAAGGTGAGAATGGTAATAAAACCCAAAGAGATGTAATCAAAGTTAATGAGCTGTACATTCACAAATGGTTCAAGTACTTTTTTTTTTTCAAAATAAAAAAGGTGCCTTTTAAAAGTGATAAACAGAAAAAGGCAAACCAAATCCTACCATTCAAACACAATCACACTTAAAACTGGTTGTGACAAGTACATTATCTTTTTGCTGATACAATATCAGTACCAAACCCACTGGCAATGAGTTGATTTTAACTCATTCGCATGATTCCTACATTATAATCATAATGATGGTGGGGGTGGTGAAAGAATTAGTCTGATGCTAATCAAAAGTGTTAGAAATATAACATAATTTGGAATTTAGTTTGTTAGGAATCTAAAATATCAAAACCATCTCCTCTTCAGTAAAAACTCCTTTTAAGCTTAATCAGTAGGGATGTTCCAACTCAGAAAGGTCTCAAGCCGCACGTGTCATAGAGATAAACAGATAAAAAGCATCTCCTATTTAAACAATGTAGCTTGATACCTTACGGAAGATCTGGTAACCTTTTGAGAAATGTAGGTAATTATTTCTTGTACTCACTACAAAAACCTGCTTCACTGTCTGAGGTATTGATTGTTCCTGCAACCATGTAAAATCAGTTTTTTGTCATATAGTTTGGGTATACAATTTGCTTGATTTTCACTGGGTTTTTGTAGACTCTTAGCAAACCCCACTATTTTCTTATATCTCAAGCTTTCAGGATAAACTTAAAAATTGAGTTTGGGGGCTGAGCCCCGGTGGCGTAAGTGGTTGAGTGTGGGACTGTGGCCCACAGGCTTGGTGGTTCAAATCCAGTGATGGCTCTCAGGAGCAGCGCTGGGTAGCTCCCGCAACCACCAGAGGGCAGTGATATCCCTCCCCGTCAAAAAAAATTGAGTTTCTCAAATTTCTGTCTTTGGCTAAAACATTGACAGGCATTCCTAGATTAAAGTGACCAGACAATGTCCCATGGCATTTTAAAATTAAAATAAATGTTACAATACTATATTTGTACTCTATGAAAAATTTTGTTGCTCCATATAGACCAATTTCTTTAATCAAGACTCCCCATCTCCCTTTTCCTGGCCAATGGTGTCCCGCTTAAAATCTGGTCACTTTATCCTAGACCCTTGTTCACAGCAACAACTGTTAGGTGTCATTGTGTGAGTTCCCACCCATAGTGATCCTATCCACAACAGAATAAAACAACTGTTTCCATGCTTATGTACACTGTTGCAGCCCTGGTGTCAATCCATCACTTTGAGGGCCTTCCTTTGTTGCATTGTTCCTCTACTTTATGATGTCCTTCCCTGTGGACAGATCTTCTGACATATCCAAAGTATGAAAGACAAAATCTTGCCATCCTTGCCTCTAAGGAGCACTCTGGACATTCTTCTTCCAAGACAAACTGTTCTTTCAACGGTTCATGGTTCGTTCAATATTCTTCTCCAGTACCACAGTTAAATGTCTTTATTCAATGTACAACTTTCACATGCATCTGTGGCTTCAAATCTAAGAACAATTTGCTCCTGCGTATAGTCCTGCTCAATACTAACCCTCACAACGAGATCAGTGAAGATATGGGTGCACAGTAAAGTGTGGTGAAGAAATCAGATGGTGCCAGGCTATCAGAAAGGGTAGTGCTTTGGGGTCAAATGACCCTTTTACAGGGGCCGCCTGATTCATAGCAGTAGCAAAATTATAGTTATGAAGTAGCAAGGAAAATAATTTTATGGTTGGGGGGGGGTCACCACAAGATGGGAAACTATACTAAGGGGTCGTGACATTAGAAAGGTTGAGAACTGATCTAAGTGATGTGTCAGCTAAGTCACAACAGAAGCACATTAGCCTGTGTGATCAAAGAACGATTAGTAGTAATAATACTATGTGACCAGAAGCGGGATGGCATCCCAGCTTAAATTCTGATCATACTTGTTTACAAAAGACTAAGGATGGCATCAACAGCCCAAGAGTCAAACCACATATTAGGTCTCCAATGAATACTTTCTGATCATTAACCAAGGGTGTAGATAATCTTGCCCTCAGACAGAATGCCTTAGAGAGTGGTTTGCCTCCACCCCTCCCTGGCCATCCTAGGGAGAGGCATTTTCTCAAGCACTGGCTTATGTGTGTCCTTGATGGAATTTACCATATTTGGCACAGTAGAGGGGGGTTGCATAATCATGGTCGTGTCCTAGCAGACGTTTGCTGAATGCCTTGATCCAAAGATTGAAGACCAATCTTGTAAGCCTTGTAGACCTTCTATCTAACAATGTACTTGACCCAATCATGGTTCCTGCTTCTGCAGTCCTACCTATAATTATGATGTATTGGTCTGCCAGCCACCTTTGTAACAGTTTCCTTTGCCCTCCCATGCACTTCAAAAAAGGCATGTACTGGTGGTGTCCCTCATTGGGATGATAGGTCTATGTTTTTGTGCTGTCCTTTTCTCTTTAAGAGTTAATAAATGTTAAATTAAATAAATGTTAATAAATGTTAAATGTTAAATTAAAAAACAAAGAAAATACTATGACTTGAGTCTGGCATACCATAGTCTTCAAAGTAACATCCTTTTCAATTCTCTATAAAGATGTCTTGTGTAGCAGATTTACACAATGCAAGACATCTTTTGGTCTCTTGACTGCTGGATCTGTACAAAACGAAATCCTTGACAACTTCAACCTTTTCTCCATTTATCATGATGTCACCTACTGGGCTGGTTATAAACATTTTGTTCTTCTTTACATTGATTTATAATCCATTCTGAAGGCTGCAGTACTTGGTGATTATCAGCAAGTGATTCACAGGCATCTCACTTTCAGCAAGCAAGGTTGTGTCATCTACATATTCCAGATTAGTAAGTCTTCCCTTAATTCTCATGTCACATCCTTCTTCATATAAGTCAGCTTCTTGGATACTTTGCTCAGCAGTGAGGTTGAGTAAGTATGGTGGATCCAACCAGATGGATCCAACCCAGATGTCTGTACCTTTCCTGATTTTATTTGTTTTGTTTTTTGGGCATCACTGCCTCTGGTGGTCGTGGGTGCTACCCAGTGCCGCTCCTGAGAGCCGCCGCTGGATTTGAACCACCAAGCCCGCGGGCTGTAGTCCCGTACTCAACCACTTACGCCACCGGGGCTCAGCCCCCTTTCCTGATTTTAAAGCATGCAGTATTCCCCTATTCTCTTTGCACCACCACCTCTTGATAGTGTGTGGATTCTACATAAGTACAATGAAGTGTTCTCAAGTCCCATTTTTCTCAAGGTTATCTAGAGTTTGTTATGGTCCAGAGTCAATAAAACACAAATAAACATTTTTCCCTCTGGAGCCAACAGCCATCAGCAATGATATCCCTTATCCCACATCCTCTTCTGAATCCAGCCTCTCAGTTCTGTCAGTGTACTTCTATACCATTGTTGGGAAATGTTCAGCACACTTTTACTTGCATGTGATATCACTGATAATGTTCTATAATTTGAGCATTCTATTGAATTACCTTTTGTTGGAATGGGTACAAATATGGATCTCTTCAAATCAATTGGCCAAATATCTCTCTTTCAAAATTTCTGCCATAGAAAAGTAGGTGCTTCCAGTTCTTCGTGAGCTTGTTGAAACATTTCAGTTGATATTCCTTTAATTCCCAGATCCTTGTTTTGGGCTAATGCTTTCAGTGCAGCTTGTACTTCTTCCTTCAGCACCATTGGCTCTCATTCTTGAGATGGTGAATGTTGACAGTTCTTTTTGGTACAGTGAATCTGTGTATTCTTTCCATCATCTTTTGGTGCTTTCCACAACATTCAATATTTTGCTCATAGAACCTTTCAATATTGCAACTTGAGTCTTGATTTTTTTTCTTGAGTTCTTTCATTTTTAAGATATGCTGAGCATGTTCTTCCTTTTTGGTTTTCTAACTCTAGGTTTTGGTACATCTCATTATAATAGTTTTACCTTGCCTTGTCTAGCCTTCTTTGAAATTTTCTATTACACTCTTTGACTTTATTCTTTCTTCCATTTGCTTTAGTTACTCTGATTAAGGGCAAGTTTTAGTCATTTCTGACACCCACTTTGTTCTTTTCTTCCTTTCTTATCTTCTACTGACCTTTTCTTTCTTCATGAATGGTCTTGATGGCCTCCTACAGCCGATTAGGTCTTCTGTTTTTTGTGTTCAATGCATTGAATCTGTTCTCGAAATCCAGGTGGGACAGACTCTAGATTGTATTTTGAATCTTGTGGACTTGTTTTAAGTTTCTTCAGTTTTAATTTGAACTTATATGAGAGTAATCGGTGGCCCGTTCCACAATCAACCTCTGGCCTGCTTGTAGCTGCTAATATTGAGTTCCTCCATAGTCTCTTCCCAAAGATGTCGTCTATTTAGTTTCTGTATATTTCATATGGAGAAGTCCATGTGCATAGTCACTGTCTATTGTGTTGTTGAAAAATGCCACTGCTATTTTTATAACAAATCCTTGGTTCTGCAAAATTCTATGCCATCTCCAACTTTGTTTCTATTGCCAAGTTCACATTTTTCAAAACTCCTGTTTCTGTCTCTATTTCCAACTCTTGCAGTCCAATAATTGATAATTATCAATGAATATTAATTGTATGTTTGATCAATTTATAAATAAGATGTTGGTAGAATTTTTCAATTTCTTCAACACTTGCTTTGGTGGTTGGTACATAAATGTGAGTAACAGTTGTACTGATTGAATTTTCTTGAAAGTGGATAGATATATTCCTATCAGAGACACAATTATACCAAAAGATTGATTTTGAAATGTCCTTTTTGTATATGTGTGTGTGTGTGTGTGTGTGTGTGTGTATTTGTGGGCATCACTGCCCCTTCGTGAGAGTGGGAGGCCCAGCCTTGCTCCTGGAGAGCTACTGCTGGATCTGAACCACCAACCCTGTGGGCCACAGTCCCCCCAAAAACCACTACATCTCTGGGGCTCAGGTCAAAATGTCCTTTTTTGATTATGAATACAATGCGTTCCTCTTTATTGTGTCACCCCATCAGAGCAAATCTTAAGATTTTCCGAATTAAAACTGCAACAATAAGAGCTCTAAATTTTGCCCTTTCTACATGTAAATGGTTTCTATTATTGCATATTCAGTTCTTTACAACTCTCAAGTCCACATTTATTTAACCAATTTTATTTATTTGAAGATAAGCGATTTCAATTTTTGACTATTATAAATTATAAAGAATACCACATCTTTAAATACAAAGCTTTGAATACGAAAGAGTACTTCATTAGGCTAGACCCCCAACTGTAGAATAACTTCATCGAGAGCTCTTGATACATCTTTCAAACTGACATGTAAAGCGATGACTTTAACTTGATTTTAAAAGATAACTCTATTTTCTCAGTAGTAAACCTTAAACTACTTCTGTGGATTAAAATGCATAGTCAGAAAGAATGGTTAGTTAAATCCTGACAGCACAGCCATTCTACTTACATTCATGGGCAGGGAGCCCTGCTGGTGCTGTGGGTAACGAGCCACCCGAACTCAGCAGCAGCTCAAGCTGCTCTATGGAAAAAAGATGAAGCAGTTTGCGCTTCCCTAAAAGATATGCAGCCTTGGAAACCCAAGAAGTAGCTTTCCTCTGTGCTACAGAGTAGATATGAATCAGAATCAACTCAAAGGCAGTGGGTTACACTAACCCGTACTATCACTGTGCCCCATGGAGTGAGTCTGGAACTTTAGGAACAAGCTCATACATACTACGTACTTGGCCCAGACATAATGACAGGACTTAATCATTTAAAGCCATTACATAAAGGTAAAATCCAAACACAAAAGGAAGCATTTAGATATCCGTCATGCCCTAGGAGGACCAGTAAGGTATGATAGTTCAGATTATGCAGATCCTGGTTCACATTCCTATCCATCTCTTTTTATCAAGGCACCTTAAGCAAAAGCTTCTCTGGGATGAAATCTACTATTCTAGCGCATAGAAATATTGTAAAGGCTGAATGAATTAATATATGCAAGTTGCTTATTCGAGTCTGGTACAATAGTGTTGGTGGTAATTATCACACTTGTGAATTGCTAAGCACTAAATATTGTTTGGGTAGTAGCTACCAGAAAAAAAGAAAGGAAGAAAAGGAATAAAGTAATTTATGAATCAGTTTCTTAATATTGTCAGGTATTCATACAAAGAAAATAAAGTTTTTCTTTTATTAGTCAAAAAGAACAATCCAAAATCACAATTCAGATACAATTCTATGGGTACTTTTAAAATCTCTTACTTGATTTTTCTATTTGGTCATTTAAAATATATACTGTGTCAAACATTCACTGTAGCAGTCATGTACTCATGTCAATTTCATGATTGAGTCTAGGGGTGAAGCCTGACTTGTCAATCTGGAGAGTAGCCAATGAGTAGCCAATGAGGCCTCTGTGTACGCATGGCTTTCTCCTGAGACTTCTGGGAAATCTCACGGTACTTCCCAATTGGAGAAGAGAGACTAGACTGAGTCTCTGAGATGACGAACTACTGACAAGACAAGATGGCAGTTTCTGAGGAATTGGAAGAGCCAGAGAAGCCACACGGCCTTACCCTAATGGAACCAGACCTTTAAAGCAGGAAAAGCCACAGAGAGACCCCAGCCAGGGCTGAGATGTTTCTATCCCCAATGGATACTGCTGATGGACCCTGAGCCCTGGAAACAAGGAGCCATGAAGGGACCCCTGCCAGAGCCAGGACACTGCATCCACTAGCCTGTGACTTCATGAGTCGGAAGGAGACTTTATAGACTGGTATTGGAAATAAGGGCTAATATCGGACTTAGGACTTTGAACTGGATTGGGTTGGGATGCCTTCTCGGTGTTCCACTCCTCTTATATATAAACCTTTCCCTTATATCCATATGGGTGTCTATGAATTTGTTTCTCTAGTCTACCCAGATTAACACATTCACCTTTCTATTTTTTCCAAATAGTCTTAACCAAATATTGAGTAATTGACCCATTCCTCACATACTGGAAATGTCATCTTGACCATAAATTTAGTTCCCAGGGTTAAGTTTTCTTAAGTTATGCCATAATTAGTACTTTTTATTTACTTTTTTTTTCATGGTGTTTTCAAAGCTGGCTGGTCAGATTTCTTCCTTTCCATAATCCCTTGCCATTTTATTGGCTATTCTTACACATTTAACTCATCCATATTAATTCTAGGATTGGCCTGACAGGTCCATTGGTACAACATCCATTTCCAACTTTGGAAGACTAGTAGGTATCAAACTGATGCCCCTACAATCATACAAATGGATAGACAATAAATGAGGCCATTGCTTTAAACACTAGATGAGAGGCAGCACTTAGTTGTAATCCTGGGAAATGGGAAATGTTCTTTGGGTAGGTGAACCCACATCTTTCCCAGATTTCTGTCGGAAGCACTTTTCTTTTTTTTAAGTAATTTTACAGCTCTTATAAGATTTCATACATCAGTTGTATCAAGCACATTTGTGGCCATCATTTCTAAAATATCTTACTTGAACCCTCACTATAGGTTTTTTTTTTATTTAGAAAGGCATTCCTGTTTTAAAAAAATCATTTTACGGGGGCTCATACATCGCTTTTCAAAATACATAAATACATATATTGTGCCAAGCACCTTCACATGCCTGCTGCCATCATCATTCTCCAAATATCTGCTTTTCCACTTGAGCCCTTGATATCAGCTTCTCATCCTCTCCCCTCTGTCCTTGCTTCCCCCTCCTCACCAACCCTCAATATATTATAGATTGTTTTGTCATATCTTACACTTCCCGACGTCTCCCCGCGGACCACTCCTCCAATGTCGGTCCTCCTGGTTATGTATAGATCCTTGTAGTTGGCTCCCCCTCTCTACCCCACCTTCCCTCCACCCATCCAGTAGCTCCACTCTGACTACTGGCTTCAAGGGGTTTATCTGCCCTGGGTTCCCTGTGATTCCAGTTCCCATCTCTACCAGTGTACTTTTTCTAGTCCAGCTGGATTTATAAGGTAGAATTGGGACCATGACAGTTGGGGGCTAGGAAGACTTCAGGAACTAAAGGAAAATTGTATGCTTCATCACCACCTCACTGCACCTGGACTGGCCTGTCTCCTCCCCATGACTCCCTTGTAAGGGGGTGTCCAATTGCCTACAAGTGGGCATTGGGTTCCCACCCTGCTCTCCCCCTCATTTTTAGTGATGTGATTTTGTTCTTTGATGCTTGATATCTGCTCCCTTCGACACCTTGTGATCACACAGGCTAGTGCGCTTCTTCCATGTGGGCTTTTGTTGCTTCTGTGCTAGATGGCCCCTTGTTCAAGCCTTTAAGATTCCAGATACTTTATTGATTGGTAGCTGGGCGTCATCGGATTCCTCCGCTCTGCCTGCCTCTGCACCCTTTTGTCTTTAGCGATCATGTCAGGAGGGTAGGCACATAATGATATGATTTTTGTTCTTTGATGCCTAATACCTGGTTCTTTCCACACCTCATGGTCGCACAGGCTGGTGTGCTTCTTCTATGGTGGGCTTTGTTGTTCCTGGGCTACATGACCGCTTATTCACCCTCAAGTTTTTAAGACCTCAGATGCTATATCTTTTGATAGCCGGGTACCATCAGCTATCTTGACCACTCTTGCTCATGCCCCCCCACATGTCCTCAGTGATCAGCTCTACAGGGTGCATACACAGTGAGACTTTTTTTCCTCGATGATGTCTGAGGCCTGATTCTTTCAACACCTCATGCCCCTTCTTCGGTGTGGGCTTGGGTACTTCTCAGCCAGATGGTCATTTGCTTATCTTCAGGCTTTGAGACTCTAGACTCTATATCCTTTGATAGCTGGGTGCCATCGGTTTTCTTCAGCACATTTGTTTATGTACCTATTTCACTTCAGTGATTGTATTGGGCCAGTGAGCATCATGGAATACCAGATTAATAGAACAAATTGTCCTTGCATTGAGGGAGTGCCTGGGTGGGGGCCCAAGGTCCAGTTTCTACCTTAGTACTAAACCTATAAATATATGTCTCTGGATTTACTCCCTCCTTATAAGAGATTATACACTTTTTAATAACACAGTTAGATTTGTGACTACCACATATCTAAACCATATGTGGTAGTTACATAATCTGGTGTCAATTTGAGGGTTCAGAGTGAAAGGGTAGCATCTAGCCTGTCAATCAGGTAGCAGCTTGATGACCTCATTTGGAGACACTAAGGAGATAAATAGCTCGCTGGAGGTGGGACACATGCTTACTCAGAAGATATATGGAGAGAGATTGATGGAGCCAGACCTCTGCAGCTGGAGAAGCCATGTGGAGCTGGCAAGCCTCTTGCCAGGGCTGAGTGGCTTACATCGCCACTGGATCCACAAGACTTTTCACCCAAAAGCCTGTGTGAATTTCCTGCATTTGGCATCATTGCATGTGTTTCGTGAGTTTAAAGAGGACTTTATAGACTGATATTGGACACATGGGCTGATACTGAACTCGATCTGGACTGGGTTGGGATGTTTTCTCAATTCTGAATTTTTTGTGTATAAAAGTCTCTTTCTTACACATATATGAGTATCTCTATGAATCTGTTTCTTTAGTATACCTAGACTAACACACGTGACAGAAGGAAGTGATGCCCAAGGAAGAAGGAAACTGAAATCCAAAAATAGAAAAGCTAAACAGACTATAGGTGGGAGCTCAGATGAGCAGAAGTCCCAGGAATCTGCCTAGGAGTCAGTTTGAGTCTTTGTTAAAACACTGTTATCCCTATTTTTCAGGGGACCAGAATAAGGTCCAGGATTACATGTTATTGAGCCTGTGTTTTTTTTTCTGTTTTTTTTTTTTTTTTTTTGTGGGGGAGGGCATCATTACCCTCTGATAGTCAAGCCTGTTTTCTTAAGCACCACCTAAACTGGCCTCTTTGTAAAGTATCAAATGAAAGATACTGGGTCAAAAGAGAAGATTTATCTTTTTATGATACACTTTCAAAAAGCAAAAGGTAGTGACTGTGTCTCTGCCTGGCCCAGGAAGATAGGGCACTTGCCAATCAGAAATGATTTCTTTGTCATATATCATATATACCTGAATATAAGTTGAGTTTTCCAGTACATTTTTAATGCAGCCTTTGTGGTAAAATTAGGTTCCCCGACTGATATTTGGGCCAGCTTATACTCGAATATATATAATACTATAGGGTTTCAAAAAGGTAGTAGAAAAATTCCAATATTTTTAAAACCTTTTAAAGCGTTCTTGTATATGTCAGAGGAAGCCTGGTGATAATAGCTTTGCAATGGGCTGCTAACTGCAAGGCCAACAGTACAAAGCTACTAACTATCCACTTGAGAAAGATGGAGCTTTCTACTCACATAAAGAGTAACAGTATAAGAAATTCAGAGGGGGAGTTTTATTATATCCTATAGGGTCACTAAGAGTCAGAATCAAGGTGATGAGAGTGAATTTGTTTTTATGTTTTGCTTTGAATATGTAGAAGAGAGTGACTCATCTCAATAAGGTAACCAGACAAGGTTATCAAACAGGATTCTCCCTCTCTCCAACAAACTCCACTTGTTTTAATTCCAGAGTTCATAGAACAGCCTCTTGGTTATATTATGACTTTGTTTAAAAGGAAGAAGGCACTGGTTGTAGGGTGAAATGCTTTGAGTCCCTATGTAAGTTTGCATTGGCATTATAAATAAGTAAACTGGCACCTGTTTTTCTTTCAGACTTAGTTCCCTCTAAGTTTTCTCACTTCTAAGCATACAATCAAAACTGGAGTTTGGGTTCTGTACATGAGAATGAGTCCACCAGTGCAAGTTCTTTTGGAAAATTGCAGACATTCTAAAAGGCTGGACCTGAATGCTCACTGGGCCTCCTAGACATGGGGTTTACCTCTCTATTGTTCTCTAAATGCCTAAGATGAATCAAGCGAAGAGATTATATTATGTTTGCAAGAAAGGATCCATAACAATGCTGTGAAACACATCGAATATTGTCAAAAAATGAAATCGGTATTTGCTACATTTAACCAAAATGTTTATCAAAGAACATTCCTCCAGTGAGGCCTATACAGAATTACAAATGACTCGTTGCACTCCTAACAATAAAGAACCAACTAAATAAAAAGAAATATTAGAAAAATTGTAAAGCATCAAAAAAAAAAAAAAGAAATATTAGACTAAAAGGAACCCAGATCCACAAGATGCGAACACGTTAAATACATTTTATGGTAACCAGGAATGCTGAGCACACAAATATTCATCTAAAGCAGAATGCAGAGGCCATGCGTCCCTGCATCATAGGAATGTTCACTACAATGTTCACTACCCCTGGACTTTAATCTACATGTTCACAAAGTGAATGTTCTTTGAAGAGTTCATGAAAATCCCCCAAGAGCTACTGCCACATAGAAATCAAGCTAAGCCTACTCATCAACTTTTCAATAGTTCACTCTAACTAATGAATGCTCCCCACCCCATTCCATCCAAGTACAGGAAACTCTACAGCAAGTTCCACAGGTGGGCGATTACCCCCCCCCCCCGAGGTGCTGGAACAATCTGGGGAGGGGTGTGTGCAAAAGCGGGTACCTTCATTTTATCATGGATTATGGATCATAGTACAAAAATTGTTAATTGCCAGGGGAGGTCCTGAGTAAATTTTTTTTAAATGGGGGCAGTAACCCAAATAAGATTGGAAACTTATGCTCCACAGTATCTGAAAACTCTCATCTGAGAAGTCCCTTACTAGTTCTTTTACTTTGGTCCCACCTCTTTTCAAATGTCACCATAAAAGAGATGCCTCCCCTGACATACACAAAGAAAGGAACAGCTCTCACCTACAAAAGGAGAAAACTGAAATCTATGCTCTCACTTAAACTCAATGCCGTCATGTGGATTCTAACCTCACAGGGCCCAGTAGAACGGTGTCTAGAATAGACTCATTCTTTTCCTGCAGTACATCTGGTGGGTTCAAACCAACAGTCTGGTGTTTAACCCACTGTGCCCCAGGTTCTTTCTAATAAAATGAAAATGTCTTCCTTTTTCAATTCAAGGACATAAAGGCTCTATCTTTTGTTACCTTACATGATTTACATCTAGACCACTATTACTGCTACTTTTGTTTATGGACTGCTTCCCTTCAGTAACAGGAGTTTGCAGATGTAGGTATATTGCCTGCTTCACTTCCTGTGGTGCCCACACAATTGATGGAACAGTACGTGCCTGGTAAGAGCACACAATGTGAATAGATTATTTGCAATTCAAAGTCTAATAGGGAAGAGAAACTAAAGCTGACAAACAAGCCTCATAGATAGGGCAATGTGATGGCACAAAGGAGGAGGGGCACAGCTCTGCCACGGAAGAAGGAAATGCAGAGCAGGGAGGCAGAGGGCACTCTAGCCACAGAAAGTAGCATGGGGAGAGGCACTGAACGTGAACGAGCACTGCACGCTTGGGGAACTTTGTATGGGGAAATAAGGTGAGTAGTGAAAGGGACAAAAGACAAGGATGAATAGGGAGGTTGAAAACACATTCCAGCCAGGAGTCACTGAGTGGCTTTAAGCAAAGGAGCAGCTTGACCATATTTGCATTTCATCCACATCATTCATATTAAAGGCAAGATTGGCATGAATGTGAATCTCACAGGCAGTGAGAACATTTGGGAGATTACTGCAAGTCTTAGAGAGCTGGTGATTCTAAAACTAGGGCAATGGTGCTCAGAATAGAGATAAAACAAGGGTCTGGGTTTTATATCACTGGACATGAAGATAGCCTTTACTCTGCTCTAATATGACTTACTATGAAAAGCAAAGTTTGATTCTTTTCTTTTTTGAGCTATTTTTTGGAAAGACATGTCACACACACACACACACACACACACACACACACACTAATTTCAGGCCTGGCTAAATCCAAAAGCCAAGCAACTCTAGTCTCTGAGGCAGCATCGTTCTCTGGTCAGTTCTTGCCAACCCCGTCCCCTACACTGAGAGGCTTTACTGAGCCTAAGGAGAGCAAACCCAGTAGAAAGATTCCCAGAGGAGTGCTGAAAGTGGAACTCACTAACTCCATGGAGGCTGGCATTCTATTACCCTGGCCAAGCCTGAGCTGAATGTCCACTAGCGAGAGAAGGACTGATTCCTCACCAAAAATTCCAGTGCTGCTACCAGAAAAAGGAAGAGCGGATGCTAAAAGACAAAGTGACAGACTTCCATCACGCTTGAATTGAGAAGGGGAATCAACATTTCCAAACACTAGATGATAGATCTTTGCCTCCTCTTCTGATATTCTCACTTCATAAATAAATACAAATGATTTAATGAACCTCTTGGGAACTGCCATGTATGTCACCTCTTTAAACTCTGACCCCAAACCTTTCTTGTCATATGCTGAGTGATTTCCAAATCAAAACAACCTTATAGGACAAAGCAGACAAGTTTCAAGGGTTTTCAACGTTGTAACTTTATGAAAGCAGGCTTATAATAATTTAAGGCAGTGACAGGAAACTAACACCCACCCCTCGTCCCTGCTCAAGGTAATTGGGCTGAGCCAGAAAGTGGACCCAAATCACAGTATCTCACTGTGATGTGAAGTGTTGAGCAAGGGACCCAAAGTGGACCTGTCATTCTGGTACTTTTCAAACCAGAGTTAAATTGTGCTCTCTGTCTGGTCATAACACTGTTGGGATTTAAGCCTAGAGCTGCTAGTGGCTTCAGCATCGGGGTTTTTTTTGAGAAGGATGATGGCAAATGTCAAAAAACTCAGAAATAGATGTGATGTGATGATATCTGAGTCTCCAGCTCTAGTCTTCCCTTCTTTAAAACTCACTGATAACCCATCTGGAGAAGAGAAAATGCATGTAAATGAATTTCTATCACTTTCAACTAAAGGAGTTGTAGCTCTAGCCCTTCAAATTTTGTTTTCCTTATGTGCAAAATGAAACGCCATCCTTTACCTCACAGGACAGATCTGATGGTGAAATATGCTGCACACCGTGAGTCCTATGGCACTCCATCTTATGAATACAGAGGTCTCCAGAGCTGCTACCTGACAGTTAACAGTAATATCTTCAAAAGCACTTACTTTAACAATAACATCTACAAAAGCACTTACTTATCTACCAGCAGACTGTGGCCAGGCTAGAGCCTCTGTCTAGAGCATCACCTTTTCAAGAGCAAATACTATTGATTATAACTGCAAAACCTATCTAGAATCTAACCACTTGCCAAATTTCTCCAAGCCTCACCCTCTCCACTCCTGTAGGGGCCTCCATGGTCACCATCTGTGAGGCTGTCTCTCACCATCTCTTTAAAACTGCAGCCCCCTTACAAACTCAGCTCGATTATTCTCCACAACACTTAGCACCCTCTGGTCTACTGCATCTATTTTCCTCCCAGTTTACTGTCTGTCTCCCTTCTCTGGAAGCTCCATGAAAGCAAAGATACTTGACTTTTATTTACTTTAGTGTTTCTAGCACACAGTAGTTACACTGTAAAGAAGCTGAATGAAGGGATTTACAGTTCTCTGCTCTAGCACAGTGTAGTTCCGCATAGAAAACTAAAGGTTGAAAATTCACAGGGGCAGTTCTACTCTGTCCTTTCGAATGCTATGTGTCAGCTTGATGGTAGTGACAAGAGTTTTGTTTTGTTTTTTCTGGGAGTTACAGCCAAGCATAAATAAAAGAAAGAGGGGGGAGGGAGGGAGGGAGGGAGGGAGGGAGGGAGAAGGAAGAGAGAGAGAGAGAAAGAGAAAGAGAGAAAGACTGGAAATTTTATAACAAAACTGCTTTCACTTACTTGGCACAGCGTACCCAATGCGTATGGCGATATAAGGAGTATAAGAAGCGCTGACGATACATGTTCCATACTTTGATAGATTTATCTTCAGAAGCAGTAGCTAGAAATTGACCATCAGCAGAAAAGTCCACACTTCGAACAGGAGCAGTGTGAGCTTTAAATTCAGATGATTTCCCTTTCCTGGAAACAAACAATTTAGTATTTATAACCTGTCTCATTTCATTTCTTCTATCATTTACCAACTTTGAAACACGTAAAACAGTTGAACCTCTCTCAATACTAACAAAGACATTAAAAGATTGGATTTTACTGTTTTTTCTGGTTGCAATATTTCAGAATACAGACCCTGGTTGACTCTACCCTCATATGCATTAGGTTTTGATTATAATTGAAAGCTAGAAAGACACTATTTTGGATGGATTTTTATTTGTTTTTTCCCTAAAAGTCGGAAGATGAAGTTGGCAGAATTTAAAACACAGTAGAGTGAAAATCAATGAAACCCAGTGGTGTGGATGGACGGACTGGGTTGGAAAGTAGTAAACATTCCACAGGGCATTTGCCTCTGCACAAAATGACACCAGGGGATCGAGCTTCCCAGGCCCCACTTCACATTTCTACTACCACTAATGAGAACTGAGAAGTCCCAGGGTATCTGAGGCCTGCTTCGCCTCTAGGCCCTATCTCACACTCATAGCAAAGGGTAAATGGCAGTCATCTACTTTATCTCTTGACACCTTCGATTTCAGATGCAGCTTTTGTTGTGGTGGTTGCTGCTGCTGTTTTGTTCTTTTATTCCCCTTGAGATTAAGGCGAGGGGAAAGTGGGAAAAATAACATGAAACATTTGAGGAGAAGATGCAGAAAAGATTGTTAAATTATCTACGGGCAACACTACAAGCAGTGTTGTGGTTACAAAATGTATCAGAGCTTAAATTCTGGGCAGATTGGCAGAACAGGAGTGGGCGTGGTACAGTGGCTACACAATGCACTGCCCAGCACAAGGGCAACAGTGAGGAGGCTCCCTACTCCCATGTGAGTCTCAGGAGCTGCCAGGCCAGCGCGCCTTTGTGCTTTAGTGGCACTATGAAACGGAACGGACTCGATGGAAGGGTGCTTGGTTTGGGTCTCTTGAGATTTCTGGGAAGTTCCAGCTCACAGAGAGAACTCTTGATCCAATTTGAGTCTCTATAAATGCAGCCTCTCCTGAGTTTTTTTCTGACCATCGATCGCTGAACAATGTAAAAAGTTTTGCCCTCAAGCAGAGAGAGTTTCAACGTGGATTGCTAGGCGTCCTCTGGCCAGCCTTCAAGAATTTGTTTGGCATGCCCTTAATGGAAACTGGGGGACTGGGGTTGCAAGGGTCTGAATCATTCCCCTGATCACATTGGTTAGATGGCCCTGAACCAATCTTCAAACCAGGAGTGGGAATCTTTTTTCTGCCACGGGCCATTTGGAAATTTATAACCTCATTCACCAGCCATACAAAATTATCAACTTTAAAATTAGCAATATTTGATCAGACATGCAATTAACTCACCCCCAGTGTGATGGCTGGAACGGCTTCTCTTTGGTGAGGGGTATGTGATGTTAGCGGATAGTGATGATTTGCAGGTGGCCTTACATGGCTTGGGGACAGGGTATTCCCCATCTCTGCTCTAAAGCGTGGGTTTCCAAATTTATTTGCAGAAAAAAAATTCCTTAGTGACCCACTTTTAATTAATTTTTTTTTGTTCTATGGCCCATAATCTAAGATAAAGCATAGGTATCTGCTCTTGCAGAATGATCCCTGGATCATTCCAGTGTGCCCCGCCCCCGCCCTCACCACCACCAAGCAACACTTCTAAGCCTTTCTAATATGCTATAGTGTATGCATCCTAATCACGGTCCCTTCTCCTTTTCCATGGTCCCACTTGGGACGGTGATGAATGGATCTGCCACCAATCATGATTTTGCGACGTCAGGTTTTACATCCTCTATAACTTTGGCCATGCTGTGAGTCATTTCGACACCATTGTAGTCTCAAGATGATGGTCTCCCTCATCCAGATGAGTTGTTCTGGTCTTGGTCTTAAGACTTCACAGTCTTAAGTCTAACATATACCGTACTTACTTGTATATAAGCCGAGTTTGTCACCACATTTTTAATGCAGTTTCTCTGGTAAAATTAGGTACCTTGGCTGATATTCGGGTTGACTTATACTCAAGTATATATGGTCTCTCAATTTGGGGTAATTTCTGTGACATTTGGGAAATGTTACTTTTGGTTTGGTTTTATTCTCAAAGTACTTCCACTACATTTAGATTTAACTTTTTTTCCCCTCATTTAGAAGCTTGCATTGTATGTTAGTGGTATGTCCCCCTAGCATAAGCTGTTATAACTTCTTTAAAAAATGATCAGGAAACAAAATTCAGTCAGAGTATTAGAGCTTAAATCCTGATAGCAGGGGTTTACAGTGAAAGCTGTAAATCCACTTTTGAGTTTTTACACAGACTCACTCCAGTGAGTTCTCTCAAGCACCAGCCAGCAATGTGAGGAGTTTGCACTTCTTTTCACTTCACTAGCCAGTCCCCTACCATCACTGCCTTTGGCAATCCAGAGAGAAATGTCTCTCTGAATCTGTGGGCACCACTGGAGCCTCAGGCTGTTGCTCTCCTGCATCCTGGTGATGTGTCCTTTTTAAGACTTAATAAATGCATCTCAATATATCTGAGATCTCTCAACCTCAGAACACCTATCTCAGATATGCAAGTGCGCACACTGACTTCCACATATCCACACCTCTGCTAGCATTGCTTGGTTTTTCATAGCAACATCTGCCCATTCTGAGATCGGGTATGGAAATCACACTTCTCTCTCTCTCTCTCTCTCTCTCTCTCTCTCTCTCTGTCTGTCTCTCTCTCTCTCTTCCTCCCCCCCCCCCACTCTCTGCCCCCTCTCCCATGTCAATTGGTCAACACATCATATCCTTTTAACTTCCTAAGTATCTTTAGACTCCCTCCTCATTTTTTCTAACCTCACAATATTTACCTCAATATAGTCATACCCTCATCAGCCTTCACTGAGATTATTACAAAAGCCTCTTATCTGGTCTCTGTTCTAATTTTTACATAGCCCACTCCCATCCCCACCCCCATTCTAGGTCATCTACATAGTGGGTTTCTGATTTTACTATAACCATAACTCCAAGCATGTAAATCCAAAGTAAATGGATCACTGTCCACACCCCCAAAACACCATGCGCGCGCGCGCACACACACACACACACACACACACACAGAGCTCAATCTCCTTGGTGAGGTTTTTAATTTTGTATTCTTAAGAGCAGTCACAGAGCTTCTGACACATCTCTGCCTATGGACAGGCTACCTCCTACTTCTATAACCCCCATACCATACTCAGTGTTATCAAGTCGATGGCTACTCAGTCAGACAGTCTCAAAGGCTTTTAATCTGTGTCACCTATCGTAATCATTATATTACACAATGATTTTTATACACGTATGAGGCATGTTTCTTCCTAGATTTTGAGGTCAGGGATAATGGTTTATTCACCATTGGACCCCAGCATTTGGAGGGGCAGTACTTAACAACCCAGCTTATGCTTCACGTAGAAGGCAAAGGTGACTTTATCTGAAAGTTCCACACCTGTTGTATAATATGATTTACAGCGAGAAAAATCTCTTAATATTTATCAATATTTCAAAAAAATAAAATAAAACTATGAGGGAGCTTTCTATGACTAGTTCAATAAGGCTTCAAGGACAGAAGTCAAAAACATTGAGCGGCCCGAAGGAAGCACATAGAAAAGACTTGGCATTCTCAATGACCAGAAAACCATGAGAAGGCAGTATCATCTGCCTTGATCTTTAGTTCTACACTCCAGCAGGCCTCCCTGATTGCTTTGTTCTGAAAAGTTCTCCATTCAGCTGGAGGCTAGCCTAATCATTAGAGCGTCACACAAGAAAGCATATAAGAAAGTGATCTATGAGTACATTGGGCTTGCTGTACTGATGCCTAATTTCTAGTTTCTCACCTTGTTTTCTGTAGGCTCTGTGCCGCCCCGCCATTTCTCTACCTTCTAAGCCTAAATTCTCTTGATTCCTGTTGAGTAGCTCCTAGGCTGCTTCTATGCTAGCTATTCTATACTAGCTACCATGATTCCTGTCTTAGCCTTTCCCCTACCAGTTGTGGAATCTGTCTGTAAATATGAGTGCCAAGAATTCCATTCATCCCTGTGCATACATGCCACTCTTGCTTTCAAGAGATGGAGTCTATTTCTCTTCCCTGAGTCTGAGTTAGCACTGTGACTTATTTTGACCAAAGAGAAGGTGGCAGAAGTGATGCTGTGCCAACTTCCAGCCTTTATAAGACCCAGCATTTTCTACTTTTAATCTCTTAGTACTCAGCTGCCATGCTGTAAGGAAGCCTAGGTTACCATGCCAGGAAGAGGACAGGTGGAAAGTTAACATGTCCAACAAAAGACAGTTAGTTACAAGTCCCAAGGCATGTGACTAAGGACTTGGACCAGTGCAGCCCAGCTGCCAATTTAAAGGAAGTGAGTGAGAAAGCCCTGCCAACACTACATTGGACAGAAGTGTCACTCAGTCAAACAAAGCAGAAAAATGTGAAAAACAATAGTCACTACTTTAAGTTACTAAATTTTGCGAATTGTTAGGCAGCAATGAATAAGACATCAGTCCCAGTGCCACGATCTATGGATGTTAAGGCCTCACTGTGGCATATTAGGACACTAGAAACATTGGTGTGATGGGCAGGTTTGTTATGCCAACTTGGCACAGAAGATTAGTGGGTCTGTTGTGACAGCACGACCAATGCATACACAGGATGAATTGAAGACCAGAGATAGGAAGGGCTCAGCAAGTCCTGCCCTCTCTCTTGCTTTCGGATCTTTGGACCAGACAGCTGCTTTGTTCATCCTGTGCCTCGACCTCCAAACAACACTACCCATGGGACACCTAATCGTGGACTGTGGAGCTATGAGTTGAGGTTCCTTCAAGCCCTACTTCACCACACTCCTGGGATATACATCTCCTGAGCTGGGAAATGTTGGACTCTGTCATCTGGCTGACCTGCTCTGCTGTTTGCTGCCTGTGACCAGATAGCCTGAATTGCTCTACAGAGGACTACTCAGCGGCCCTCAAGACTTGAAGGACTGCCAGTCTTCTAGCTGTCTCACACAAGTGAGCTGCACCGAGCAATCTGTACTGCTTAATAGATTACTTATCTGTTTCTTTATTATCTTATACACTCTTCTTTCTATATAAATATATAAAGAGAATTACTAGTGTCCTGGTTTTATTTCTCTAGAGAACCCTCTCTGACACAACTGGCAAAAGTCCACTGTTGTACGAGTATTAGCTGATACAAATAATGAGGAATGTACTTAGCTCACCTCTCTTTCTAGAGTTAGTTGACCAAGATTTCCTTGAGTAAGTAATGAGGGCTGAGACTGCATTGTACTGCAGAAAGCAAAAACACTAGCCCCTATTTCCAAAGTTAAGAATTTTTAAAAATGCCTTTTATCTTGGATTCCAAAACTCTCCACCCTACAAGTAACCTCTATACTCATATGCACACTGTCATTATAAGATGTCCTGTCTCTGTAGCTTTTCACACCCATTAGCATCGAGTTTCCCCTGAGCTGTGAGGGGGAAAGAAAACAGTGGCCAGCAGCAGGCAAATCCCAGTGAGCTTTCTTTCACTTGGGAGTGCCTTGGCCTGTTCAATCAAAAATCTTTTTTTTAATAAATCATTTTATTGGAGGCTTGTACATTGCTTTTCACAATACATAAATACATATACGGTGCCAAGCACCTTCACAAGCCTGCTGCCATCATTATTCTTCAAACATCTGCTCTTCCACTTGAGCCTCTTATATCAGCCCCCATCCCTTCCCCTCTGTCCATGTTTCCTCCTCCCCCACCAACCCTCAATATTTTACAAATTATCATTGCTTTGTCATATATTACACTGTCCAATGTCTCCCCTCGCCCACTCCTCTGATATCTGTCCTCCAAATAGGAGGTTAACTGGTTCCCTCCCCACCGCTACCCCACACTCCTTCTCCCCAACTGGTAACTGGGTTCCTCCTTTCAACTCCACCAATCACAAATCTTAAAGCAGATCCAGACGCAATGTAGCCATTGTGTCATTAATTACATAATTAAAAATTTAATTGTTTTCCTTAATCATGAATCAGCAACACAAATTAAATGGGGTATTAGTTAGGATTTAAATAGCATCTGTAAAATGAAGCAATTTTGGGGAGCTACTAATGATAAGTACCAGAATAGAAAAAAAATGAAGCAATTTATAATTTTGTCTGAAAATTTCCTAACAAAATTGTGGAGCCCAGTAATAAGTGCTACAAATCCAACACTAATGCTGGTATGCGGTTTCAATAGGGATATAATGACTCTAAATTACACGGTCCGCAGTTCAAGCTCACCAGCCAGGTGTTCTGTAGGAGAAAAATGGATAATCTGAACTCATAAACATGTACAGTCTTAGAAATGCTATGTAGAGTGGCAATAAGTTGGAATTAATTTGATGGCACTGAATTTAGTTTGGATTGGTTTTAAGACTCTGAAAGGATTCATGATTAGAATTAGGAGGAGACATATATATATATATATATATATATATATACACACACACACACACACACACACACATATATATATATACAGCGAAATAATTCAAAGCTTATCAGATTTGCAAAAGGATTGGTGAACATCCCTCTCCCTTGAAAATTACAGATGTATTAAGTACATTCCACAGTTAGAAGTCATTTCCAATAAAAGTCATAATTAGGAAAAAAAAGTCATAATTAGGAGTTAGAGATAAAGAAAAATTGTGTGCTATAATTAGATGTTATAATCATGTATATCCTTTGGATATGATTCAGATGACCAACTTTCTAAATCCAAAACATATCAACGTTTTTTTCTTTTCTTTTCTCTTACTTATCAGGAATCCAGAGTCTAACGGTCCTGTCTCGTGATGCAGATGCCAACAAGTTCCCAACTGGAGAAAACTGCACGCTGGTTACAACATCCTTGTGACCTACAAATCGGAAAGCTCTCGCATGTGGCTTGAAATTCCATAGCATGAGAAACGTATCCCAAGAAGCAGTAGCTATCAAGAAACAGAAGAACAAAAAAACCGCTGTTTGTTAAAATGCAAATGTACATGTCTCATTACAAAGTACAGTATATCTAATAACAAAGCATGGAGATAAATGAGGGACTGAGGGTTGTAGGGCTGACAAGGCATTGAGAAACCTATTAGTTACATCACTGATAAACATCCTTGGCTGTGTAATGTGTATCTACATAGGAGGATTACTGGATCCAGTATTCAGTCAGATCTCACTAACAACTTATTTACCAGGAAGAGGCAGCACCGTATAATAGACAGAGCATTAGACTAGGGTTAGTTCTGCCTCTGTAAGTACCTGGGTAACGGGAAATTATTTAACCTGTCAAGATGTAGAAATAATCTTTTATTTACAGAAGAGTTACAAGGATAGTACAAAGAACACTGGGCAGATTTACCCAGATCCACCTCTTCTCATTATTTTCCCATCTGCTTTATAATTGCTCTTGTATTCATTTGCATACCTCTCCCCCCACCCCATGCACATACATAATTTTTCCTTTAGTAATTTGGAAGTTGCTACGTACTATGACATCTGCATTCATAAATATTCGCGTATGTTTTACTAGGAATAAGAATATTCTTTTTTTTTAATCCATAGCACAGCTATCATTTTAGGAAAATTATTGATAGAAGCTACCTTGGGGACAGTGTGTTAGCACTGAACTGCTAACCAAAAGGTGGGCAGCTCAAACCTATCAGTTATTATGCAGAATAAGGATAATGCAGGCTGTTTCTGCAAAAGATTTACAGCTTCAGAAACCCCATGGTGCAATTCTACCCTGCCTACGGGGTTGCTATGAGTCTAAATCAATTGATGATGGCAGTGGTATTACATTTTTAGTATCACTGATGTAATACTTTAATCTACCATATATAGTCCAGCTTTACCAAATGACTCAGTAATATCTTTTTTTGGGGGGGCATCACTGCCCTCTGGTGGTCGTGGAAGCTACCCAGCGCCGCTCCTGAGAGCCGCCGCTGGATTTGAACCGCCAAGCCAGCGGGCCGCAGTCCCGCACTCAACCACTTACGCCACCGGGGCTCAGCCCCTCAGTAATATCTTTTATAGCTAGAGTAGATGGTCGTAAGACTTATCCATCAGTTTACAGCTGTCTCAGGTTTACAAGAGTCATGTGTATTAACATTAGCTTAAAGTTTTAAGATACAATCAGTGGTGGAAATAAATGTTTAGGACAAAGAATGACTAGGAAATGAAAGACCGGAGTCAGGTTAATGAAAATCACTGTCTAAATTATAAAATGCTTATGGAAAATGAAACTTTATGAATGTCAAATACTATCAGTTTCACTGTTCTAAACACAAAACCAAACTGGCTGCCCTTGAGTTAATTCCAAGTCCATGACAACCCAATGGGCTTGCAACGGCTGCGTTAGGGACAGGTCTTTCTTTTGAGGTAACTCTAAGGGGCTGCACATCTCCACCATTTTGGCTAGCTTTGAGGACTTTAACAACTTGCACTGCCCAGCCACTCCAGGGAAGGGACGCAGAGCTTGCTTATGGAAAGCCACCGAAGGCCTTCTGGCTTATTAACCAGAAAGAACATTCTTTTTTGGATTTTGAGTTCAAAAGTTTTAACTTCTAATGCTGTAAAAAAATGTTTTTTCAAATGTTCACAAAGTTGACAAAAATATCATCATAGTCCATACAATAAACATTTTAGTATCTGAATTACCTATGGCTAATAATATAGACAGAGCAGGGGGAAATGAGGTATTGTTATATGTATTATACTTAGGATCCTATTTGAATATTTCAAACAAGACACCAGGTGCAACTGAGACAAAATACTTCCCCTCAAAGAATTACAATACACTAGAGGGGATAATAAAGGGGCTGAAGAATGGCAAGAATGTCAAGAAGGATAGACATGAGGGGGAGGATAAAGATGACAGTGAACAAGATGATGACAAGAGCGAAGAGGCATTTGTTTCAGTTGATCGTGATGAAATCAGCCGCCATTGCTCCTGCCTCAAAGGAGGAGGAGGAGCAGGATGAAACGATGATGATGATGATGTCCCAGAGGAAGCGGCTATGGAGATCGCAACAGCCAAAGGCAAGAGGTGCCTGCCAGGGTGTTCCCTGCAAAGGCCAAGACTGAAGCTGAGGATGAGGAAGGTTACAAGGAGAAGGAAGTTGAAGAAGAGGGGGAGGAAGGGGAGAAACAACCTGTCAAAGAAATCTCTGGAAAATAGAAATGGCCAAGCAGCAATCTGTTCCTGTAGCCAAGAAACAAAGTGGAAGCCATAGAACCAACTACAACTTTCAACTTCCTCATTGTTTATGTGAACACACTGGTTTCAGTGATCTGTTTTGCTAAAAACAATCTTCCTATAATGGTTGTCAGAATTGGTATGACAAGGAAATTTGGCTATGAGGATTTTGCATCTGCTTATGACCTGGAAAAAGCCTTGGAACTCACCGGCTTAAAAGTTTGGGGCAATGAGATTAAACTAGAGAGACCATAAGAAAGATCAAAATGCAAGGACACTGTTGGCCAAAAATTTACCTTACAGAGTCATCAGGATGAAATTAAAAGAAATCTTTGAGGATGCTATGGAGATCAGATTAGTCAGAAAAGATGAAAACAGTAAAGGGGTTGCATATCTTGAGTTTAGAGACAAGCGGATGCCAAGAAAACCTTTAAAGAGAAGCAGGGGAAAGAGAGTGATGGTCAGCCCATACTCCGGTACTACATTCTAGAGAAGGGTCAGAAAAAGGTGGGAAGACCAGCAGTGAATAAAAAACTCTCATCTTAAGTAACCTCTCCTGCAGAAGAGACGCTGTAGGAGGTGTGTGAGAAAGCAACTGTTATCAAGGTGCCTGAGAACCAAAACAGCAGATCTATATATATGCAGAATTTGCTTCACTTGAAGATGTCAAAAAGCTTTAAGTTCTCGTAATAAAAGAGAAATCAAGGGCAGGGCAATCCAGTTGGAGTTGCACGAAGCCACAGGATCACCTAACAGAGCCGGCTATCTGAAATCCTGTTTGTCAAAGGTCTGGCTGAAGAAACCACTGAGGACATGTTGAAGGAATCATTTGATGGCTCTGTATGGGCAAGGAAAGACAGTGACTGGTGAAACCAGCTCTTCCAAAAGGGTTTGGCTTTGTGGCTTTCAACAGTGAGGTGGATGCTAAAGCAGCCAACGAGGTCATGGAGGATGGCTCAGAACAGACCCAACCAACAGCACCAAACAACTGCATAACATATGAAACTGTAAATACATGAAACGGTTCTCAATTGTCTTGTTACCAAAGACATTCAAATGAATACCACAATGAGACAGCACTACCTACTCATCCAAAAGGCGATGATAAAGTGGAACCAAATTTTAGTGAGGATGCTGAACAAGGAGACTCTGAAATGATGCTGGAGAGTATAATTGCAGTGACAATTAACTATTTAATGTGGCTTCCCTAGCTAAAGTCTCTATCTCCCACCAAACAATCTTTTGCTGCATGGGTCCAGTAAGAAGATGGGGGAAGATGTTGACACTTTACCTGTAAGTAATTGAGACTAGGATCCCCTGGAGTGTCGTCCTGTTGTGTATAAATTGTGCGCTCTGAGAAGCAAAAGCAGGGATATCATTACCAGCAAGAGCCAGAACTAGAGGGTGCCCTCTGGACCAGAGATCCCTGTGCAGTGAATCTCCTAGATCCAGATGATAGCTACGCCATTAAAGCAGCAGCAGCAGCAGCAGCAGGACCCAGAGCATGAGAAGACAGTGAAAGACTGTCCAACTCCTGGAACTAGTTAAGGCTGAAAGCTTTTGCGCAGGCTTACTTTCAGAGTAGGGCACCTCTGAGCACATAACTAAGGGGTTTGAACTTGCTCAAGATCACAGAATTGGAACTGAGTGCCTTTGAGCTGAGGCTTAGTGGATTGGAGTGCTTCCGGGCATTTAATTCCAGGAGCTGGGATTGCTGAACCACAGATCTGCAGCCAAATGTCTTCTGGTTGAGGCTTGCAGTAAAGTGATATGCCTCCTTTGGTATTTGTTATTAGAACTGAAACTTTGTAAAAAGTTCCAGTAAGCAAGTACCCTGAGCATTACTCACAGGCATTACAATTTATTAACTCCCTTAACAAACCCTTAGTCATGAATTTTGCCTGTAATTCTGTGTAGCTACTGCAATCACTACTAGAAACTAGGAAAGTAAAATAGTGAAGCTGTTTGGAAATAGCTGAAGCTGACTGCACATTCATTCACTTTGTAATCCTGCAAGTTTAATTCTAGCTACAGAACCAACTGAAATGTTTGTAAATATTTACTAAAGGGCACATTCACATATAAAAATATGGATATATAAATTTTGGGTATATCCAGTCTGGAATAATGGAATATTTAAATAAAGATTAGGAAGACGCAACAAATGTAATCTTTTAAGAGGTTATCCAGATCCCTCCATGAGTTGAGGTGTTTCATGGTTTCATCGATGTTTAAGGATGTGTACATGTACCAGAGTTTTTTTACCCACTCTTCTACTAATGGGGATTTAGGCTGCTTCTAGCATCTTACTAATGTGAACTGTGCTGCGATGAACATGGTGGAGTGTCTGTTCATGATCTGTTTCTTATTTTTTGAGGGTATATGCCCAATAATGGTATTTCTGGGTCATCTGGTAGTTCAATTTCCATCTGTTTTAAGTATTGCCATATTGCTTTTCATAGTGACTGGATTTATTTACAAGTCCACCACCAATGGATAAGAGTTCTTATCTCATCACACCCAGTCCAACATTTGTTGTTGTGGGTGTGTGTGTATTTGAGCAACAGTAATGGGTGTTAGGTGGTATCTCATTGTTGTTTTGATTTGCACTTCTGGGATAGCTAATCACCTGGAACACTTCTTCATGAGTTTACTAACTAGTTGTGTGTCATCCTGGGTGAATCATCAGTTCAGGTCTTTGGCCGTCATCTCAGGGGGTTCTTAGTTTTGGAGGTTTTTTCCTTGTAAACTTGTAAAATCCTGTAGATCTTGAGTGATATCATTACTAAATATCTTTTCCCAGTCTGTAGGTTCTCTTTTCACCCCCTTTTTTTTATTAAATCATTTTATTGGGGACTCGTACATCACGTTTCATAATACATAAATAAACACACTATGCCAGGCACTTTCACATGTCCACTGCTGTTAACGTTCTCCAATCATCCGCCTTTTCCCTGAACCCCTAGTATTGGCCTTTCTATCCCTTCCCTTCTTCCCCTGCTCTCTCCTTCCCACCAACCCTCAATACTTTACAAATTATTATCGTTCTGTCATATCTCACACTGCCCGACCTCTCCCCTAACCCACTCCCCTGATGCCCTTCCTTCAAATAGGAGTTTATGTGTATATCTTTGCAGTTGGTTCCATCTCTCTACCCAACCTTCTCTCCACCCCTCCAGCAGCTCCAATTTAACCACTGGCCCAAAGGGGCTCACCCATCCTGGTTTCCCCATAACTCCAGCTCCTCTCTCCACCAGTGTACCTTCTCCAGTCCATCTGGACTTGTAAGGTAGACTTGGGACCATGATGGTTGGGGGGGGGGGCGGTGAGGAAGGCTTCAGGAACTTTTGAAGTACACAAATGTTTTATTTTTAATAGGTCCATAGGTCCTATTTGTCTATTTTATCTTCCAGTGTATGTTTCCTTTGCTAACTGCTAGCCCATGCATTCCCTGCACTAGGGCTCCTAGCTTTGCCTCAATTTTCGCATTGATGATCCTGACAGCTTTGGGCTTTACATCTAGGTCTTTAACCACCTTGAGTTTTACTGCATGGAATGACATATGGGTCTTGTTTCATTTTTCTGCATGTGCTTATCCAGATTCTCCAACACCATTTCTTGAAGAAGGCATCTGCTTCCCATGTAATGTTTTTGGGATCTGTATCAAAAACCAATGGTCTGTATGTGGATATTTTTATTTCTGGGTTTTCTGTCCCGCTACATTAGTCTGAGTATCAATCATTATACCAGTTATCAGGCTGTTTTGACAACTGTGGCTGTATGGTGGGGTTTTGAGGTTAGACAGTGTAAGACCACCTACTTTTTTTTTTTCTTGAGGAGTCCTTTGCCTATCCTGAGTTTATTCCCTTTCCATATGGTCAGTAATCAAGTTTTTCCATTTCTTTGAATGCTGCTGCTGTAATTTGGATCAGGATTGCATTGGATTTATAGATTACTTTATGTAGTATTGATATTTTCACTATATTAAGTCTTCCAATTCATGGGTACAGAATATTCATTCGTGAGGATCCCTTTTGGTCTCTTATAGTAATGGTTCTGTAGTTTTCTCCATATGGGTCTTTTTTTGTTGTTGGCTAGGACTTTCAGCACAATATTGAATAAAAGTGGGAATAAGGGACACATTTGTTGGGTTTCCTTGCTCAGTAAAAATATTTTCAGCTTATTAGCCATTGGTTTTTTGTATATGCCTTTTATTGTAGTGAGGATTTTCCCTTCTAATCCAATCTTCCCAAGAGTCTATTAAGAATGGGTGTCAGATGTTATAAAATGGTTTTTCTGTATCAACTGATAGTATCATATAGTTCTTGTCTTTTTATTGTGGATGTAATGGATCACATTGCTTTTTGAATCTTGAACCATCCTTGCACCCCTGGTATAATTTTTTGATATGCTGTTGTATTTTATTGTGCAAAATTTTGTTGAGGAATTTTTGCATCTAAGTTCAAGAGCTATCAGTCTATAATTCTCTAACTTTATGGTGTCTTTGCCCGGTTTTGGCAACAGGGTTATTTATGCTAGCTTCATAGAATGTGTTTGGGCGTTTGCTATCCCTTTCTAATGTTCTAGAAGAATTTGTGTAGGATTTTTCCCAGTTCTTTTTTGAATACTTGGTGGAATTCTCCTGTGAAGCCATCTGGACTGGGGCCTTTTGATGACCTTGTCTATTTTGTCTTTTGCTATGGGCCTGTTAAAGTACTTAATGTCCATGTTTGTTAATTTGGGGAGAGGATGATTTTCCAGGTATTTGTGCATGTCCTCCTCATTACTGAATTTGTTGGAATAGTCTTTTGTGTGTGTGCGTGTGTGTGGCATCACTGCCCTGGTGGGATGGAATACAGTCTTTCATAGTCTGTGTAACTAATCTTTTTATTTTATTGGAGTCTATTGTGCTCCCCGTTTCATCCCTAATTCTAGATATTAATGTCTGTTCATTTTTCTGTTAAGTCTGCTAGCAGTTTATCGACTTTGTTGATGCTTTCAAAGAACCAACTGCTTGCTCTTGATTCTTTCCATTATACTTCTGCTCTCCAGATCATTTATGTCAGTTCCGATTTTTATAATTTTTTTTATTTTGGTGTTATAACAGCAGTTCTAAACTTTTGAGTTGTGATCCCTTCGGGAGTCAAATGATCCTTTCACAGGTGTCACCTGATTCATAACAGCAGGAAAATTACAGCTATGAAGTAGAAAATAATTTTATGGTTGGGGGTGGGGTCGCAGCATAAAGAAGGTTGAGAACCACTGTTTGAAGGACTATGTTGTTGGCTCTGCTCTAGCTGCTAAAGGTGTTAAGGTGCTGACCATACTTCTCTTTTTTCATGTGTGCTATTGCAATAAAGTGACCTCTAATAACTGCCTTTGCTGTGTCCGATAGGTTTTCATATGTTGCATTGTTATCTGCATTTGTTTTTTGGAACTACTTATTTCCTAATTTGGATTAATGCTCACTGGTTTGTAAGAAGTATATTAATATGCAGAATGAAGTTAGTCAAGCACAAAAGGGTAAATACTATCAATATATAAGCCCACTGTGTTAAGAACAAGGAGCAGAATGGGTACAAGCTCAAGCTTTTAGGGCATCCAGTCTTCCGGGTGGGGACCAGATAGCCTGGTCAAGAGTCATGTCAGTGCCAATGAATCACACATCTACTCCAGGTAAATATAACGTAGGTCAATAGCCAGAGGGCACCTAACAACAGCTGAGATCAAATGGCTCTTGGGGTGGGGGTGGGGGTGGGGGCTGCTGCCTGGTGAGTGGTAGCTATGTGGCCCTGGGATGAGGTCCCCTGGAGAGGAAGGCAGTCCTGTCAGAGAGATGAGGCTTACTGTTGGGACAGGCAGCACAGAAGAGGGTAATGACAACAGTCAAGTTTGGGCAAATATATATGCATGTCTGTTTGGTAGTGAGGAGGGAGGGCTGACCACCAGCTGGAGGTGAGACCGAGGATGCTCTTGGAATCATTAATAGTTGAACTGAACTAGGACATGTGGGGGTAACCCAGGAAACACTGGGACACTAAATCCTGACCTTTGGGGAGCACATCATGCTCCAGAGGCTGTATTGGTGAGACCCCAAATGAGAACTCCACTGGGGGAATTGGACTCTACCCTAGATACACTTGCAACCAGAGGATTGAGGTGTCCTGGTGGTTGGTGAACAAAGTCTTGGTATAACACCCAGTATGCTGCACTAAGACACGTAGTATCCAGGCAACCCTGTGATGGCCATCCTGTTGAAGTCTGCTTATGCTTCTCATTAGTGTTTCTCAGAGGTGCTTTGCCATCGGCAATCACCCCTCTGAAGCTGAGTTGTTTGATTATTTTTTGGAAAATGAAACCCAAGGTCGTTGAGCCTACAGAGAAAATATAACAATGGTTTGGGGAAAAGGCGTGGGGGAAACAAGTGGGACATGATGTCAAAAAGTCCAGGAAGGTTGAGCCCCGGTGGCATAGTGGCTGTACACGGGACTGCGACCCACTGGGATGGAGGTTCAATTCCAGCTCCGCAGGAGCAAAGGCTGGGTCTCCTACTCCCACCACTGGAGGGCAGTGGTGCCCCACCCCCCAAAAAAAAGTCCAGGAAGAAAAGAATGTTTTGGAGAACATATACGAGTATGAAAGAAAATTGTACTATTATGTTTGATATGATTGGGCAATGGAACACAATGACATATGTATTGGCTCCCAATTACATATGTATTTTGCAAATACAGAATACATAAATAAAATAAAGCCACAGATCTGTGACTGGGTTTTGGCCTCACATTAAATCCTAGCCCCATCTTAAGAAGAACCAATTTTTACATCATGGTCCTACTGGATACTCACATCTTCTTGAAATGATCACTGAAGACAATGGTGCTACAGCAAAGTGTGGTGAAGAAAGAAAATGGTGGCCAGCTATCAAACAGAAAAGTGTTTGGGGGTCTTTAAGGCTATATACAAATAAGCAGCCATCCATGTGAGGCGTCAACTAAGTCCACACGAAGAAGCACACCTGCTTATGTGATCTACAGATGACATTTACAAAAATCAAATACAGGAGGAGAAAAGCATCAGGATGAAAATCATGAATACCCAATCTGTGGAGGGCTATGGGGGAGAGTGAGAGCCCAAATCCCATCTGCAGAGCATCTAGTCAGGCTAAGCCACTGGCAGATGCACTCCAGTCATAGGCAAGCGTCTCCATCAGCCTTTACACTGGTTTCAACTCCACACTTGGCCAGCTGACCACCCCACTTTGTTCTGGGTACAAGTATCTCTTACTGGTTGCATGACAGAAATTTCTTTCCTGGCTGTTTTATTATTGTTAGTGGTCTTTTCCTTCTTTTCTTACTTATTATTAGTATTTTTTGTCTGTATACGATTATGTTTTTATCCTTATCACTTTAGCATGATTGTGGCTTTTATTGTTTTCTATTGGGTCTCCCAACTATGAAGCACAGGAGTGGATGCATAATGATAATAAATGATACAAAGAGATATAGGGAACACAAGGGGAGGGGAAAGAAAGGGAAAGGGGGTTTGGGGAGTAACTAACAAAGAAGGGAAGGGGGAGGGAGCCTTAGAATTGATTGTGATTGCCTAGTTGTCTTAAAAGTGCAATTTAACTTGGCGAGTAAAAGGGGGTAATGCTCTGAAATTGATGTGGGACAGATTGCACAATCCTCAGTGATATCACTGAATGATTGAAGTATTACATAATGATATGTAACTTATTTGTCAATAAAACTTGGGAGAAAATAAAGGAAAGAGAAATTATCCAGAAGGAAGAGTGGAGTGTGGCTGGAAGGATGTATAAGAGGGATTACTGGGGCTTTGCTAATGCTATGTTTCTTGGTCGTGGGGCTGCTCATATAGGTATGTCCACACTGTGAAAATTCACTGAGCTATACAATGGAACTTTCATTATATAAAAAAATTATCAATCTGCCTGTATGTTTAGAATATATGGGGTTTTATGGGGACAGAAGTGAAAGTACAGATCAATTAGGAGATGAGTACAATAATCCAGGTTAAGAGATTTTTAGAGCAGTTAAAGTCACAGCATAGATGGGCTTTAAAAACCTCATGGAAAAAATGGAATTAGAAACATGAAAATTTCCATGACTTCTTTGAAGCCTCCTCAGTTAAGTGGAGATGTCAACCTGGGTGGTAGACATACCTTCCTGGAACTAGTATGTTAGGCAGTTCTCTAAAGAAACAAAGGAGGACATTTATGATTATATATGCATCACATATACTCGAGTATAAGGCGATCCAAATTATCAGCCAAGGCACCTAATTGTACCATAAAAGCAGCATGAAAAACTCAGCTTAAAAACAAATATGCATGTAAAAATATGTGTGTAAAAGAATAGGTTTATACAGCAAGAAGTAATCTTATAGCTAACTGAGTCCACATAGTACAAAGGGCTCAGTCCAACTCACCTTTGTTAATAAAGTTAATAAACCAAAACTCCTTCAACTCATTCAGGCTTCCAGTCCAAGGTCAGTAAAGTTGGTATTGGAGTCTTCCCTCAGGCAAGACAGGCAGAGTCTGCCCAAAGGCAACAGACAGCAGGGTGGGTTAGCAACAGTCGGTAGCACAGAAGCTTAGCAAAGCTGGCCCCAATGGGATCTCAAACTCAAGCGATAGAGTAGCCACCAGCCTCAAGCTCAAGTGATGTACACCATATACATGCCAGCAGTGTGGCGAAGGAGTCTCAAACTTTAGTGACAAGATCTTGGGTTGACTTGACCCACAGGTAGTACAGCACAGGTTAAGGCAAAGAACTAGCTCAAGCAGCAGCACACTGGCTGGATCACCAGAGAGCAATAGAAAGATGGGATGCTGACCTTCTTTATTCCGGCCATGCTCCAATCAAGCTGTGACCTGATTACATTCTGCTCGCATGTTCTTCTGGCAGCCTAGTTGGCACCCTCACTCTCACACTCATGGAGAGGTTTTGACTGTACAGCACTGTGGTTAAGAGAGCAGGTGTTTCATCACACCAGGATGCATGCAACAGAACAGCAAGGGGAGCAAGCAACGAACACCAGTGAACACCGGGGAAATGCCGAAAACAGACTTTTGGGACAGAGTGTGGCACACCTTGCCTGGAAAACACTCCTGAAGGTAAAAAAAGACCTGGAACTATTTCCCTTTGTTGTCACTGACTTTCTCTTTAATTGTTGTTTTGTTGTATTTGTCTGTTTTGTTTGGCTTTGCTTTGTTTTTGTGCTTATATTGTCTCTATGTCTATCTAGATAAGATAGGAGGGGATAAACAATTCAAGAAAAACAATAGGCCAATGGTTATGGGGATATGGGAGAAGGGGAGGTGGGAAAAAGGAAGGGGGTTGTCAACCAACCAGGGACAATGGAAGAAGTGAACTAAAAAAACGATGGAGAGAAGGGCATTCAATGCCTATTGGAACTTAATCGAGGGCAATGTGAGCTTGAGGAATTACTGAAACCTGAATGAAGGCCAAACATGAGAGTGGGACAAGAGTTAAGTAAAAGGAAATAGAGGAAAGAACTAGGAGGGAAAGGGCATTTATAGAAGTCTAAATACAAGCATGTACATATGTAAGTATACTTATATATAATGATAGGGAACTAGATCTATGTACTTATATTTATATGTTATGCATTAAGGGAGCAGATGGAGACCGGGTGTCTATTCAAGTACTCCCTCAATGCAAGAACACTTTGTTCTAATAATCCGACATTCTGAAATGCTCAATTCCTGACATGATCACTGAAGACAAAATGGGAGCATAAGCAAATGTGTTGAAGAAAGTTGATGGTGCCTGACTATCATAAACATGTGGCTTGAAGATGAGCAGGACTCGAAGATAAAAAAGCGGCCATTTAGCTGAGAAGCAACAAAGCTCATATAGAAGAAGCACACCAGCCTGTGTGTCGATGGTCTCAAGTATCAGGCATTAAAGACCCAGAAATAAATCATATCAATGTGAATGAGGAGTATGAAGTGGAGACCCAAAGCTCTTCTGTAGACAATTGGACATACTCTTACAGAAGGGTCACAAGAAAGAGACGAGCCAGTCAGGGCGCAGTATAGCGCCAATGAAACATACAATTTTCCTCTAGTTCTTTAATGCTTTCTCCTCCTCCCCCCACTATCGTAACCTTAAATCTACCTTACAAATCTGACCAGAACATGTACACTGCTACAGGTAAGAACCTGAAGAAACACAGGGAATCCAGGACAGATAAACCTCTCAGGATCGATAAGGAGAATAGATACCAGGAGGGGAAGAGGAAGAGGAAGGTGGGAGGTGAAGGGGGGGAATGGATCACAAAGTGACATTTAACACACCCCCTCCAGGAGGACAAAGAACAGAAAAGTGGGTGAAGGGAGTCAGTGGACAATATAAGATATGAAAATAATAATTTATAATTTATCAAGGGTTTGTAAGAGAGGGAGGGAAAAAATGAGGAGTTGATGGCAAGGGCTCAAATAGAAAGAAAATGTATTGAAAACGATGGTGGCAACATTTGTACAAATGTGCTTGTCACAATGAATGTATGGGTGGACTGTGATAAGAGCTATCAGAGCCCCTAATTAAATGATTTAATTTTAAAAAGATTTCTTAAAAACCATGGGTCTTGGGGCTGAGTCCCGGTGGCGTACTGGTTGAGTGAGGGAATGCGGCCCACTGGCTTGGCGGTTTAAATCCAGCAGCAGCTCTCCAGGAGCAAGGCTGGGCCTCCCACTCCCACCAGAGGGCAGTGATGCCCCCCCCCCCAAATTATAGCTTTTGAAGGAAATAAGGCTAATAATTGAGAGAGAAAGAGAGAGAGCAGTCTAATAAGTGATCCTGGTTGTTTTCTGTTTGTGTATGTGGTACACTGATATTAAGAGGAAAAGGTGAAAATATGAAGCTTAAATCAAGAAAATGGCATTAAGAGTTGAGCTTTTATAGCTTTTGACAGTTACCTACCCACCCCCAAAATTCCCTCATAAATCTGTCATGAATGGGGCACAAAAAATAAAACTTAGAATCGATGGCTATATATCCGAATCACGGCAACCCTGCAAGACAGGGTCGAACTATCCCCTGTGCGTTGCCAAGACAGAAACTCTTTATCAGAGCATCAAGTCCTTCTTTCTCCTGAGCAGCGGCTAGTGGTTTTGAAACGCTGACCCTGCAGCTAGTGTTCAACGTGTAAGCACTACCTACACGAGTCCCTCTGGGGCAGCACTGATTCCAGAGCAGGAAGCTTGGCTGGGGTACGGTTGTACAACCACAATAACCCACTGCTTGCTCCGTCAACATGGGTTCTCATAGTAAGAGGCTGATAGGATGAACACAATTCAAAGGCACAGGAATGGCACAGCCTTAGGGTGAGGTGGCACGAGAAGTCTAAGAATTGCGAAACACCGGAAGCAGAGCTGTCTCAATGAACAATGGTGTACTATAAATGAAAACTAGGAAAAGCAGTGCTGTATTTTCCTCCTTCCCTCCTTAACCTCCTTTTCCTGCAGAGACCCATGCCCCCAAACCCCGATACAGTGAAAATAAACGGCATTTGATGTCAATGCTGTACACTGTCCATGTGAACTTTACTTTCATGCCTTTCCACTGAGCCACACCCTATACAAATATTTTACTACCTGGTTTAAATGTCAAAGCAGCACCATTCATCATCTGACTGGTCTGTTTTGAGATAAAATGCCAAGGGAAGTTAAAAGACCAACTAAGCAAATCCCGGGTCTATGTCTTTAGCTGAACTAGAAGGCTTCACCAGTCAGATTGAGATGGATGATCCTCTGAATGTTCATTTCTGCTAGCTCACTTGCTCAGTGGCTACCCACAGACATCAATCCTGTGATCGCTGGTTTCTACAGCAGCTCTCTTCTCACCGCTTTATCTCCGTCTCTTCATTTCTTGCCTGACCCCATGGAGAAACCTCTCCTGGTACATGTATTTAATCCCGACTCTCCTGTGTTCTTTCACATTTCCTGGGCAAAGTCCTAGTGGTCCTGACTTTTCATGTGACACTATGCAGTGAGGATTACTGGACCCATCTAGATAGATTGGAAACATTCTAAGTTAGTAATCTCAAATTTCAATAGACCCTCTATACTACCCAGCAGTGCTCAATTCTCGAGTGGCTCTCTCCCCAAGTCTCCATAAGAATTATATGATATCGTGTTCTTTCTCTTCAGGACTCCTACTCTACCACCATTCTTCCTGGTACCCGTCACAGGGCTATCGTTCCCTGATTAGTTCCTTCTTCTTAGTTTCTTCGGTGGTCTTCTGTTTGGATTTAAAGGTTGAATCTTCAAGATATAAGACATAGGCCATCTACTCCCATTACTTCACAGTCTACCTAAGTGAACTCACCACACTTTGGACTTCAAGTTCATCTGTATGCTGATGACTCTCAAATTCTCCTCTTGCTCAGGCTATAACCCTGGATCTCAATTACCACCATCTAATTATCACCTAATTAATTTCCCTACAAATAAAAAAGGCCCCTTCCTGTAGCTAGAGTGGTCTTTTTGAAAAATAAGTCAGCTCATGCCATTTTCTTAGGTGAAACCCTTTGGTGACTTACAAAGGATCTCCAAAGAAAGTCTGAAGGTACGGCTTATAGGACAGTACACAAACTGGCTTCTGCCTCCCTATGTAGCTTGATCTTCCACTGCTCCGGCTTTTCCTTTGGTTACCAAGCAGGGCCTGCCTAAGCTGGATGACCTTTTCATTTCATTCTGTGAGGGCAAGCTCTTTGCTAATCCTTGCCTGCACATATGCCATCCTCTCTCTAGTTTTTGACTGACTTCTCCATTTCCTGCAGAGAAGCATTCTTTAGCCCCATAAACTCAAGGATATCTCCATTTATCATCTTTCAAAGCACCCCAAGCTTTACCTTCATAGGACTTGTTTTCCTTTGTTTCTTAAAATTGTACTTGTACCAAAAATATTGTACTTGTACATGAATTTGTACATTTACTGGTGAATGATGTTTGTCTATCATTTAACTGTGAATCTTCAAAGCATCTTATGAAGCACACGGTATGCATACCTTTGTAAGCACCTGGCACATGGTACAAGCTGAGTCTGCAGTAACTAAATAAAGTTCCTCCTTATCCTTGCTGAAAAGGCTTAACCAGACAGCTGAAGACACAGCCTTTCTGCAGTAGACAACAGGATCAGTTCTCAGGCCAGCCTGCACTGACCAAGCATGGCACAATAGTAGTATGGACTGTGACCAATTAGTTCTCCAATCTCTAGGACAAACAAATTTGTTTTGGAAGAAGTATGGCCAGAGGGCTCGGTCAAGTCAAGGATGGCGGGACTTTGTCTTTCATGCTTTGGACATGTCGTCAGGAGAGACAAGTCACTGGAGAAGACCTCACGTTTGGTAAAGTTGAGGGGTAGCAAAAAGGAGGAAGTCCTCAGCGAGACGGACTGACACAGAGGCTACAACAATGCGCGCAAGCACGGGGACAAATGGCAGGGCAGCACAGAAGCAGGCAGTGCTTCCTTCTCTAGCAGAGGCTCACTGTGGGTCAGCAGTGACTGGAAGGCACCTCGCCACAGTCTCACCGAGTTCTTTCTGCGTGGGCAGCCAGATAAAGGAGGGGCTCGATTCACCTTTGTGGAAGAAAGGACAATTATCTTTACCTCACAGGAAAGAGGACTGAGTGTCGATTCTCTAAAATGTTTTAAAGTGCTCCAACACAGATTTCTACACTCAGTCTAATACAAACCTGGGAGGGTCACATACATGGCTTTCTTAATTCTAACTTACAAAATGAGTGAAAATAGTTCACAAGGTCAAGAAGTACTTCCAAAAAAGAAATCATTATGAAGCAAAAATATGAAGCGATGAAGCTGCTATTTCTCAATCTAACCTCTAATGAGGTCTACACGCTTCTAGAGAGCATGGCCCCACCTTTTGAAGTCTTCTCTAAAGAACTCTGTGCCATGTTATTTATTTACATCATGTCAAAATGGCGTTTGGGGCATCTATGAAGGCCTCAAATCATATTCCTTGTCAATTTTTAAAAATAGTTTTGAGAACAAAAAGAAGTGTGAAAGGCTAAGGCCAGGGCTATAAGGACAGATGGGAGAAGGTTTTCTAAAGATAGTCTGGGAGGACAGCCCTGGCTACCCTCAAATCCTGTGCAGGTGTGTTACACTGATAAAAAATAAAATCCTTAGATGCAGTTGTTCTGGCTTTTTGCTCAATGATGCAATTTTTAATTTCCTGTGAACTTCTTCATATAAAGCCCTGTGATGGGCCTGTGTCTTTGGAGGAAACCTATCAACACTATCCCTTTCGGATTCTTCTAACAGTTGCTTCACCATCTTCGCTGACTTCTGTGACCTGAGTTTAACTGGCCCAGCAGGTCCCTTGGGATGCTACTCTATTGGCTTGGGCTGGACTTTTTTATAAGGCACCCAAAGGAGCCCAGGCGGGGTAGTGGTTACATATTGGGCTGCAGTCCACAAGTGACTAGCTGCTCCTCTGGACAAAGGAGGGGCTCTCCACTCCCTTACACAGAGTCTCAGAAACTGATGAGGGCAGTTCTACCCTGCCCTGCCATCATCCACTCAGTGAACTTGACTTTCTAAGAGACTAAGTATACAATTGAGAGAACTTGTCTCTAGCCTTTCACTGATTGCAGAGATGTTTAAACACGTTTTATTTGAAATAAACCATCGGCACATGAATATAATCTAGCCCTGCTGGCATAGTAGGCTACTTCTTGGGCTGCTAACACAAAGTCAGTTGTTCTAAACCACCAGCCACTCTTCAGGGGAGAGAGAAGGCTTTCTGAAACGTGCTCTTGCTCCTGTCAAGAATTACAGCCTTAGGAATCCAAAGAGAATCACATGAAGTCAGAATTCACTCAATGGCAGTGCAGAGTTTGGGGTTTTTTTTGCTTGTATGAATTGGAACCCTACTAGCAATACGTTTTTTGACTCATCCTGTTGCTCTTTACCAAAGTCTAGCCTACATTCTGGAACATGAAAAAGAAAAATCTTCTCTGTACCTGAACATTCTCTACTCTCTTTCCCCCTTGAGGTATTTCCTTTAAACTTGGTAGAATACATATATCATAAAACATGCTCTTTTAAAATGTGCAGCTTATTCATGTTTAGTACATACTCAAAGTTAAGCTACTAGTAACACTAATTCCAGAATATTTCACCTCTTCCCTCCAACACCAACATGCCCATTAGCCATTTTCCTACCTCTCTCTCTCTCTCCCAGGCCCTGGCAAGCAATGACCTGTTTTCTCTTTCTTGCTAGTCTTTTCATGGTCTCTACATCTATGAAACAGAAGAACTGAGAGACAGATTGATGCACCTGTTGGCAGGATCACATGTATTTTCAGTAATTAAACTTTTTTTTTTGAAATAAGCAAAATATGTACAGCTCTCCTCTAAGAGATTTAACATATAAAATCCCGAGAGTCCTTAGAATAGCACTTCTTGGGCAATGTGTACTGGGGAGCTGCTGGGGTAAAGGTGGAGAATCAGTCAGAAATCTCTGGAGAGAAAGTGGCATGTCCCTGGTTAGGAGGGTACTGTACTGACAAGCAGGTGACACAGAGACAGTACAAAAGACATGTAAGTTATAAAGACATATTAAGTGATTTATAAGACAGATACATTTCTTTTCAATCCAGGTGCCCTATAGCCACAATTTAGGGTGTCCTCATTGGCTCCGAAAGATCATGCCCAGTTTGTTCATGAATAATTAATGCAAAAAGAAAACCAACGCCAAGATTTGCTGTTTAATGATATCTGCAAAATAACACAGGAACTTCTGCTGTCTGCACTTTCAAGTAAGTAAAAAAGGTACAAGCTTAAGCGGTCCTTGTTAGCATCATGAAATGTGCACACTGGGCAGTTATCCCAGGATAAGAATAAAATCATCAGAGTCAATTTGTAAAAATAATTAGGCACACACTTTATTTAAATGTCTTAATCGACACTGCAGATACCATTAATGAAATCACACAGAAAAAAAATCATCACTCAGAAAAAATCTTATCTCAACATTCTTTTTGCTCATTTTATAACACTATTAAAACAGCAAACCCAAAGAAAAACTAAGTCAAAATCAAATATCTTATTAATAAAATTTTTCATTAAAAGACTCCCAAACCAATGGACACACTATAATACAAAAATCTTCTCATTTTCACCCTAGAAACATTTTATTTGCTAACATCTAACGACTGTGCTGGCACCTGTGACTGGGTATGAAAGCCGCTTCCCTATGACAAGTTACAGAAATTTTTCAAATGACTCAATCCTTTTTTGAACATTGCTAAAATGCCTCATCAATCTATTACTATTGGACTATAAATGACACAAATAACATTTAAAGTAGACTCTTCTTAACCCTCAAATGTTTTACTATGGTAGCTATGTTATCAAATAAGTAAATTAACTTAAAAGAGCAGCTCAAATTATCAAAACAAAAGAAAACTTTGGTATTAACACATTAAAATTAGGAAATCAAAATATACTTTGTATGTAGCTTAACTGTATGTTTTTGGAGTAATGATTAATTGGAACATGTCTATATATGGAAATGTGAAATTCTGGTTCTTTAATTACCTACTCTATTGTGAGAAATGACAGTTACATTATTCCAAGTTATTTATTTAAAGCACTAGCCTAAAGCTTCTTCCAAATAGATGGATAGGTCACACAAAATTATTTAGAGCAAATGAGGCACTTGATTTTTAAAAGCTTCTTTTCCATTCAGACAAGATACTAAAAGTAAATGCAATTCCAATAAATGTATCCAGAATACATCCATTTCGATTCTCCCATCTGAGAGAAGGCTAACCATAAACAACAAAACTTAAACATACAAGTAAGGGTGATTAAAAAGAAACAAACCACAATGCAAGGGGAGAAAGGACGGGTTTGAGAAAATACCTGCTGCCAAATAAACCTTTTGATAATACCAGAGCTTTTTAGAAATCTTTCTTAAATTGCATCCAGGGGGCATGCACATTCCCTGTGAAATCATTCTTTGAAAAAGTGCTAGATAACTTACACAAACTAGCATATGTTTTCATTTCAAGAAGCAAGAAAGAAATGAAACATACATAACATGCATCAAGTTTCTTTTGGGAAAGAACTCAAATTCGCTGCCACTGAGTCGAGGCTGACTCACAGCCACCCTGCAGGACAGCGCAGAGCCAGAGCTGAAGGTGTCGGAGGCTGTCGGAGCCGTGGAGGCAGAGTCCCATACCGTGGGCTGCGCTAGGGCAGCCGCAGGAAACCACCAGGCACTACGTGGGAGAAAGATGAAGCTTTCTACTCCCCTAAAGAGAAGGACATCATGTCTGATTCAGCAGAGGGGCAGTGAAAAGGAGGAAGGTCCTCAAGGAGATGGTGTGACACTGTGACTGCAAACAGGGGTTCCAGTGGGCACAGGACCAGGCCGTGCTTCCTTCGGCTGTGCATAAACTCCACGGCGCCTAACAACACAGAGTCAGAGTAGCAAAAGCACACTGTGTCCTAAAGGGTTGCTGGGAGTTGGGATCGACTCCATGGGAGTGAGATTTGCATGGGGCTTGGGGGTGTGCTTTCTCCTTGCTTTTAGAGAAAGTCTCCTCTCTTTCTCTAGGGAGCAGCTAGTGGCTTCGACCTGCTGGCTTTGCCATTGGCAACAATACATGACCCACTCAGCCACCAGGGCTCCTTTTCTAGAGGCTCCCCTACAGAATCAGCAAAGAAATACCAAAAAACAACCCTATTTTAGTATGCTGGCTTAAATATATGAAGCATGACACTTCATGAATCCACATCAAGTGAAATAATTAAGATTTAACTTTAAATCAAGACTACGTTTTCCAGATATGACACTGGAATAAGAATGTTTTTTCAAAAAATACTTCAAAAAGACCATATTTACTTTTTAAATAAATTTTGTTTGGGAAATACTTATATTCTTTGAGCTTAGAAATGTTTAGTTGAAAAATCACAAAGACAAAACTGATTCAACAGTTATCAAAATGAAATGATAATATACACACTTAGAAATTCACTCTCAGCAGAATAAATCACTTGAGTTAAACTCAGTTCCCATAATTTTAATTTTGAAACTCTTCAACTATTTCCCAGCTTCGTAACTGGCAGTATATTGCTGCATAACCTCGCCTAGGTTAAACATGGAGAGAGGAAAGATTGCACAATGACTCAATCCCAGAAGAGCAAAATGTAGTTAGAGCATTTCAAAGCTTGGGGGGGGGGGGGGGTGTCTTCAAGACCGAAGCCAGCACCCTCATTTTTCAGATGAGGAGACTGAAGCCCAAACACATCAAACAATTGGACTAAAGTCATTAGGTGAGTCATTCATTCACTCAGGACTGTCTATAGGCCAGGGTCAGCACCAGGTGCTCAAATGACCTGGAGGGTAGCTCTCCTGATTACTAAGACAGTGCTTTTTCCTTGACATGATTCCTAAAATAAATACTTAAAATTTTCTAATCGGCAAGAACTCAGAGAAGATAACTGCAGCCCTTGTAAGATCGGGTCCACTTTCAGCTTCACATATTTCAGTAGACACAATTGGGTCTTACTTCAGAGAGGCCTCGATTGTGTTTACTTTTTATGATTAAATATTAACAAAGGGAGGCACAGTATTTCGAATAAATCCCTTTGCAATATATCCGTAACTCAAGGAAGTACAATCAGAAAATGCCCTATATACACGGAGACGTTCACAGAGAGGGCAGCATACAAATTCAGAGTAATCTGAGGTATCAATATAGATCAATTAAGTCCAAAAGCTCAAGTTTACACAAAGTAAACTTTGTAAATGTATTTCCACTTCCATTAGATGTGGGTGTATTTTTCAACAATGTTCTATATAGTGCAAGACATGCAAACTAATGCCCTCTTCCATACAGTGACCAGATTTTAACATTGGAAAAGTGGGACACCATTGACCAGGGAAGGGGGGGACTAGAGGGAGTATATTCCCTTCCCGTTCTCCCATGGTTCCCTAGCTTGTTGTGCATTCTTTCCAAAAATCAGGAATTTTTTAAAAACGCCACAGGACACAGGAAAAACTTTAAAATCGGCACTGTCCGCCAAAAGCAGGACATCTGGCCATTTTACTCTTCCAAGGATACATATATCTATGCCAGGCTTTTCCCCATCAACTTTGATCAAAGAGAAATTAGATTAAAAGATAAACAAAATCAAATATCCAATGTTTGCCCCAAAAAAGTTAAATTCTACAGATCATTAAAAATAGCATTAGTTCAAACTACATTTATAAGATGTTTAGTTTTTGCTTTTGTTCTTAAATAGGGTGTACAGAGAATGACCCATCACCATAAACCATATCTCGTTTTACTTAGACTTTGACATTTTTCAACAATAATATTAAGCCTGGTACTTAAAGGCTTTGTGCATTTCAGTGCAGTGCCTTCTGGGGAGGAGCTCTCTGGGACCACACAGGCACAGCTTTTAGCCAAAACAATCTGTAAGGAAGGCACTTTGAAATCTTCAGCAGCAGAACTCTGGGGACCTGGTGTCAGTGCAAGAGACCAAAAGGAACCACAGCTTTCAGAGCTCTCCAGATGACCTGCAGGTGATTTCTGATAGAACACCATCTTCGCTGAGGATCTTGGAAGGCGCTGTGACTTTTCTGAAACTATTGTCAGCTCAGGACCAAAGTGCAGTTTGGGCTCTCCTACTTCTCGAACCTCCAGATTTGATTTGTATCTTGAGAATTACAAGTGCTCATTTTGACATCAGCCCGGCCCTCAGGTGTCCGATAAGCACTCAGACACAGTCCTGAGTGTGGATGAAAAATGCTTCCATCTTCTTTAAAATGCCAAATAATGCTCGCTGGCACGGGAAGCCCATCTTTGGGACAAGCTTGCATTCCCACAGAATTTTTCTGCTCGTGGACCATTGCACATAACTCTGTCACAGAATTGAACCGTATTTCCCTGTTAGACGTGTATTCAAAGAACTGGTTCCCTCCTTGGCCATGACATCCAAATAGTGAAAGATTGGCACCTGTGGGGTTGTTGTCCGGAGAATTGTAGTCTAGACATTCAGAAGAAATCCCGACACTGCGGACAGCCCCGTGCCAGCCTGGCCTATCCTCTGGAATGTGTAAGTTAGGAAACACGTTTTTCAAATACCAGTCAAAGTTCTTGCAGCTCAGCCTGTCCCGTAGTAATTTTCTTTCAGAAATATCACCGTAAACTTCTTTCCTTGCTGGAGGGTTTCGGTTGTAGAAATGCTGTTTATACTCATCCATCCACACTTCCGCGGCCCGCGCTGTATTCTGTAGGAAATTGGGTCTCGCATATGGCGCCCGTTTGGGAAATACATGACCCACGTGGGAACATGGGTGGATCTCCAACTTCCCCCCACACTGCCACACCCGAAAAGAGAGCTCTAGGTTTTCACCCCCCCACACTTCCATTCCAGTGTCATAGGTCCCCAGGTACTCAAAGTATTTCTTGCTGACAGCAAACAGTCCTCCAGCCATGGTGGGCGACCTGATGGGGTCGATTCTTGAAGACCGCCTGTCCCTTTCGTGCTTGGGGACAGAATGCCACTGGAATGTTAAACGCCAGTCAAACCCACCAATCATGGGCTCCCCTGTCTGCATGTAGAACTCAAACGTGTTCCAGTCAATGGTGTCGATCACGGGGCAAACAACTGCTGTCTCATCTCTATCAATCCTTTCCAAAAGTGGCTCCAGCCACCCAGAATTACACTCACAGTGACAATCGAGGAAGGTGAGGACATCTCCAGTGGCAAAAGTGGCCCCAATCAGGCGGGCCCTCACCAGCCCCTCTCGCTTATTGGTTCTAATCAAGCGGACTCGATCGAGACTGCTGATGTAACTTTCAAGCTGGGTCTTCAAATAAATCCTGTCACTCAAGTCATCAACCAAGATGATCTCCTTCAAGAGGACGGCGGGGGAAGTCTCTAGAACACTGTGGATGGTGCGGAGCAAAGTGGACCAGGCTTCGTTGTAGAAAGCTATGATGACCGAGGTGGTGGGGAGGCTCCTGTAGTTGAACTGCTTGGCCTTACACTCGTACATTCGTCTGTCCTCGATGTGGCGGTGCAGGGAGATCCTGTCACTGAGGTAGATGTTGATGGCGTATCTCTCAATGAGCTCTTCCACCTGCTTCTGCTCACCGTCCGTCAGCTGCAGTTTGCTGGCTTTCCCCCACTCGCCCAGGGCATGGGAATCGGCCGGGGGCTTCTCGTACAGCGGCCGGGACAAATCCACCGGCTTCTCCAAATCGGGGAGCTGCCTCTGCCACCGCCCCCGGGGCAGGCCGGCTCCGGAGGAGGGATGGAACCTGGAGCCGGAGAGCTCCAGGAGGACGTAGCCCACGGTGAAAAGCGCCAGCAGCAGGCAGCCCTTGCCCGCCCAGGTCCACCTCACGGCCATCTGGATCCGCCGGCCCAGGCGCAGTCGCAGCCCCGAGAGCGGCCGGCCCGCGGCGGGGAAGGGCTGGGGGGGCCCGCGGCGGGAGTCCCGGGCTCAGGTGGGGGGCGGCCGGCCGGCCGGTCCCTCCTGAGGCGGCAGCCGCGCCGGCTTTCCAGGGTCACCCGAACGCTCGGGTCCTCGGCCTCCCTGCGGCCCGGCTGGCCCCGACCTCTCTCTCCCCCACTTCCTCCTGCTCGGCGGCAACTTTTCTCCAACTCGGCAGCCAGCACCCCACCCTCCGGGCCAGGACAAACCCCTCCCCTGCCCGCTCGCCCCACCTGGTGGCGGCGGCGCGCAGCGCCTGCCCCGAGCCCGCCCGGCCCGGCGGCGGCGATTGGTGGAGGCGGGGCCGCCGCGCACCCCGGCCCCGCGGCGCCGAACCTCCTCCAACCGGCCGAGCGTCCCGGGGGGTTCTGCCGGGGAGGAGAGGAGAGGAGAGGTTCCCCGCCATGGCCCCGGGGGGATGCACCACAAGCGAGTCCCGCGCACTTACCAAGTTGCTTGCCGTTGGGGCCGAAGTCCACGGAGGTGATGGCCGCTTTGTGGCCCTTGAAATAACGCTCCAGAATGGGGTCCTCCTGGGAAGGGAAGGGGTCGGCGGCTGAATACGGGCGCAGCCCGGGGCCCGCGCCGCCTGCGCCCGCGGGGACCTGCCGAGGCGCCGGGGGCCCGGGCTCCGCCCGCCCCGCCCGCCCCCGTACCCGGGCGGAGAAGCCGTGGGCGCCGGCTTCCCCCACGCAGCCGGCACACGCTCGCCCCGGCGCTTCCCAGGCCCGGGCTCGCCCCGGGGAGCGCTTGGGCAGCTGGATCAAAACGCACATCGCGGCGCCGGCCGGCCGCGCCCGCTGGACAGGTGCGGGGCTGGGGCCCCGGCGGCGCGACGTTTAAAACCTCGCCGGCGATTCTGACGCAGGCGCCGCGGCAGCCGGCGAGCGTTCGGGGGGCGCCGCGACTCCGCGGCCCGCCTGGGCTCCGCGCTCGCCCCGACCGGCCTCTCCGCCGAGGGTCGGACGCGGACACCCGGACGCGAAGCTCGGCTCCGCGCCGCGGACACCTACGTCCGCCTTCCCGCCATATGCGGGAGCGGCCCGAGCCTGGCCCCGCAGCCCGCGGGGACGGACCCCGAGAAGCGCCCCAAAGGCGTCCTTACCGCAGCGGAGGCCATGGGACAGGGGTCGTCGCCGGGCTCCCGTCGCCGGAGGGGAGGGTGGGGAGGGGAAGGGGACGGGGCTGGAAGGGGGACCCTGCGGCGCCCGGAACCGTCGGCGGGAGCGCCGGCGTCTCCCGGTCACTACAACAACGGCGGCCCCGGCCCACCCCGCGCTCCAGGCATGGCTAGAAGAGCTCCGAGGCGGCGCCGGGGAAGCCGCGCTTCCCAAGGGCCGAGCGGGCGCCCGGAGCTCGGGGCGAGCCCGCGCCCCACACAACGCCTACGAACACTGGCGCTGCGGCTGCGGCCGCGGCACGCAGGGAGGGGGCTGGTCACCAGGACGGCACGAGTTCGCTGCGAGCGGACTGGGGCGGGGCCGGCTTGATCGATGCGGTCGGAATTCCACTGGGTGTTAAAGAAACGGCGCCTGCGCGGTTCCATTGGCTCGGGGTCTGGAGGGACCTTAGAAATAAAGAGAAACGGCTTACTTCTGAGATAGGTGCTCAAGGGAATTAGCGCCCTGCAGAACCACTTTGACTTTATTGCAGCACTATTTTACACACTATCCCCTGGGTCATATAGATGAGTACACGTGTTCAATGACTAAATGCTGTGCATTCACTTAGCTGCTGTTTCTAATCTCATTTCATTGAGTGGTTCTCAACTTTCCTAATACCGTGACCCTTTCGTACAGTTCTTCATGTTGTGACGACCCTACAATTATTTTCGTTGCTACTCTGTAACTGGAATTTTGCTACTGTTATGAATTGTCATGTAAATATCTGATTTGCGGCATGTGTTTTCATTGTTACAAATTGAACATAATGCAGTGATTAATTACAAAACAATATGTAATTATATATTGTGAAATATTTCTAATGGCAAATGGATGAAATTTTGACTTGAAGCATGGTATAGCAGGGGTAACAGCCTTAATATAACAACAGTTAACTACTTTGCTACATTTTGCTACAGTTCACGTCAAAAGCCAACTTCAGTGTGAAGGTTAAGATGGCTTCTTTCTCACAAGATCAGTATATCTGCTTGTGGGTGGATCAGCCTGGAGAAGGATAGAGGGTGTGTCTTGGTTCCTAAGACCATCAGAAATAAGTTTTCTGATGGAAGGATCATTGGACCCCCTCACCCCCCCCCCAAGGGGTCTCAACCCATAGATTGAGCATCACACATAAGCAACAGCATATTTAAAGTGTTTAAAATGAACATTTGGCAATATAGATGGCATAATAGAACATAACTGGTTAGATGTATGCCCTGTATTCAAATGAAAGTTGTACTCCACCCTTTCATTAGAGGTTATCTGATTGTCTAGCGATATAATTTAGTTTTAATGAATATAGCACACAGCAATTATGCAGAGGGATAGCTTTTGATTACAGTATTGGTTTAACTTACTTGCATGCTTTTTGAATAGAGCTGCTGTAAACTTGGCCCTGAGGCTACAAAGATGACTGACCTACTGTCCTTTCCCTCAAAGACTCAGAAACCCGAATTGGTGAGTCTCATATTGCATCATAGCCTTAGGGAGCCCATTCCCAGAGAAACAAACTCCAATGGCACTGGCTAAGCTTTTGGTTGCCAACTGAAATAAATATCAGTGCTTCAAACCCACTAGCCACTCTGAAACAAAGGGGTCTGCTACATAAAGATGTGTAGCTTTGGAAGTTGGATGCAGGCAGGGTCCCGATCTGTTAGAATCAATTGGTTAGCAATGTTTTTGTTTTTAATTCCCAGACATACTGGTTCAACATATATGTGGTGTGTTCTAGAGCTCTATGGCTGCAGCAAGCTCTTTTGGTAAATGCTATGCAGAAATCCCAACCATGCATGGGAAAGTTATAGCTCTAGTCTAGGAAAAGATGCATCAAGAATGGTGATAGCAACAATTTGTCATTAAGCTGTGGCAAGACCCTAAATTTTCCTGCTTATGCCCAGTCTGCCTACTATTTGTACAGCAGATTTTAAATGTATATGTTTCTCTATTTTCCAATCAGCAAAGTAGGGACTTCAACGGAAAAGAAAAAAACTTATGGTGTGTCATATTAACCCAAAGGCAACCTTGTAAAATAAATGTATCATCTTATAGTAGAACCCCGGACCTTGATGCTAATCCATTCTAGAAGGAACATGGCGATGCGAAATGGTTTAATTCATTCTCATCCTCCAAGTTTTACCCTAACCTTGCTTTTTTATATAAAATAATACACAGAAATTTCAAAGTAAATAGGTTCAGGGTTTAGTATTATTTTAAAAAGAAATGCAACATTTTAAAAGGTTTTAACAACCACGGTATGACTTAATGCTTGAGAGTGATGAGGATCTGGATCTGTGGACACATATGGAGAGAGAGTCACTGTTTGGTAGGGGAGTCCCCTTTCATAAAATCAAGTGGTGGCTGCTTTTGAGGAGTTTTCTTTCCCTCCTTTGTCTTTTTCCACTATGATCTGAGTGGCTTTCGGTGGTCCAATGTCAGCGTTTCCTTAACTGTTCCCTAAACACATCCTATAACAGGGTGAACCAGCTCCTTATCATGATGCTTCTTTTCAAAAAAACCCTCCTTTTTAGGACCCATTTTTTTCAATCAAAAAGCAGTACAAAGACGAAGACAATTATAGCAAAACGCTTGGAACAAAGCTGCAAAATGTTTTTAAAATGCCTACTAACAACACCAACTAAGGCCAACTGACTGAAACCCAAACTGCTTTTGTTGACAAAATTTACGTGTGTCAGATCAGATTCCGATGTTCTGTTCTAGCTCCAGTGCAAAATTGTCTCAATACTTTGCTTTGAAATGCATTTAAGTTGAGTTGTTGGGTACTGGTGCTGTCTAGGACTGTGGTTCCATTGTAATGTGCTCACGCTATGTAAAGCAGTCGTAAGTACTTGGCAAATTTTCACTTTTAATCTTCTCACCAGTTCTTTTAACAGTATCAGTTGCCAGGTGATGACTCCGCCTCACAGCTGTGGCAGTTACATTGGTAGTTCTTGCCAATGTGAACACAATATAAACGTGTAGGGGCGGAGTTTGACCTGTCAACAGTTCACAGCCTGAAGGTGCCTCCTTGTGCACGTGGCCTTCTCATAAGCAGGACCTCCCTCCCAGGAAACTCCCGCCCCCCACTCTGTACCTTCCTCCTGGCAGGTCACCCAGACACCCAACAGAGCCCTGTGATGGCCTGTGCCATTGGATCCACACAACTTTGTACCCACCGGCCTGTGATCTTCCTGCCTTCTGCATTATTTTATGCCTCTGTGTGAGTCTGAAGAGGAACTTTGGGACTCTTGGACTATGGACCGAGCTGGGATGTTTGATTCATGTATAATTACTTTTTGATATAAAGTTCTCTCACATATGTGTATGTGTGTCTCGGGATTTGTTTCTCTAGTCAACCAGGCCTAACACAAAATCCCATGTGTGTTTGAGTCATGCTCCATCAGATTTTCAGAAGTCAGTGGCATGGCCTTTCTTCTGAGGTCCCTTGGAGTAGACTTGAACTTTCCATCTTGGCTTAGTAGCTGAGTGTAGTAACCACCTAAGGATAGCGTGATCAGAGAAGAGCTATTGTTCTAATTCCCATTTACACAGAAATTGGCATGGAGACACTTACCGTAAGTAACTTGCCCAAAACATACAGCTAGGAAGTGGTTGAACTTAGATTTTGGAAACTCAACAGTCTGGCTCTAGAATTAACCTTTCAATCATTAAGTTGTGGCTTTTACATGATTGCAAGCACACTGTAAATATCTAATGGGGGCCTTCTACTGTGGTCTTGGATAAAATAGCTGGTTGGGGTAATGCGGAATTATCTAATTCTTCAGGCTTCGGGTATGAGAGGACTGTGGTTCATGTAAGCCATTCATTTTTTGGACTAATTGCTTTCTACACAGTGATAAAGAATAACAATGGAGTCTCTCTTGGGTCTAGGCCACTGACATGCCATGCAGACTGAGGAAGACCCAGAAACAGGAGCCAAATGAGCCACAACCACAGCCTCATTGCCAAAGGCACTCCCAGAGGCACACGGGAGGCAGGGATAATGCCAGTGGTATGCATCCTCACATGATCCACTGCAACAAACAAACACCATCCAGGTTCCTTCGGAGACGTCAGTTGGAGGCATTACTGCTTGAAGAGGAACCAGAGCCTCTGCCCACCTGTTAACCTCCATATATTGTGGCCCTTGGCCCATGAGCAGGCAAGGGTAAATGTTGCCAAAAAGAAGACAGGAGCTGTGGCCGACATCGGTGCGCTGTGCGACATTTGGCTGCTACACAGTTCTGGGAAAGGGAAAACTCCCAAAGCAACCTGTCATCCGAAAGGGCAAATTCTTCAGCGGAAGAGCGGAGGAGATTAGGGTTTAGGGGGCCCGGGGTGGAGTAGCAGCTGTGTTCTCGCGGCTTGAAGCTAACTTGAGCTGTATTAAATGTAAAAAGTCTTTACAGAAAAAGAAGAATGAGGGAGTCTGTGAAAGAGAATAGGGGCGAGTCTAGAGGAGGCTATGTGAGGGAGATAAGTCATAGGAAAAACCACAGGAAAAACACCCCAGGAAAAAACTATTGCACGAGACCACAACAGACAGGTCCTGGTGACAACACAGTCCAAAACCAAACAACAAAAAGTAAAGATTAAAACTCAATATTTTGAAAAGGCCAATTTACTGGTCTGAAAGAGACCCACAGATTCCCCTTCTAATACTTTCTAATTCGAACCTTGAAATGCTCACAGAAGCCACCTTTCAGGCAAATAATGAAAACCCAGACCAAACTGGCTGCCATTGAGTCTGTTCCAACCCCCAGCAATCCTCCAGGACAGACCAGAACTGCCCCTGTGGCTTTCCACGCTGCAAATCTTGATCGGAGTAGAAAGCCTCATCTCTCCTACAGAGCGGCTGGTGGTTTTGAACCTTGTGGCTAGCAGACCACTGTGCCACCAGGACACCTTAAAAAGTTCACTGCCATAATTTGTTGACTCGGATCAGCACCCTAGGACAGGGCAGACCTTCCCTTGTGTGTTTCTGAGCCATAACTCTTAGCAGGAGTTAACACAGCCTCACCCTTCTTCTACAGAATAGTTGTTGGTTTTGACCTGTAGACCTTGAAGATTGCAGCCCACTGGGTAACCACTATGCCACCAGGGCCCCTCTAGCGATATCAGACAGATGGCTAAGAACAAACAATAACGCCTGTGACAAATGTGCCCTTCAGAACAATCCGCTATACAAAACCGAGAGGCAACACTTGCTCCAGACCGGGGTCGGCAAATGACTGAGACCGACGAGCCAATCCTGTCCCTCCTAACAATTTTCAAATCACTCAGGAGACTTAATGGGTTCCCAAACACATGAAATCACCGGGATCTGAATAATAACCTTCCAATGTTTTCAATGCTGCTTCACAGCCGCATGTTCACACTGAGACAGCTGCATGTGGCTCGTGAGCTGCAGTTTGCCGACCACTGCTCCAGACCAAAGATGAGAAGACAGGGAACCCTGAAGAATAGAAATGGGGAAGCGAGGAAGGAAATCAGAAGAGTGCTGACATTGCATAGGGATGGGAGAAATTGCAACCAGCTTCATAAAACAACCTGTGTATGAACCATTAATTGGAAAGACATTTATTATGTAAATATTTACCTAAAGAACCATAAAAAGTTTGTTTTTCAAAATAGCATTCTCTTTCTTTAAGTCTGCTTGAGTTCAGGTAATCCCTTGCTTCCAGGATTGTTTGGGGTTCCTCAGAATTAGAATCTGATCACTAACCTGGACGCGAGCCACATGGGGATCAATATTTGAAAATCTTTATGGTTTCATTGAAGGCCATGAACCAGGTACAACAAATACCTTTCCTTAGTTGCCTTTGAAGTTTGAAACCAGGCATGGAACAAAAGTGACACCTACTGTTCACATTCCTATGTAGCACCTGAAGTGATATTTTGTGGTCTGCTTCTAACCAGATCCGTTCTCTTCTCGATGAATGGTAGAGCAGATGGAAGAAAGAAGTATCCAATTAGATTGGATCATTAAGGCATTCACAGCATCTTCATTTAGAAAACGGTGATTGATTTGGTTCAGCGGACAGTCTCCAAATCCTGACACCTAGACCCTCAAAATATAATTTATAACAATTCTACACAAGTTATACTTTTTTTCAAATTGCATTTTAGATTTTATTTGTAACCATGCAACCTCTTGTGGTAGTTTTCTAGGAGTTCTATTTGCAGTATTTACATGGACACGTGTACTAAAAAACACGAAACAAAACTCATCCAACTCATTAGCTGCCCACATTACCTTTGGGGCTCCTACCTCCTGACAATTCTGTTCATCTGCCCCTCTCAGTCATGTACCGTCTTCCTTCAAGTCTCCATTCCTGCCTGGATATACAGTATATTGCTGAACAACACGTAGTCCATTGGGAGAGCTTAATACCTCTCTAGATTCTTGGTCTTCTCCAGATGTTTTTAATTTAAAAATGAGGTGGCAGTGTTTTAAAATCTATGTTTTCAAATACGCTTGGAACAGCGATGATAATTGTCATCAATAATTCAGAAGCATCAGGCAAACCATGCTCCAAGCTTTCTTTGAAATGTATATTGGATGATCTGAACCATAAACTAAGTCCTAATTTTGATCTGACCACAAACTTTTAAAGGTGACACTTAAGCCATCCCAGCCTGCCAAGCACAGTCATATTTGAGTCTTTCCTGAAACTGGTGCTATAGCCAGGAATGCCTGCTCCTTCAGAGCCCACCTGGAGAAACCCAGGCCCAGGAACAAGATAGATTCTTTTTATGGCCCACAAAGGAGATTATAATTTCCTTATAATAATACCTGGTGGCGGTGGTGTTGAAGGGCCCTGAGGGTGGCTGTGTAAGCCTGAAACTTCTGTCTTTCATAATACTCACTTGGATCACGACCCAAGCTTTGGAGTGAATTCTTTCCTGCATGAAGCTAAGGACTGAGGTATAGTTCTTCCATAAGAGAGATCTAGCAGTTCTACTTTGGATTAGCTTATCATTCATTGTAGCCAAGCTGTATTTGGATGTCCACCGCCCTTGTTGTAGTGAAATGTCCCTAAGGATGAGGCTTGTGTTGTATTTGTCTTAGTGCCCCTCTGCGGCCACCATAGTCCTTCATACACAGTATAGCATCATGTAATGACTGAGGGCTTACACGATCACCTGTACATTTGATACAGCTCTGTATCAAACAGAAAGAACTACAAAAGTAGGCAATATGATCAATGTACTTAAAACAATTGATAGGCAGACAAGTCTCTCTATGCAAAACAATATACGATACCAAACCACACAAGAACTAGGCAGTAAATCTAGAATGAACTAGAGAATATTACAAGATAGCTGTATGGAAACAACATAGCCATATTTTGATAGTGTCACATGTGATGTTTGATTGTTTGCTTGTTCAAGATATAGCTCTTGTTTCAAGGAAAGAGAATGACATGGAAAAAGATCTTCAACTGCGATTTAAAAATTGGCAGACCTGGACTAGATCAAGGTCTAAATACAGATTTTTCACTCCCAGCTTTTCTGGTTTAGTAGGGCTAGATTGAGCACAAGAAGTTGCATCTCTAACAACTTTCCAGAGGTGATTTTTTTATGCTATTACTGAACCACTCTTTGACAACCACCAGACTGAATAGACAGCATAAGAGAGAGAATGATGGAGACAGGAGTACAAGAACAAGGTGTCACATGCCTGGAACAAACTTCAGTAGCATGGAAGGCACTACAGGCATCCCCAGGCTGCACAAACAGTGAAGCCCGCAGCTGGCTGAAGACTGGTGGTGAGTAAATCCTCCTGAGGTGCCTCAGAAGACAGGCCAGGCCAGACATTCCGCTGCTGCAGCATCAGCCACAACCCTGAAACCCTGTAGAGCAGTTCTTTGCGGTGGACATGCATCATCCTGCAGGGGAATGGGCTCGGGCTACTGTGAGCACCATCGGAATGGAGGGGCACGACGTTACTGCAGTGGTGGTAAAGGGGATGCACATAAAGAGATGGAAATGTGTTCAATAGAAATAAAGGGGTGGGGTGGGGGGAACTGTGAAGCACTGTTCTTGGTTCTGAACCAACAGGGTCTGTTGGTGGATGGTTGTATTGCCTCCATGGAGACATGGGTCATTTCTTCCCTAGGGCTTATAGTTTAGTTCTCGACCATTTATAGAAGCGAGGCAGCTTCTACACTGTGCAGAGTATAACTGCTTTATAAGGCTTTCAAGGCTGTGACCTTTTGAAGCAGAATGCTTACCCAGGCTTAGTTCTGAGGACTCATCAATCTTTCAGCTAGAAGTGGTGCTTAACTGTACAACCTATATATATATATCTATATATATATATACACATATATATACACCTAGTTGATCACATGCATTTTGATAATTATAACGGACTGTCACATATAAAATTTTGCCTCCATTTTCCCTTTGGGAAGTTGAGTACATCTTCCCAATTCCCTCTCCATGCTACTGTAAGCCGGTGCATTGAAAGTTAGTTAAGATGAAGCATCACTAAGACTTCCAAGTGGTTGTGCAAGAGGAATGAGGAGGGAGAGACAGCACTAAAGATGCCTGGTAGTTCTCTGCTACCATGTCACTGCCTAAAGAGAAGGCTAGGTCTCCCTAGAACCTAAGGTTGTAAATATTCATGGGAGAAAATAACCTCATCTTTCTCCCAGAGCAGCTTGTGTGTTTGAACTGCCAGCTTTGTAGTTAGCAACTCTTACTGGACAATACCATATGCAAATAAAAACCACAGTAAGATACTCCTTAGCAAATTTTTTGTGAGCATTTGGAATACGGAAAGCTTCAGGCTTGCTGACGGGCATGTAGAGGGTCACAGCTGCTTGCTACCTAGCCGTACAGGCGCTGGGCCATGATGTAGAGCAAGTTTCTGAGGAAGTGTGGCAGTCCCTGCAAAATGAAAACGTAGTGCTTGCTGGGTGCCACGAGTCAGTTGTGACTTCTAGTTATCCTAGGTACAACGCAGGAAACCGCTTCACAATACCTATTGTACTTGAGCCTATTGTTGCTGGGTCAAGCCATCTTTCTGAGTGTCTTCCTCTTTTTTGTTTTTTGGCATCACTGCCCTCTGGTGGTCGTGGGAGCTACCCAGCGCTACTCCTGAGAGCCGCCTCTAGATTTGAACCGCCAAACCCGCAGGCCGCAGTCCTGTACTCAACCACTTACGCCACCGGGGCTCAGCCTGAGCGTCTTCCTCTTTGTTGCATTTCTCTCAGTTTACAGGCTCTGTACTTCACCAAGCTTGGTGTCCTTCTCCAGGACATGTCCTTCTTGGCTAAAAGCACGTGCACCAAACTTGAAATGAAATCTTGCCTTTTTTTCTTCTATGGAGCCTTTTGACTATATTTCTTCCAAGACAGATTTATTTGTTTTTCTAGTGGTCCGTAGTATATTCAATATGCTTCATTAAGATTGTCATTCAAAGGTATCAATTCTCTTTTGCCTTCCATGTCCATTGCAAAGCTTTCTTGTGTGAGAGATAATTGAAAATAACATGGCTTGAATCTGGTACGCTGTGTGAGTCCAGGTAGACTAGAGAAAAAACTCATAGACACACATATGTATATACAGGAGAAGTTTATCCACAAGAGGAAGGGAACATTGAGAAAGCATCCAGCCCAGTCCAGTCCAAGTCCATAAGTCCAATACTAGCCCATACGTCCAATGCCAACCCATGAATCCACTTCAGATTCATGAAGCACATGCAATGGCATCAGGACAATCACAGGCGCCAGTGGAAGCAGAGTCTTGTGTATCCAGTAATGGTAGACGTATCTCAGTGCTGACAGGGTCTCCCTGGGGCATCTCAGCATTGGCAGGACTCTCCATGTGGCTTTTCCAGCTTCAGAGATTTGGTTCCATCAGGGTAAGCCCACATGGCTTCTCTTCTGGGATGTCTCACAGGGACTCACACACCCATGGGGGAAATACCATGAGATCTCCCAGAATTTTCAGGAGGAAGCCATGCCCACACAGAGGTCTCATTGGCTATCTCTAGATTGACAGGCTAGACTCCACCCCTGCACTCCCAACCATGAAATTGCCCTGAGTACATGACTGTCTCACACACACCAAAGTTTTTCAAGTGATAGCTTTGCTCTTTAACTGTTTAAAGAGGTCTTGTGCAGTAGAATTACCTAATGCAATACGTTGTTTAATTTCTCAACTATTGCTTCCATGGGTATAGATGTGTATCCAAGAAAAACAATTCTTAACACCTTTAAAATGTTCTCATTTGTGAGGCATTTTTCTTTTTTGTGTCTTTGGGTGCATCCCCTATTGCAGGCTATAGGCTTTGCTCATCTTCAGTAAGTTCTTTTTAAAGTCCTTATTGATTTCAGTAAGCAAGGCTGTGCCATATGCATATTGCATCTTTCTCCAGTTAATACTATAATCTTTATCTTTTAGTTCCACTTCTCAGATTAGTCACTTGGTATACATATTCAACTCAGTATGGTGAAAGAAATCAATCCCAACACACACCATTCCTATGTTAAACTAGCAGGATCTCCTTGTTCTGTTCAAACGACTGTCTTGGTTTATGTACATGTTCTACATGAGCACAATAAAGTGTTCTGGAAATCCTATTCTTTACGATCTTAACCCTAATTTGTTATGCTGGAAACATTGCTCATAAGTTTGGAAGACAGCTACCTGGCTTTGCTCCTTCCAAAGAAAAAGGTCCAATAGATTATAGGAATTATTGAATGTTATCATTAATATTACATGCAAATAAAACTGTGCTGAAGATCACCTTTAAATTGTTGCAGCAGTGTTAACAGTTTGCTGCAAGAAATTCAAGCTCGAGTCAGAAGAAGACGTGGAATGAGGAAGATCATTCCTGATGTCACACAGAATTTGGCTGAAACCGGAAAGATGTTTGACCAGTGTTTTGGTGAGTATCCCAGGCATTGGCCTCCTTGGAGCATAACATACCCTTCTAAATCTGGCCGGAACCTCTGGCAGCTTCCCATCCATGTACTGCTGCAATTACTGTTGGACGATCTTCAGCAGAGTTTTACTGCAAGTGATATGAGTGCCATTTTCTACAACCTGAGTGCTCGTTGGGGGCACCTTTATTTGGAATGAATACACATATTGCTCTCTTTTAGTCAACTGGCCACGTAGCTGCCTTCTAAATTTCTCAGCATGGCAGTTGAGTACAAACCACATTCAACTCTGTGTTAGTCCAGGTAGACTAGAGAAACCAATTCATAAACATGCATATGGACATAAGGGCAAGGTTTATATACAAGAGGAATGGAACATTGAGAAAGAATCCCAACCCAGTCCAGTCCAAGGTCATAAGTCCAATATTTGCCCATATGTCCAAAACCAGTCTATAAAGGCTTCTTCTAACTCACTAAGCTTGTGCAATGACACCATGACAATCACAGGCCAGTGGGTGCAGAATCTCATGTGTCCAGTGACAGTAGAAGGATCCCGGCTCTGGCAGGAGTCCCCTCATGGCTCCTCGTTTCCAGGACTCAGGGCCCACCAGCAGTATCCATTGATGGTAGAAGCATCTCAGCGCTGGCAGGAGTCTCTTTGTGGCTCCTCCAGCTTCAGAGGTCTAGTTCCATCAGGGAAAGCCTGTGTGGCTTCTCCTCTGGCTCCTCCAGTTCCTTGGACACAGCCATTTTGTCTAGTCAGTAGAGCATCTCCCAACAACTGGGCAGATGGTCTCTCATCTCCATGAGGGAAATATGGTGAGATTTCCCAGAATTCTCAGAGAAAGCCATGCCTACACAGAGGTCTCATTGGCTAGCTTCAGACTGACAGGCTAGACTCCATCCCTACAATCCCAATCATGAAATTGACACACGAGTGCATGACTGCCACAACTTCTGATACATACCTAGTTAGTGGTTGACTCTGACTCATAGTGACTCCAAAGGTCAAGGTATAACTGCCTGTGTGGGTTTCAGAGGAGTAGACTTATAGGAGTAGAAAGCTTCATCTTTCTCCCACAATACAGCTGGTGATTTTAAACTGCTGACCTTGCAGTTAGCAACCCAAGGAGTGAGAAATATAAATATCCTCTCCTATTGCATGGCAGTCTTTCACAACAAGGATTTGTCCAGCCCAAATGGTGAATAATGCCAAGACTGGGGACGCTCACCAAAGTGCCTTCCAAACAGATCCCACTGCTGTCAAGTCAATTCCAACTCATTGTCACTCACTGGGACAGAGCAGAATTGCCCCAAATGGTTTCAAAAGCGACACATCTTACAGAAGCACAAGGCCTCATCTGTGAACCGTTAACTTCTCAGATAGAGGCTGAGCACTCAGTCGCTGTGCCCCCAGTCTCCGATACTTGTTAAATGCTGAATAGATGCAGATTCAACTCTTCAGGCTGACCATGTTTTTTGGTGTCCATAAGGGGTTCAATAAATTGCCCATACCTAAGCCTCACCATATACTCGACTCATCTAAAAAGTCACTTCTTAGATTTTGAATTGGCAGGTAATGTGATAATATTTATGTATTCTTTTAAATGTGCTTTATAATTTATGAAAATATAAATTTTGTATTTGATCTTCTGTTATCAAATTATGATGTATGTCAATTGATGGCATCTTAAACTGCAGAAAATGTAGGATAGAGTAAATTTTTCTAAGTCTCTGTTCTTGTAATTCTTTTTTTTTTTTTTTTTTGGAACCACATGAGTTCAGTATTTATTCATTAGTCTAACATTTCAGTTTTCTGATGTTCAAATTGGTGATTCCTCATGGGATTCTTTGTTTAATCAGAACTATATGAAAAAACACAAAAGAGATATTTGAAATGATACAGGCATTCACCAAGTATTGGTTCCTTTCCTTTATAATAAATAGGCTTCTTTTTTCCCAATGATTTCATTGGGGGCTCTTACAGCTCTCATAACTTTCAATACATCATTTGTATCAAGCATATTTGTACATATGTTGCCATTTTCATTTCCAAATATTTTCTACTTGAGACCTTGGTATAAGCTTCTCTTTTATTGGGGGTTCATACAACCCCCATTATGATCCATACATACATCAATTGTATGCAGGCCATGTTCTTGTAATTCTTATATTAGTTTTAGATGTTTGAAATACTGCCTGGAGATGTGAAAAGTGGCATATGCATATCTTAGCCAATTTAACATCTATTACATAATCATTTGCTGACTTTCCTCTTAATATACTTGTCTTTCTCTTTGATAAATTGTTAGGGCCCAAAGCAGGGGAAAATTGAAAAATATTGGCTTTGGAGAAGGCATTCCAATTCCTGTAGGTGAGAGGTAGGAAAACAGAGGTTCCTGGAAGCTCTCAGATGTATTGGACTGCATTCTGCCAGTCACAGATAGAAATGAGTCAACAAACTGAAGTTCCAGGAAACCAGTTCAAACTAATGTAAATGTGTCATTTTTATTCAAATAAGAGGCTATTACTTTTGTGGCTGATGTCAGATGGACCTTGGCTGAAGAGCAGAGAATGCCACAATGATGTTTACCTGTGCATTCATGACTATGCAAAAGCATTTGAGTGTAAACAAGAATGACAATGAATATGAATAACATGAATAATATATGCTACGAATGACACTGTGAATAATGGGAATCCCAGAACACTTCACTGTGCTCCTGCAGAACCTGGAGGTAGTCCAAGAGGCCTGAATAGAACAAGTGGACACTATGTGGTTTAAAATCAAGAAATGTGGGTATCAGGGTTGTATCTTTTCACTATGCTTATTCAATTTATGTGTGGAGAAAATAATCAGAGAAGCAGAACTAGACAATGAAGAATGAGGCATCTGGATTGACTGAAGATACATTAAGAATCTGTAGCATCCAGATAACATGATCATGTGTGCTGTAATGAAGAGGTGGGGAGCACTCGTTGACCAAGGTTACAGATGGCAGTCTTTAATATGAATTACAACTCAATCCAAAGAAAACAGAAATCTTCACCACCGGGAGCAGAAAAGATTCAAGATGCCAGGGAATTAATTTGCTTGGATCCATAATCAATGCGGAAAGAAACCAAAACACTGAACACCAAACTCACTGCCACGGAGTCGATTCCAACTCACAGTGACCCGACAGAAAGGGAAGAACTGCCCCCGTGGGTTTCCGTGACGGTAACTTTTTTTTTTTGTACAAGAGTAGAAAGCCTCCTCTTTCTCCCCCAGGTGCTTTCATACTGCAGACCTTGTGGCGAGCAGCCCAACTCATAAGCCATTATGCCACCAGAGCTTCTGCTGCAAGAAGTAGCAGTGAAGAAATCTATTTAGATGGGGAAAATCTGCTACAAAAGACCTCTTTAAAGTGTTGACGGACAATGACGTCACTCTGAGGACTCTGGTGCACCTGACCCAAGCCAAGGTAATTCCAATTGCCTCATGTGCAAGCTAGACAATGCTTAAGGAATGCTAGAGAAGATCGATGCACTTGAACTAAGTGTTGGTGATGCTGAAATCACCATGGGCTTCCAAATGAAGGGATAAATATAGCTGGAAAATAATGTAACTAGAATGTTCCTCAGAAGCGAGAAAAGGGCCAGATTTAATGTCTGATACATTGGAAGAACCAGTTCCTTTGAAAATACACCTCATTTGGTTAAGCCGCAAGTCAGGGAAACAGAAGGAGAGCCGCTAAGGGATGGCCCCAACCATGGGCTCAAACCTAATACCTGTGAGGAGGGGCACAACAGGCCGTGGTTACCTGGACTGCACACAGGGCTGCTATGAGTTTGTAACCTGTGCAACAGCATCCAACAACACAGTTACCAGTGCTATTCTCCAGAGAATACCACTTTGATGCTCTGGCTAACTTGGACATATGCATTTCCCAAAGATTCTTGAGCCCTTCGCTATGAGCAAGGCAGAGTATTAGGCATCGAACATACAAAGAGAAGTAAAAATGAGCATAAGGAGAGAAAACTCACCCAAGAAGAGAACAAAACATGTACTTTATAGGGTTATCATATCCAAGTACAGGCCACACTTAGGGACCTGTATGCGTCATCAAAAGACATATTCAGTTGCCATCAAGTAGCGTCTGACTTGTAGTGAGCCCCGGGTGGCAGAGAAGAACTGTTTTCCTGAGGACTTTCCATGACCCATACCTTTCCCTAGATTGTCAGGCAAGATGGTTGATGGAGCTCTGGGTGAATTGCAGTGGCCAATTTTCTGGTTAGGAATTGAAGGCTTTACTGCATCACACAGGGACTTCATATGAGCCTTGCTTAATACTGGAAAAAAAAAATAAGGACTGCTACCTGAACTTGAAGTTTAGCTGGGCTTCCTGTATTTTCATTTGCTAAGTTCAGCAACTCAGCATAGGTGGTTACACTCTAAAGGGAGTAGTTGCCACACAGCCCCAGCAATAATTGTCATGGGGAATACAACTCCATGTTATCAATGAAACGATCACGATTAACTGAATAACCAGAACCTTCTGTAAAAGAGAAGGTCTTAAACTGATTGGACATGCGTACTAGTAGGACAAGTGGTTGCGCACTGGATGGCTAACTGAAAGGTTCAAAGCCATGGGCCAATGCATGGGGGAAAGATGTGGCAGTCTGCTTCTGCAGAGAGTTGCCGCTTTTTCTCCAAAGCGACATTCACAGGGACATTCTACTCTGTCCTAGAAGGTGGCCATGATTCAGAGTCAACTTGATGGCAGTGGCTTGTGTGGTCAGCTTATACAGCTTTGAAAAGAAAAGAAAAGAAAAACGTAGAGGCTATGTGCGCCAAAAAAAGAAGTTCTGGGCATTGTGAAGGTACCTACGGGAGCCCCTTAAGACAGTTTCCCTCTTTCCCACACAAGTTTAGAACCAGTTGAGTGAAAGAGGGTTCAAAACGTTAGGTTTATTCCTGATGACATAACAGTGGCGACTTGGCTAATTGAATGGACTGTCTAGCAGACTCTACACCTGGGTTATACACTAAGACCCTCCCACAGTTGTACCCCTTTTCTGCTGCCTCAAGGCAGCACTTGTCCCTATGCCTGAGAGAGCAAACCAGAGCACTCTACTTTGCAGACAGACGATTATGAGGAAAGGGGAGAGCAGCAGGGGTGAAGCTGAGTGTGTCAAGTCCCTTCTTCAAAACTTCTCCAGATCACTCACGCTCCCCCAATGGAGGACAAGGAAAGCAGGAGACAGGCCAAGAAGAATACCCCAGGAAAGTCCCGCCATATGGAAAGGAGTGTGAAAATAGATGTCCTGGCCCCAAACGATTAGATCTGACTTTGTTCACCGTACTCACTTCTTGACTTTCAAAGTTTATAGTTCAGTAGAAGGATTGAAATCAGCAATGAGTTCAGCTAAGTGCTACCAGCATTAAAAAAAAATATCTACATGGGATCCATAGCTATAAGTTAATTCAGTCTACAGTAAGATGGCATGAGGCTACGGTGGCCTTTTCGGTTACAGTTGGGCTCTGCGCTATAAGAACATCGTTTTGAAACCACTGTAACTCCACAGGAGAAAAAATGGGGCTTTCTACTCAGATAAACATACAGTCTTGGAAACCCACAAGGGCAGTTCTACTCTGTCCTCTGGGGTCGCTGTGATTTGGAATCTAGTTGGTGACAGTGAGTGTGTTTTGTTTGAAGCTTTTTTTGGGGGGGTGGGGTGGGGGGAGGCTAAAACGTGTGTATTAGATCCAGTTGACTAGAGACACAAATTCATTGACATTCACATATGTATAAGAGAGAACTTTACATTAAAGAGTAATTGTGTATTAAGAAAACGTCCCAGATGAAGTCCATGAGTCCAATATTAGCCTGTAAGTCTAACACTAGTCCATAACTCCCTCTTCAGACTCACACATGTTGTGATGCAGAATTCAGTAAGATTGCAGCCTGGTGGGTGCAAGGTCTTGTGGATCCAATGGTGATGGAAGCATCTCAGCACTGTCATGGGTCTCAGTATGGATCCTCAACAGGAAGGTGAAGCAGAGAGAGAGAAGCACTCACAGGTCTCAGCAAGTCTCTGCACAGCTTGTCAACAAGAAGATGAAGGCAGGTAGAGAGAGGAAGTTCCCAGAATCCTAATGAGAAGGTCACAGCCATAAGAAGGTGTCATCAGGCTGTAACCTGATTGACAGGCCAGACTCCACCCTTACATTTATTTATCAAGTTGATGCGAAATTATGTAGCCACCACAATGTGTATTTAGGTAAAGGCATGTAGTCAGAATCAACTCAATGACAGTGAGTATGTAGGTGTCTGTGAATTACAGAGGGCGTGTGTCTCAATTTCCATTGATTCCCTGAAGACAATAACTAGTAATTAACCAGTTGTCTTCTCAATTCTAACTCATGATGATTCTGTGTGTTTCAGGGCACACCTGTCATCTATGGGGTTTTAAATGGCTTGATTCTTAGAAGTCTATTGCCAAGCCTTGCTTCCAAAGTACCACAAGGTAGATTTGAACTGACAACCCTTAGGTTAACAGCCAATTATGAATTGCTTATGCCATTTAAACATTGATTATCTTTCATTTGTTACAACACTCCACTTGCTAATGGATTGTACTGGAAGACTTATTCAGGGATCGCAAAGGTTAGGCAGTAAGTAATTCTCAACAGACATCTATCACAAAGGTTGAGTTCCTAAATAAGAATTTTTGTAGAGAATGAGTCAGTGTTTGTGCTTCAACCCTGCTTTCCATCCCAAAAAGAGAGGGTGGAAATATCTCCTCCCACCCCTTCCTAGAGGAGATTAGACCATCTTCCAGATTGGACAGCCGTATGATACACACCTATAAAACCAAATGGCATGAGGCGGCTCAGAGGACAGATGGAGCAGAGACCAGACTGCCTTGGGAACACACTGTATTCTCACTGCAGATGGAGCATGAATGCATGAGTGTCTCTGTACAATCAAATGTGAGTTGAGGGGGGAAAGGAAGCGCCAACAGCTGCAGGAAACTGAGAGGGATGTGGCCAATCCCACAAGAGGCCGATGCCACTGTTCCAGCTCTGTGGAGAAGTTGAGAGTGACATATAGAGAAGCAAGCGCTGCCCATGTCACAGGGATACAGCACCACGTCCTCAGTGAATAGTCTAAGTGCCCACAGATATATTGACAACAGTTCTCTTTGCACCCCATCAAAACCAAAGAAATCTGTTTTTAAATATATAAGCAGGAACCATCGCAGCTTTGGAAGCCCTTTCCTTGTTCTATTGCTCCTCTGCTTCAACTCAGGAACATCTAGAAACCACCTAGGAAGTGGGGAAGGAGGAGGCAATAAAAGAAAAAGGCCACGATTCCCATTCCAGTCCAAACCCCATTGCTGCTTCTAGCAGAAGCGAGGTGAGTGGGACGTGGGGAGCTTGAAAGCGTGATGGAGCTCAGAGCAGTGACAATTACTTAGAGATGGGAAACCCCCCCCCCACCCTCCACCCCCACCCCATTTCTAAAGTGCCTTCACTGGGCTTGTCTTCACAAAAATATAGACACACTTTAGTCTATGGATTTTCCAATTGCTTACAATTTGTTTTTTTTTTAATTATTTTTTTATTTCCCTATTCTCCCACTGATTCTTGTCCTTTCTTTCTCCCTTCCCCATAGTCTTTGAAATCTGCTTCTCCTGCGGTTTAATCACTTCTCTCCATTTACACTTCCTGTCTCTTAAATTGACTAATTTTCCTGAGCATAATGCCCTCCAATTCCTTCCATGTCATAGGTGTTTGAAAGCTTTGTGATTGTCTTTTAGAGAAACATAATATTCCATAGTAGGTGTGATGGTTATTTAATTGTTGCCAATTTGAGAGGATTAAGAGTGGAGGGGTGGAGTCTAGCCCGTTAATCAGGTCATAGCCAATGAGGTCTCTGTGTGGGGATGACATTTTCCTGAGGATTCTGGGAGCTCCCATACTCCTCCTAGTTGTTGGGAGACACACTCTCTGGTTCCTCCCTGGGAGACATTGCAGCTAACAAGACCCATGAGTTGGAGGAGTCATGTGAAGACTCCTACCAGTACTGAGATTCTTATAGCTTTTATTTTTTATTTTTTTTAGGCATCACTGCCCTCTGGTGGTGGGAGTAGGAGGCCCAGCCTTTGCTCCTGTGAGCTGGAATTGAACCTCCATCCCAGTGGGCCGTAGTCTCGTGCACAACCACTACACCACCGGGGCTCAGCCAGCACTGAGATTCTTACAACATCACTGGACCCACAAGACATCCCACCTACTGGCCTGTGCTTTTCTGCATGTGGAAACATTGCATGTGCTTCTTGAGTCTGAAGAGGAACTTATAGATTGCTATTGAACATATGGGCTAACATTGAACTTATGGACTTGATCTGGACTGGGCTGGGATTTTTTTTAATGTACAATTTCTCTTTAAACAAAATTCTTTCCTATAAACACATGAGTGTCTATGACTTTGTTTCTCTAGTCTCCCTGCACTAACACGGTCCAAAAGATGGGCATTTTTAATTTCGAAAATGAAACTTTTATATGAGAAATGATGAGAAGACAATGTGTTGTCAGAAGAAGAGCAAATAAGGTCTGCTTTCCCTCCCAGGGGAGAAGAATTGAGTTCATCTCAAACTATATTTTTCAAGCATTGCTTATTTAACAAAAATACCATGGGCTACAGGTCGTGCTTAGCTCGCATCACAGAAAGCCCAGCTCGCACTGGCTGGCATGGTCACATCAGGGACTGTGCCATCATGGCCCCAGCTCTGTTTACAATTGTTCTCTTGGCTTGACCTGCCTACCCAGCCCTCTTCTTCCTCTGCCTGCCATTTGCCTTTGATTCCAAGATGGCTGCAGCAGCAAGTGTGACTGTACACTCCCTCCCTGGGCCATCATTGGTAAGGTAAGGAGGTCTGTGGAATGAGGGAAACCACGAATGAGATAAACTGCCACACAGCCACCCTGACCCGCGCTCCTAAGAACAGGGCAGGAGTAGGCAGCATGCTGGTCTGTTATCACAAGGTCACTAGGAACAGAAGCCAACTCAAAGGCAACTAACACCACCCACAAAAGGTGGGTCAGGCCTGTATTATTGATGAACTTGGTCCTTAGAGCATGAGATTGCCCAGCTTCCACCACAGAAACTCGAAAACGAAATCCAGCCAAGATTCCTAGCTGCTACCCAATAAGCTAGAAATGGAACAGATGCCTGTGATATGGGGGGAGGAGGAAAAAAAAAAAAAAGGCCAGCACAGGAGATCAGAAAGTACTAAAAAAAAATGTGGTTTCTTCTGAGTCACAGCCTTGAAAGAGGCACAGGGGGTGGGGCAGGGCAGTGGACAGAGAAGGGAGTGGAATATTCAGTGGATGGGTGATTAGTCTGGGAACCTCAGAACACTAAGTAGTATGATTACACCGCTGAACAACAACAAAAGTGTTTTTGCTTGGTGTCCTGCTTACTGGACCTGTTCTCAAGGAGATTTGGGGTGTCGATTCAGAAATGGGCATCAGGTAGATTGCATCAACTTAATGTTCTTAGGGTGTTCCATTATATTTTCAGCTATTAAGTGATTCATTTATTAACATATCACTCAGGTTTTAAAGAAGAGGGAAATGAGGATACACAATTACAGAGTAAGACAAAGAAGGGAAGAAATATTAGAAGAACACTGACATAGTAAGGGGCATCGATTGAGGCTAAATGGAAACTTACTGAGTTGCCAGTCTTAAGGTCGGTGATTCAAAGTCACCAGTCACTCTGTAGTCTTTAAAGGATGGAAAAGTTCGGAAACCCAAAGGTACAGTTCTGTGTCCCCTGAAGCTCCACAGAGAGAGATGGCAGTGGGTTGTTCTGTTTGGAAGGGGAAGCTGTGCCATCTAAACAGATCACAGCGTAAGAAAGGCAGAAAAGAAGATGGAAAAGGTGCTGCTGATATGGAAGGTGAGAGGGTGGAAAACGTGAGACTTCCTACCAATTGTCATCACTATTTTGAAGATTAATTTTTTTCTTCTTCAAATTGTGCAGCAAACATTTCAGAACACAATCCTAATATATGGAAATCAATGGACAATGTGTATGAAATGTTTCAGAGGTGAGGTTGACTCAAAGCTTTTTTATAAGAAGATCTCTAATTTTTAAGATTTTTTGTGCACAGGTGGAGGAGAACATTTTACCTTGCATTTGTTTTATTTATTTTCACTTCAGATTCTGTTCTTCAGGGTACTGCTAATAATTGCCAATACATTGCCACAGAAACCAGGACAGCATGGTGAGCACTACATAACTTCTGGACATGCAAGATTCCATACCACATTTATGAAGGACAATTCAGATAGTTACTTACTGATCTTAAGGCCTACATTCTCGTCGAAGCCGCCTGACTCGCCCGTCAGTTTGTCCTGCTGCAGTGGCTTGTGTGTTGCTATGGGCTGGACGCTGTGGCCCGGGCATGCTGGCGGGCGATCCAGGGATCTGAGGGAGCGGTCAGACCGAGACCAGAGTGGGAAGAGGGAACAGGCCATCTGCTTCGGAAGGAAGAGCCACTGGTAATGCGATGGAGCTCCGCGGAGCGTCGCATGATCGCGTGCCGAAGTGGAGTCCTGCAGGTTGGAAAGCACTCGAAACAGGACTGAGAAAGAGCTGGCTTCGCAAGGTAGAATGGACTTTTTAAAATAAGAAATTCCAGGGGCATATACTTCCCATATCATACAACGCCATCATTTGCTCATAGTGAGTGCAGTCGTTACCACCATCGATCTGAGAGAATGTTCTGATACTGGTCAGCTCTCCATTTCCCCAGCCCCTGCCCCAGCCTTGTGCCTAGGCCGGGATCGGCAAACTGCGGCTCTCGAGCCAAATGCAGCTCTTTCCGTGCGAACGTGAGGCTCTGAAGTCACCTTGGAAACATTTGAAGGTTACTATTTCAGATCATGGTGGCTTCATTTGTTGGAAAAACATATTTAAGGCTTTTCAGAGATTTTAGAGTAGTTAGGAGGGCTCTCAAGAGTTGGCGGACCCCTGCCCTAGGCAATGATCCATCCAGTTGCTGTTTCTAGAGATCTACCTCTCCTGGATGCCGTAGAGAGACAATCATACCAAACACAACCAAGCAGCAAACAAACAAACTACAACAATGACTAGGGAAGACATAGAAAAACCTCCAACCACAAAGCAAGCACAAAAGGTTAAAAATCAAAGCAGTGTTGGAAGAGGTCAAGAGGGAGATCAAATAATAAGGTATTCCATTTAACCAAACTCTATCTTCCAAAATGGACCTACAATATTCTCTGCCTGATGGCAAGGTTATGAACATCCCCGAGCTATGGAACATTTTAATTTAAGTAAAGGAGTTTGGACTTTCAGAATATTTTAATCTCTATGTATTGATCCAAACTCACTACCTGACAGTGGATTATAACTCAGCACGATCCCGCAGGACAGAGTGGAGCTTCTTCTGTGGGTTTCTGAGGCCGTCAATCTTCATGGAAGTAGGAAGTCTCACCTTTCTTTTGAAGAGGGGATGTTGGCCTCAAACAGTTGGCCTGTGCTCAGCAAATGAACACGTACTGGGCTCCTTAGCTCTGGCCCCGTTTAAGACAACTGCCTGTTGTTTAATTCCTAATAAAGGTCAGGGGGTGTTTTGGGGAAAATTCCAAGTTCATGTGATTTTTTTTACTATTCAAAAATCTCTTTGGACCAAAGGATATCCTGTGAAGTTTAACTTGCCCTAAATATTTGGTACAAAATAAACGACTTCAAATAAAGCCAGCATGCACTTCCTCCAGCTCAGGCTAGCTACCACAACATTAAAATAACAATCTCCCCCCCCCCACCCCCTTATGGGCAAGTAGAGTGAAGAACAGTCTATGGCTATGTTCTGTGTCACCAAAACTAGAGCTGAGAGGGAACAGTTCAAAAGGTCAAATATACCCAGAAACAAGTATATTTGAGGTGCCAAATGTGAGTTGGCCAGGTAGCTTGGGGAACAGGGTATTGAGCTGGGGGTAGGGGTACTTTTCATGAGAAGGAGACATGACTGATTGGGCAAGGACTTTGGATGTCCTTGACTTGTCCTTTCTATGAGTGGGAAGGAGTCTGTAGTAGGAAGGTGGTTAGTGCCCTCAGGTCCTGACCAGAAGAGGGGAGGTGCACATCCAGCCAGAGGGGCGGAAGAAAGGCATCTCTTTCAGGAGCATCAGCCATTGAAGACCTGACAGAACACATTTCTCCCCTGACACATATGGTGTCTTCCCGATTGATAATGACCAGGCAGCTACTGTTTGGAGAAGTGGGGAAGAGAGCACAGAGAACCCCTGGCATCCTCCTGTGGGGTCCGTGAGCAGAGTTTCCTAAAAGAACCCTTTCAAAAGGAGGGCAAAGGGTGAAGGGTAGCAAAACGGGCCTGTGCAGGAAGTCATTTTCATCCTTAAATCTTCAGAGGTAAAGGAATTTGAGAGACCCAAGACCCTGACGCATGCGTAATAACAGCTGGAGCCTTTGGCAAAAGGACATCGATAACTTTCAGAAAGTGAGAGAAATAATACCTCAACTTATTTCCTTCTCCTAAAACCAGGGCCCTTCATTTGTTTAGCTCACTGCAATCAGATGGCAAGAAAGCCTATGCATACCGTTTACACACGCAGCCTCCTCGATCTCAGAGTGGACAGGCAGATATGGAGGGTCAAGCCAGGAACACTCAGTACAGAGGGAGAAGGAAACATGAAAGGGACAAAGTAATCAGAAAACATCCAGTAGGTGCTGGGATGACGCTGAACGTTTTCCATGTAAGAGCACTCTCAAGCCTCTAGAGGGAGCGCAAGGCCTTCTCTCCTTTCCCTACTTCATTTCCCACGGAGCAGAAACATCAACAGGGGATACAAATCCACACCATGTAGACTCCTGGGAACTAGGTCTTTATTAGGAGATGAAACTGAAAAACAAAAACAAACAAGCTCACTACCATCCTAGTGGCTTCTGACTCACGGCCACCCTGTAAGACAGGACAGAGCCCCCTCTGTGAGTTTCTGAGTCTGTAACTCTTTATGCAAGTGGAAAGCCTCGTCTTTCTCCAGCAGAGTGGTTGGTGGTTTTGAACTGCTGACCTTGTAATTCACAGCCCAAAGTTACACTACTAGCGTTCCTAGGAAGAGTGCAATGATTGCTTGTGGAGTGAGGTATGTCCCCTTCACCCTTAAAGCTACTACTTCTGTGGGTGTTTGCAGCTATGACAGAGAAAATAACCAAAACCAACACTTAATTGAATAACCAATGTTCCTTTCTTTCAAGTTCTTGATTCTCAGGACAGCAACTTTTTGAGGCAAGTGCCATTATAACTCTCAGTTTATAGATGCAGAGGCTGAGCTGACAAGAGCAGTAGCTCAGAACCGGGAAGTGAAGCCATTGCCTTGTGCCATTCTCTGCTCATTTTTTGTCCCCGAGGCTTTTGAGTCCAATGCTGTTACTTAGAAGGACCCACAGGACCAAGTCCAAGGTGATCGGGAATGAAAGAACTGGATTTTGTGGAAATTTGTCTTTCCTTTACAGTTTAGACACCTTTTGCATTATTGAGCACTAACTGCCAAGCTCAGAGCCCAGGCTGAAGACATCCACGTGTGCTTTCAGGCTCCCTGGATTTAGATCCGGGGGCCACTAATCACTTAACCCTAGATCCTTCTTTCTCCAATCTGCTGCTGTTGTTTATGTAAGTGCGAAATAGAATTGCTCCATAGAGCTTTCAAGACTGTGGCTTTTAAAAATAATTTTACTGGGGGCTTGTACAGCTCTTATCACAATCCATCCATCCATTGTGGCAAGCACATTTGTACATAGGTTGCAATCATCATTTTCAAGACATGTTCTTTTTACTGGAGCCCTTGGTATCAGCTCTTCATTTATTTCCCTGCCTCACCAAGCCGCTCTCCCTCATGAACCCTGGGTGATTACAAATTACGATGATTTTCTCATGTCTTACACGGGACTATGGCTTTTTACAAAGCCGACTGCCTGCACTCATCTTCCAAGGTACATGTGTGGGGGTTTGAGCCTCTGACCTTCAGCTAGTTGTTGAGCTCTCAGCCACTTGTCCCACTCAGGACCTTCCTCTCAAATCCAGACGAAAACAAAAACAGCAACAAGACAGGGCGCTGAGAACAGTGTTGGACGTGGTTAATGCAACGATGATGTGGGTTGCTGTTACTGCGACACATCATCAGCATTCACGGCGGAGCTGAGACACGAAAAGGACCCAGATCAGGCTGTCTGCTGAAAAGGACAAGCAGCCTTCTTTTCCACGGGACCTGAGGCCATCAGGTCTCAGAGAGTCTTGGAGGCTCTTCGCCACCCAGCTCAGTTTTTGTGTTTGGGGCCAGTGCTCTCATCCAAGGGTGACAGATGGGCTTTTGCCCGGCACCCCCATGCTGTTCAATTGATATGGGCTGCCTGACTACTGTGCTGAGAGGCATTCTCAGGCTGCATGTAGAATTAATGAGAAAGAATGCCACGATAGATAAGTGATGTCTGCAGTTGATAGAAAATGGAGAGGCGGTGGCACATGGTTCTAGAGCAGTGTTCTCTTGCATGGGACGTCCCCTCCTCAGTGGGTAGCTGGCCAGGGCTCAGAGGTCCTTCTGATAGTCACAAATTAGGGTGATCCACTATGCTAGCTTGCCCAGGACTCTTCCCATTTTAGCATTGGGAAGGCCCACATCCCAGGAAGCCCTTCTTTTCCTGACACATTACAATTAGCTTCACAGACTTTTTGACCACCTAACCATGGCTTTAAAAAAAAAAGAAAATAATAATAATAATAATAAACTGTGGACTGTGACCAGTAGAGATTATAGTTTTTATCTTGGCCAATTTCAGCCAGTGAAAATGCATCTTATTCTCTGCTGCTGTAAAATGCCAGCCTGATCGCCTCAAAATTCTCCCCACTTTATACTAGCTGAGCTTTGTAGCTCTCTTCTTCCATGGCTATTTTTCCTGCTGTCTCCATTGAAGTCTTGGCAGGAAACAGATGGAGCACTAGAAAGGGTTTAACTGAAAAGGATTTCATGCAGGGATTATTTACAGAGGTGTGGGCAGGGTTAATGGAACTAGCAGGCGCTGAGGAGACACCCAGGGATTAGCCCTGAACGCTTAAAGCCTGTAGGTTCACACAGGAAGGGGTAGGTTTTCTGGGCCAGGTGAACACTGGAGCTCTGCAGGAGAGAGAAAAGCACTCCCTAGGAAGTGGGGTTTCTGCCCAAGGACTGTGAGGTTGGAAAGGGTTGGAGACAGGAATCCAAGCCCCTCCCCTCACTCTTCTCTCTGGGTGCCTTTTCCCCAGAGGTCAAGGAAACCAAGTGGACCAGGTAGTTCAGTAGGGGCTCAACGTCTAGCCCACCAAACCAGGTATAAAAGAGGAGAGAAGAGATCTGGGAATAGCTGCCACTCTTCATGCTTTGACCTTGGCTGAAAGGTCTCCAACCCAGGGCAAGTTCAAAGTCTCATCAGCTACCATGCACTGGTGAAGTGATGGAGGTCAGGCACAGTCCTTCCTGGGACCTAGACTCTCACGTTAGCTCACAACAGGATTGTTCAGACACAGTATTGAGTAAAGGGAGACAAAAAAGCAGTTATAATAAAATGTAGCTGTTACCACCCATATCAGACTTGCTCTAATTAATGATCCTAATTTCCCTTTCCTAGACCCCATCACATTGGTTCCCTAACACCCTGCTAGGCAAGGTGTTATGCTAATGCAAGTTGGATGTTCTTACCTGATAGGGTGAACGAAAATCTTATGCTCACCCGGTCCAGGTTCCTAGTGGTTCTCTTTGCATTCAGGTTTCCACTATTTCCCATGGACTGGTACTATTGGACAGACTGTACTGTTAGAATCCCTCGGGCTTGAGACTGAGTGTTTTCCCTGTTTTGTAGCAACAATCCAATTTCTTCCTGGATATCAGAATCAAGTCCTTTGGCCAACAAAAAAGTCCAATTCTCTGCCCTCTACCCAGAGGCATGGACGGTCTGAATAGCCTACAGGGCATTCTCAGTGTTCCTAATGGAAACAATCCTCCCCCTCAGTACTTCTCAGCACAAACAGTCTTTTCCATTTGACATTGGAAGTCAAATGCACTAGATGCAAGATTTCAAAGAAAGGAAGAAATACTTTCTCAGTGAGCTAAGGGTGTGAGAGAAACACCTCTGGGCTCCACGGCCTGGTTCCTAGAGGCATGTCCTCAGCATTCTGCTTTGACTACTGATTTAAGGCATAAACTATTTGGATGACAATGTCCCACCCTCACAAGATGTCTCCCACAAGAGTCCTCACTGAGCCTTCTCAAAGTCATTCCATCAAGTTGGCGGTTTCCAAGTGATGTGACGACAGTGAATTCTAAGGGTGTGAGCTCAGTACCACAGTGGGTTCATTGCAAATGAGTTCCTGGGTGAGAGGCAATGATGATACTTTTGTCCTTCCATGAGGGTGAAAAAACAGCCTGTCGGAACAGGAAATGATTCCCATGAAGAGACAATGATTGTCCCTTCAATAGTGGAATAGTCCAGATAATTAACTTGGTGTGACTGCTGTCACACAAACACCCAGCGTTGGCTTCTATGTTAACAAGGCAGACACCCAACAATGAAAGATATATACACACACACACACACACACACATATATATATATATATATATATATATATATATATATCATGTGTTAGTGTTATCATAGGCTGTTCCCATTTGCTACATGGGCCCTTTGAATGAGCACTGAGATGACCAATGAAAGAAGCCTACTGCTACCCCAGAGAAGTCATCCCAGCCACCTCCTTTGTTCAGTGGATAACCTCTGGAAGGGACGGAGCCTGTCAAGGCCTCAAAGAGCTCAAAGGCTATGGTTATAATTATATGAAGTCCATCATATAATTTTGCATTAGAAGTCTTAGTCATTTCTAATAGTGCTTACCAATTGCATCCCCTAGCTGAATCAACCATTAGCCACTGTCCACGAAGGAGAGCATCTTAGCAAATTCAGGTCATCTCTTTTTTACGACATATTGTCAGCCGAAGTACTTCCCCAAATTCTGTTCACTGGGAGATCTCCTTCTGACTGGTAGAGCTCCTCGCCACAGGGCCATCCTTCCATGAGGGCCAAGTGGTCCTGCTCTTTCATTCATTCCTCATATGGAATTCTCCATGAGATCAGAGATGTCGATGGAGGGACAGGTGGGAAGCAGGCGGAATCGGGACCATGGAAGTCTGACTCATATGCCCATGTGATGTGGGGAAAAGGAGCGCTGAGAATAGATGTGGGGATGTGAGAGGATAAAGCATAACAACACACCCACTTCTGTGCAAGTTCCTTACGCTTAAGGTTAAATGAAACCATCCTTCAGCAAGCTTCCTCTCACATCACTGTGAGAAGTCCATAAGCTAGGAAAGAATCTTATGCCTTTGACATGTATCTTGGATAGGAAAGCAATTCACAATCTTTGCTAAATGTGCAGAAGGTAAAAGTAGACATATCCGAGATTTTGTACTTAATGTATTTAATTGTTCTTCACCAGAAAGCCTAACCTAGAGCCTAAACTTGTGCTAAATTCCTTCTGTTTGTGCCTTTTAAAACAAGATCAATTTTTATGCTTTTCTTTGTTACCGAAGGAGGAAAATCAGATCTGTTTTACAAGATCTGTTTTATACAAGCATTTTTTAAGCTACTGAAATCCTAATACACAGCCTTTAACATGAATGTGTTTGAATTAATCTGTGGTGTGAGAAGTCAGGAAGGGAAGCTTAAGAGGCATCCAGGGGCTGGGAGTGTTGGTTTTTTTTTATATAGTTGATAGTGATATAGGTGACCCATGATGTGAAATCAAAACAAACTGTATTCTTATGACAGATGTACTTTTTATATGTATCCTACACTTCAATATGAAGTTAAAAAATATAATAAAAATTTGTAAATTATTAGGGGTTCATGGGCGAGAGCATTGGGGGAGGGAAGGGAAATATGGGGAGCTGGCATTGGGGGCCTAAGTGGAGGGAGGATGTTTTGAGAGTGATGATGGCAACAAGTGTGCAAATGTGGCCTGCATATAATTGATGTATGGATGGATCATGATGGGAGTTGTCTGAGCCCCCAATAAAATGATTTATAAAAAAAGAAGTTAAAAATAAAATCTGCTTGATTTTGTAATGACCTTCTACAAAAGTTTTCAAGGAACTGGAATAGGAAATTCCATCCAATGCTGGACAATCAGTACCTCCTCTCAGCTAAACAGTCAGCCAGTAAGTTCAAAATATTTATCGAAGACTTATATTCAAAAAGTTGCACTTGAACTTGCCGTCATATCTTCATAAAAGAATTGGCAAAACAAATATTTACTGAGTAGCTGCTCTGTGCCAGACACTCATCTAGATACTCGAGATGACATACGTGAGTGAAACTCCCTGTCCTAGGGAGCTGACCTCCTGAGGGAGACAGACAGCCAACTGACAACAAGTCAATGTGTCAGACTGATACGGGCTGTTCATGAAAGCGATCAGGGGAAGAAAAGTTGAGAAGGGTGTGTAGGGCAGTTGGCTGTTCTAAATAGAAGATTCAAGCAAATGTCACCTCTCCTGAGCAGGGACTACTTGAGCAAAGATTTGGAGAAGCTATCCATGCAGAGAGTTGGGCACAGGGAGCTCAGGCAGAAGGAATGGGGCATGCACAGGCTGTGGGTTAGTGAGGACCTGGCAACCTCCAGGCCAAGAAGTCAAGATGACAAGGATGAAGTGAGTGACATGTAAGGTCAGGTGATATTGATGAGACTGGATGAGGTCGCCAAGGGAATATGCAAAGGTGCTCCAACAGGTGTATAGGAAAAGCCCATGCTCTTTGAATCCCACCTTGTCACACACGTTTTGAAGCCCCCTCATCCAATAGAGAAAAGAGCCAGTGTCCAAGCCCTCGGTTCCTCCCGAAGCAGGACTCAGCCACAAAGTGACAGGGAACAGTCAGTTCCATTCTCTGAGAGGCCAAGCTTGCCACAGGACTAGGTGACGTAACATCACTTACCAGGTAATAATTATCTCCCGGGAAAATAAATTCAAGGGCATTTTCCCAATTTCTCTGCCAAGCTCTGATCATGAGTAATTGTACAGTACCTGGCACATGATAAGAGCTTCCCGATTATTGCAGATTGTTGAATGAGCAATGTCGATGCACTGGAGATGGGCCCAGATCTGTTGAAGCTTACGCCTTTGTGAGAGAAAGAGAGAGCCAGTGTGCTAAATATATTTAGACTCTCTCCTTTTGGAACCTTCAAGCATGTTGGGGTGAGATGGGTCAAGGTAGTTCCTTTTTGGAACTGAGATGGAAGACTGCAAGCTATCTTACCCAAAACATCTGCTCTTCCTCTCCGATCAACTCTGCCTGGATCAATTCTTGTTAGTTCTTAAATATCTAGCCTGATGTTACCAAGGTTTCTGCTTCACGGTTTCCGACCAGCTGCTCTCTCCATCTGAACCATCTCCCTCGAACAGCTCACTTCTCCCTTCACTGCAGCCTCTGCTTCTTACGGTGACCCAGTCAGAGCTGCCCGGTCAAACCATTCTGCATAAAACTACAGTCCTGCACTCTGTGGTCTCTTGCAGTCATCCTTCTCTTTTCACTGCTAGCCTTCTGCCATGATGATTTTTTGGTTGGTTGGCCAGTGTGATTGTTAGGGATTGTGTCAACTGGACATGACCCAACCTGTCAATTGGGTCAGAGCCAAATGACACTTCCTTGGTGTCTTAAGTTTTTTTTCTTTTTTAAGAGAAAGACAGAGAGCTCCTTTTTGACCTGTGACCTTCTGTGAGGGCTGGATCTTGTATCTCGTTACTCCGTGTCCTGTCGCATTGCTTGCCGATCCCAGGAGCCATCAGCTGGCTACTCATAGTAGATTCATTTTGGCCAACTTTGCACCTCTGCATCCACCAGCCTGTGCCCCCTGCTGTTTCTGCTTCATCACCCTGTGCCTTGTTTGTCAGCTTGCATGAAACAGGGGAAGGCTAACTTGATAAAGACTGGACTTACTTATTTCTACAATGGTGTAAGCCATGTCTTGATAGAAATCTCTTTCTCCATGTAAACACATCCAAGTGTCAATAGTTTTGCTTCTCTAGAAAACCCAACTTGACACAGCTTCCTCTACCTTTCCCTCTATCCTCCCTGTCTAGATTGAGAACAAATCTTGGTCCATATAAGGGTGATTGAATGAATCAATTCTCTCAAGGCAGTTAATTAAACAATGTAGAATTTTCTCTCACACAGAAGAATATGTGTTCAAGATATACAAAGATGATGAACACATAATGTTCAACCTTCAAACGGCCTACATTCTGATCATTCTTGGATAGGGCTTTGAAACTGGTAGCAAACTCAAAATTCTGCTTCTTGCCTGGCTCTTGAGAGGACAGACAGTATTTTGAGTCATGTCTTAGGTTGATTTCTCTGGAGAAGCAAAGACAGTGGTGCTTCTCATTCACGGTCACCGAGTCGATGCTGACTCCCAGGGATGCTACACACTAGTGTGGCTGCCCCTGGGACTCTCTGAGACTGTCGCTGTGGGGGAGACCGGTGATTTCAGGCAAATCCAGTAGGAGTCCGCGGAGGTTTCCAGTCTGTGAGTCAAATGTCAAACTGGAGGCTTCTACCAACTGTCATAGCTTGGGGGATTACAGAACCCAGCATTGTCAAGAAGACCGCAGGCTGCTAGACAGGTGTAGAAGTGGGCTGAGTCTAAGTTTGGGTAGGTTCCAAGTCTCTGGGTATGATGTTACGCTGGAGGTTTCTCCTGGATTGTGAGCTGATGAACCCAAGAGTGGCAGAAAGACCACAGACCAGTGGCTGGAGAAGTGAATTGATCCAAGGTCAGTAGTGCAGATAGCAGACTGCTGACAATACTGGGGATTGGCAGGCTAATGATTTAACTTTAAAAAAAAAACCCATAAGTTGATAAGCCAGATATGGTACAGGATTCAGATTCGGAAAATAAGCTTTTCCACAACATTCATTTATAATTGAAGGCAATCCTATCCCCGGTCCTTCCTCCTCACCCAGAAAACTTTCCTTTTGTTGCATCAGGGCTGTGACCTGAATAAGGGGGTTGCATTCTACCCTAATCTTCTTACAAACATATTGGCTGCTCACAACGGATCCTATGATGATCCTACAATTGATTACATTGTATTTGGTCGGGTTAAGGTAGATTACTAGGCCTACACTACCAAGCCACAGAGAATCCTGGCCCATTCAAGGTGACACATCTAAAATGAGCTGAAGTTCCACAGCATTTCCAAGGAGTCATCTTGGGCAAGCAGGGCAGGTTTTAAAGTAAATTTGGTCTCTTATTTGGCATAGTGTGTAATTTTGTTTGCAAACTGTACACGGTCAGTCTTCTTTCACTTATAGCCTTTAAATGTGGAGGAATTGGTATTTCTGACCACCCAAGTTATATAGAATTAGTATCTATTCTAAGGACAGTTGCATAGAAGTTTTGGAGAAAAACTTTTAACAGTCTTATAAGACTCCCAACTCAGGTTATCATAACCTTGGTTAAACTCTGACTTTGAAAATATCCTAACACACACACCCCAAGATGAATCTCTTTTGATTGAAACCAGCGAACACAGTGGCACATTGTGCAGAGGTTGATCTTCATTGTGACCTCTTTGGACTGTGTGGAAATATGAGACGCAGAACTTAGCATTTTTATGGTCAAAACGTAATATAAAGGATACGTAAGATTATAAAAGAAGACAATAAGGTCAAGGGTAAGGAAAATTTTCAAAGTTTCACTGTCCATTTCTCCATTGAAAAGGTTTTATTTCTGTCTCAAGCGTCGGCCTAGGCAAACCCACATTTTTCTTTTTGTGGTGGGCTTATGAGCAGGGCAATGGAAAAGGGACATTCCTGGCAAACCCTGGCCTGGAGGGGGTACAAAAAAGCCTCAGGAAGCCTAGTGTATTTTCTTCATTCCTGAGTCCATGCTCACTTGCCCAGTGTAACTTTCTTTAGTCCTTGTCTGATTCCAAGACTTATTTTAAATTTTGCCTTTCACTTCTGATTTCCTTTCCCACAGATGGTACTGAGTAAAATATAAGTCTGTAAAAGTGAAGCTTCAAAGACCTTCTTTTCTTTTTTTGGCTTCCAAATGTCTCACAGCACTACATGATAGTCCTACCTCATCCACCCGCACATACATTTCCCCTCCTTCCAGCATTAATAGGTCTAAACATTTGGTTAGGCAAGAAATTTTGAACAAGGAACTTCAAACATCATTCTTCTGCCGCTTCACTGAGCTTTAAAAAATATCGCAGAGGTTCTGATTCCAGGTAGGCTGGAGGAAGTATTCTCATTCCCCACTGTCTCTCCCACTGAATGCAGCTGGAGAACACGCGCAGGATATTCGGGGCACTCGAGGACTCTGAAAAGAAAGCACGGGAGGCACGCTGGGAAGGAAAACCAGGTTATCTCCCTGGGATCTAGCAGCATAGTCTGAACTCCCAAAGTGGGGTCTGGGTGCCGACCGAGAGCGGGAGAGGAAGCCCTCTGATTCTGGCTAAACAAACAGGGAAAGGGACCTCTGAAAGGCTTAGGGGAGATCTTTATTTTTCATTCCACCATTTCCTCATGTATGTTAATTCCCAAGAAGTTCTGTGGGCAAGCATTCAGTGGCACCAGGAGACTGCAGGAGCCCAAACTCTGCCAAGCATTTCTTTCCGATTCGAGGTGCTGTGGGATAAGAAGTTGGGGAGACTTGGGTGGCTTTCCCCCTTTTGGGCATTCTCTCATCGCTTGGCTCCAGATATGTGCAAAGTTGCAGGAAGTGGTCCACAGGGCGGGGTTACGAAAACGTTAGCTTTCTGTCCAGAAGACCAAAAAGAAAACCCCTTGGAAACAGAAGATACCAAGGAAATCTCCAAAAACAGAGCTCAGCCCCTTAATGTGGTTTATGAATTCAGGGGCAGAATCTTGGGTCGTGCATGTATTGATCCAGCCCTAGCTATTTAGACGAGCTCAGTGGGAGAGTAGGTCCCTAGATGGGCGACTGAGTGGCACATACGCTGCACAGATATGAAGGAGTTTGCAAGAGTTTTTTTTTTTTTTTAATAAACAGGACTGACCTTGGAACTATAATCAACCAATAGCTAGCTGAATTTGCAGGCCAAATCTTTGTCAATTGCTTACTTTAAAAAAATCAACATTTTTTGCAGGATTTAAGTAAAACATAGACTCTCATAATAACAATATTCAAAATGTCTAGAATATAATCCAGGAATGCTTAGTTTACAGAGATCACCACTCCCAAAACTTGAAAATGGCAACATCAAAATTATACATATGCTGGAACTATTTGACAAAGATTTTTAAGCATGTCTTGCCAAAATGACCCCTCACCAACATGGCATAATGTCTCACTAGAAAAGCATAAAATATAAAGAATGATCAATTGCGTACTTTAGAACTGAAAAAGTATAACCAATGAACTTGAGAATGTATCAATAGAAGTTATCCAACCTGGACAGCAGAACAATCTTTTTTTTAATTGGAAAGGAACAGAGACTTTGGAATGGTATCAAAAAACACCAACATTTGCATCATCAATGTTTCATGAAGTAAAGAAAATGAGGGTGTCAAAAAAGGGTTTTTTGAAGAAATAACAGTGGGAAAATCCCAACATTGTAATAGTTAAGAAGTACAGAAAACTCCAAAATGAATAAGCCCCAGGAAATCCTCTTTAGATACACCATAATCAAACTGATAAGAACTAAAAAAAAAAGAACAACCCTGAAGACAAAAATGCATTACTTACCTGAAAACAATGATTTGAATTTTGTGGATTGCACATTAGAAACTGTGGAAAAATGCTTTTAAAGTACTGAAAAGGGGGGTGGGAAGGGACTGCAGCCCAGAATTCTTTAACCATTGACAGTGTCTGTCAGAAATTAAGGAGAAATAAAAACATTCTCAGATGAAGGGAAACTAAGACTATTCACTGCCACAAGCTTTCTCCAAAATAATTTCTCAGAAAGAAGTTAAATGAAAACAGAAATTTTATGACATCAGGTATAAAGAAAGAGCAATCGATGTGGTAAATTTCATAGTAAACAAACTATTCTTCTCTCATTACATGTTTAATGGTTAAAAGCAAAAGCTAGCACATTGTCTGATGGGGTTTTCAGTGTAAGGGTATGTAAAGGCACTCTATTAGGCAACTGCAACACTAAGAGGGGAGGGAAAGATGCCAGGATGCTGGTGGTGGGTGTTTACTGTCACCTAGTGAACTTTCTAATCATAGGACACCCCACCGACCTCCCCGTGACAGAATCGAACCACCCCGCGGGTTGGTTCTACTCGGTAATCTTTATCAAACCAGATCGTCTGCTCTGTCTCCAGCAGCGCTACTGAGGGGCATGACGTCTCTGGGTCAGCCGCCAAGCGCTTAACTGGTGCACCACCAGGAAAACTGAAACGAAGTTAAGGGTGTTTTGCCTCTTGAAATGGAATATAAAAGTGGTTGTAAGGTTTCTATATTCCATTGCAAGTATTCATTCAAATTAATTTGAAAAAGTAAGTATATGCATTTTAATCCCTCGAACAAGCACCAAGAAACTCATACAAGGAGATATAAGCAGAAATAGATAAAATAAAATGGAATACTTAAAACATTTTAAAATTCCAAAAGAAGGGGCTGAGCCCCGGTGGCATAAGTGGTTGAGTGCGGAACTGCAGCCCGCGGGCTTGGCGGTTCAAATCCAGCGGCGGCAGGGTCGCGCTCACGACCACCAGAGACAGTGATGCCCACCCCCCCAAAAAAAAAATTCCAAAAGAAGGCAGGAAGGGGAAAGTGAATGAACAAAAATGAGGGGGGGAAGGATCAGAAAGCAAACGAAATAAAACAAAATATTGTAGAATAAAGTATTTATTAATAATTGCACAAAATCTAAATAATCCAAACACACCCATTAAAAGGCAGAGATTGCCAGAAAAGAAGTTTTAACGGGGAAAAATGAACACATTGTGCTGTCTATAAGAAATTAATTACAAAAATAAATAAATAAATAAATAAATAAATAAATAAAAAGAAATTAATTACAAATATAGTGAACTAGGTAAAAGATGGAAAAACATTTTATAAAACCATGGTTTATCAGAGTTGGCATGATTATATTAATTTCAGACAAAGCAGACTTTGGAGGAAAGAAAACTCCCAGGAATAGAGTTGGACATTGCATAATGATAACAATGTCAATCATTCAAGAGGCCATAACAATATTAGATGTGTTTGCATATAATGAAATTCTTTCAAAGCACACACAACAAAAATCAACAGAATTGAAAAGAAAATTAACACATTGATAGTTAAAGTTGGAGACATGAGGGCTGAGCCCCGATGGCGTAGTGGTTGTGCGCGGGACTGCGGCCCACTGGGATGGAGGTTCAATTCCAGCTCCACGGAGCAAAGGCTGGGCCTCCTACTCCCACCACCTGAGGGCAGTGATGCCCCCCCCAAAAAAAGTTGGAGACATGAACTTTCTTTTCAGAAATCAGCAAACTATTAAGATAAAAAATCAGCACAGATATGAAATATCTGACCAACACTATCAACCAACTGAGTCTCAAGGGTATTTAGAAAATATTCTATCAAATAACAGCAGAAAAATACACATTTTTCTCAGGTGCCCATACAACATTCACCAACATAAATCATATCTTAGAGCATAAAATAAACCGCAACAAATTTAAAGGAATTTGGTCTTAAAAGGCATAGTCTGGACTCAAGTAAGAAGAAAATGTTTTGAAAATGATGATGGTAACTTATATACAAATGTGCTTGACACAATGAATGTATGTATGGATTGTGATAAGAGTTGTATGAACCCCAAAATAACTGATTAAAAAAACCAAAAACAAGGTATATTCTATGACCATAATGGCATCTCCTAAATTATTAATAACATTAAGGTAATAACATTTTTTAAATACTGGAAATAGGACAACATACTGCTAAATAAACCACACATCATCATATAAGTTTGAGAGAAATTACAAAATACCTTGAAGTGAATAAAAATAAAATACAATATACTAAAATTTGTGGAATCTAGCTCAAGAAACTAGTAAAAATGAAATAAAACAAGTTATAGTAATTTTTTTTGGGGGGGGGGCATCACTGCGCTCCGGTGGTGGGAGTAGGAGGCCCAGCCCCACTGCTGGAATTGAACCTCTGTTCCAGTGGGCCGCAGTCCCGTGCACAACCACTACGCCACCAGGGCTCAGCCCTAGTTATAGTAATCTTTATAAGAACAAAAAAAGAAATCAGAAGGAAGCCCTCCAATGAAATGGGAAACAAGGAGCAATAGAAAAGTTGAAAGTGGTTTTTGAAAAGCTTATATCTATGCTTTCACCAAGACTGACTTTTAAAAAAAAGAAGAAATGACTAGTATTGAGAATGAAAGGGGATCTTATGGTTCGAACTCATGCCTCCCCAAAATATGTGTTGTCAATCCTTAACTCTATGTCTGTGGTAATAATTTCATTTGGAAATCATTTGTTAAATTAATGAGACAAGATTAATGTAGGGTTTATTTTGAGTCAATGTCTTGGGAGATATAAACAAAATTAAATACACGCTATCAAGAGGGATGGATAAGATAGATGCTAAGTCACATAAAGATCTCAAGGGAAACAGAAGAAGGAAGGGAAGAGAAAAAGACCTTCCTTCAATGCTGACAAAGAAAGAATGCCTTCCCCATGGAGCTAGCACCTTGAATTCAGATACCTAGCCTCCTGAACTGTGAGAACATGAATTTCTGTTAAAAAAATCTACTTCTATTACATCAGTTCTATATAACGAAGACAGAGTTCAGTGCTGAAAGGGTGGGGTGCTGCCCAAATGATATCTAAAATGTGGAAGTGGTTTTGTCATTGAGTAATGGCTGGAGACTTCATGTGCCTAGTAGCAAAAACCAAGATTGCCTAAAAGAGGATGTTGGTACAATTATGGATTTTAAAGACATTTCTGGCGAGGACTCAGAAAGATGTGAATAGAGCTATAGAAAATGTCTCTATCAACTCAGAGATTAAATATCATGTCGACAACAAAATGTTGCTGGAAATGCTAATCAAGGCATCTTTCTGCAGTGGGAAAGAACTCGTCTGGATTATGTTCAACTATTTGGTGGAAAGTGGGATTTGTAGGGATGAACTTGGGTTACCTGGCAGAGAAGATTGCTAAGAAAGATCTTAAAGGTTTTTCTACTTGGCACTTATAGTAACCAGTGAGAGGAAAAGTATGAACTTAAAAGGAACTGTGCAAAATGTAAACAGAAGTTAAACATTATGTTGTGAAAGCTAACGACACACATGCTAGAATTTTCACCAAGAATATGGCTGCCTGCTCTTTTGCAGAACAGTTTAAGCCTGTGATTGATAGATGTAAACAACTAACATACCAGAAAAGCTACCAATTTATACTGAAGGAAACAGAGATAGGAAAAACAAAAAGAAAATTATCTTTTGATAGTCTACATGCAGGAAATAAGACAGAGGTGCTACATCTGTTGTCTTCCAGGAAAAGGAGCAGCCTTAGTGGTTGAGAGATGAGTAGGACTGTTAGAAAGACTATAAGAAGTAGGGCCTTCTTGATCTCAAATATCGTGAGGCCACAGTATTCCGGACCTCAGAGGGTGAGGGCTTAGCCTTCCAGGCTTCAAAAAGTCAGATCTTCACCAATTGGATTCAGAGTGTGGGACTGCCATTAAAGTCTAGTCAGGGGATGGGGTCACCAGCCAAAGCTAAGGGAGCCAAGGGGCTTGCTAGGGCTAAAGGGTTACCACCCAGATGGCCAAGGAGAATGGAGTCATTTGAAATGGAGAGAGCAGAGTTAAGGTGCCAGAGGACCTGAAAAGCAGAGTCTAGGGTCAGGGGGTCTCCACGCAGAACCCATAGTGCAGGCAACACTCAGTCTAGAGGGCAGGGCCATTTCCTGGTCTTAGAGGAATTAGGCTTATTTTCGATCCTTGATGGCAATGTTCTGCTGGAGTTTAAATTCTCTTCTTTAATGTTGTTCCACATTGTTCTCATACTAGACCCAGGAATCTCTACTACAATCCCTCCCAGAGCAGTTGGTATAAACGTTTTGGTTTGGTTTGTTCCTTTTGACATTTCCTTACCCAAGAGTAAAACAACTAGGCTTGAGGAGATATGCACCTTCAACCTCATTAAACATTGCCAATATTTTACAAACCTCGTGATGTCAAATGTTGGTGAAAAGGCCATCCTTAATGTTGTCACGGGTCCTCACTGTGGTTTTAATTGACATATTCTTAACTACTAGTGGCCTTTAGCTCTGGCACTACAGTGGTTACTTGTGTAGCTGCTAAGCATAAGATTAGCAGTTCAAAACCACCAATGCCTCCACAGGAGAAAGAGGGGGCTACCGATGCCCATCAACAGTTCCAGTCTTCTGTCTGTAACCGACTACAACTATTTGGTTTAATATGTCTGCCTTCTAGCTCTATGGGCCCTGGGAATTTCTGAGACTATAACCGTTTCTGGGGGTAGAAAGCACCATTTGTCATATATGTCAATTTTTCACTTGGTCCTTTTCTCTTCCCGGACATCAGAAAGAACACCTGGGTGTTCTGGGGAAGTTTATGTTTCTCTAAATCAACTTCAGGAAACCCCCCAAACAAACCTGTCTCTTTCAAATTTCTGCACAAACCTTGTCAAGCACAGTCTAAGACGCTAGGCTAGTCCATGACTTTCTTGTAAGCAGAACTGTCGCCTATTTTCCAGACTATATCAACTTAATTGCTTAACTCTCCTTGCTCAATAAGTTTTTAGGCATTATCCAGACTTTATAGGAAAATGAGTCCTTAGATTCTCTATTGAGAGCTAGATGAACTCTTTCAAAGGTCTATTCTTCTCAGGAATGCAGAAACAGGTCCTCCTACCCAGCATCATCAGATTCTGTTTACCCTCGACTAATAAGGTGTGGTAATTTGGGGAAGTATTCAAATTTATTCCTGAATGGGAATTTTCTTGCTGAAGCTCATGTTCTGGGACAAGTTGACAATGCAGATGAACCATAAGAGTAATCATAAACACTTGCAAGCTCAAGAGGGACACCTCAATTAGCAACAACCAAATAATCATACCTACTGAAGGAAATTAATTTTTCATAAAAATATTCCAAAAAAGAATTGTCCATGTCTAGATAGTGTTGTTGATGAATTGAATTCTACCAAACATTTAGATAAGAAATAACACAAATTCTTCACAATTTCTTCCAGAGAATAGAAGAAAAATGCACACTGCCCAACACGTTTAATGAGGCCATCATTACTTTTATACAAAAGTGAAGGAGCATAAGAAAAATAGACTAATAGCCTCATGAACAGAGATAAAAAAATCAACACAAATTTTAAAATTAGCAATACATAGGAGGAATAATATCTACAACCAGGTGGAGTGTATTCTAAGAACACAAAATTGTCTCAATATTTGGATTATCAATTAATGCAGTCCACTCTATTATCAGTCTAAAGGATTAAAAACACACCTGTGGTGGCTCGCTCATCTTGGTTGAGCTATCTATGGTGCCCCACTTATACTATGACATATACACACATGGTTGACATTAGATAAAACTTTAATGTAGATGAGACTCAATCAATGAGTTGAGAACAAATCTTAGTTTCCTACAACTTTACAAGAAGCAAATATTATCATAGAATTTCTGTACCACCTAACCAATGAATTTAGGACACAAGACAGCTAAAGTTTTCAGTCTGTTTCCCGACCAACAGATTTGAGCTATGCCAGTCTTCAAGATCATGTAAGTCAGTTTCTCAAAATAAATCCCTTTATATATCTCCAAAGAATTGCAGTGTTTTCAAGGCTATGTATTTTTTTTTAATTTACAAAACAACCTTGTTATCATTTTCAAAATACTCTACATTACACTTAATACAGTTGCCAAATCTGCAATTCTGTTCTTAGAAATATTTTTCAAACTCATCTGTTTGGATGACTAACAGCACTTCCTCATTTTTTTCTTCACCTCTTCTTTGTTGTCAAATAGCTGTCTTTTCATGTCTTTCATTCATGGGAACAAAAAGAAGTCACACGGTACCAGGTCATGTTAGTTAGGTGCATGGGGCAAGAGAGGCATGCTGTTCTTTCCCCAAAACTGGCCGACTAAGATGTCTGTGTGAGTAGGTTCATTGTGCTGGTGGCAAAACAGGGCCCTGCCTATCAAATAGCAAGACTTTCTTGTTGCATTCTGTTATGTAGTCATTTCAGAACCTCTAAATAGAAAGCTTAATTTACAGTCTCATCTGGTGAAATGAACTCCACATGTATTATGAGTGTACATTTTCATCTGTTAGAGAAGTTGATGGACGTCAACAATGTCATGAATTGACACTTCATCGTTTTTGAAATGAGAACACTAGTATATTTGAGATTTTCCATAGCACTGTCCTTGTAACCTGTGTTCAGGACAACAGTTTCTGAGGCACTTTTCCTTAGCAGGAAACAAAATTTCAAGCTGAGTGCTGTTCTCTTAAATCTGTCATTACAAAAAAAGAGGTTTGAGTGAAACTGCTTTTACAAAAAAATTCACTGTGACCAGAAAGAACCTTCCCAGGTGATGCCACTGAGTGCACTAACTCAGAGTGAGTTACTCCATGCACACTTAGCAGGAAAAATGTGGACAATGAAAGCTCCACTCTGCTCAGCATGATTCCGGGGTTTATTTTATTTTGTTTTATTTTGTTTTTGGTACCCACGTAATATTTATATCTTCCTGGCTGTTTCTTGAGAGTTCGCTGACTTACACAACAGAGATCATTGATCTACACATAACATCAAAAATGATAAACTTTTAAGAAGAAAACATGAGGGGATAATCTTCATGACCTGTGGAAAAGTAAAGAGGTCTTAGATAAGACTATGAAAATCTGAATCATAAAAGAAAATTTGGGCTGAGCCTCGGTGGCGTAGTGCTTGTGCGCGGGACTGCGGCCCACTGGGTCTGAGGTTCAAATCCAGCAGCAAGGCTGGGCCTCCTACTCCCACCACCAGAGGGCAGTGATGCCCCCCAAAACAAAAGAAAAATTAATCATCTTTATCAAAACTTAAAATGTTTGCTTTGTGAAAGAAAGACACTAGAATCCTGGGAGAAAATATTGAAACACACACTTAAAAAAAATAAATCATTTTACTTGGGGCTCATACAACTCTTATCACGATCAATACATACATCAATTGTGTGCAGACCACATTTGCACGCTTGTTGCCATCACCATTCTTGAGACATCCTCCTTCTACTTAGGCCCTCAGGATCAGCTCCCCATAGTCCCCCTTTCTCTCCCCTGCTCCTCCCCCATGAAACCGTAATAATTTACAAATTGTCATTGATTTGTCATATCGTACAGTCTGATTTGTCCCTTCACACACTTCCCTGTTGTTCGTACCCCAGGGAGGAAGTTATATGTAGAGCCCTCCAATTGATCTCCCCTTTCTACCCCACCTTCCCTCCACCCTCTCAGTATCACTACTCTCACCACTGGCCCTCAGGGGATCATCTGTCCTGAATTCCCTGTTTCTGGCTCCAGTGAATTTGTAAGGTAGAATTGATTGGGACCATGACAGTGGGTGGGAGGAAGCAGTTAAGAACTAGAGGAAAGGTGCATATTTCATTGTTGCTACACTGTACCTTTACTGGCTTATCTCCTCCCTGCATCCCCTCTGTAATGGGCTGTTGCTTCACCTATCACACTTCTAACAAAGCACTCTATCCAAAATACATCAAGAGCCCTCAAAACACAGTAATCAGAAACCACATAACCCAATTTTTAAGTAACCAAAGACTTGCATAAATATTTGGTCAAAGGCAATTACTATAGCAAGTTAGCCCATGAAAAATCAGTCCAATATGAACCAAGTTGTTTGGTTAATAATTAGCTCTTAATGAAAAAACTGGACTAGTTGTCTTCTAGTTGATTGTGACTCATAGTGACCCCAGGCGTGCAGAGTCATTGAGTCCTCAAGACAGTGACCTTTTGGAAGCAGATTAGTGGGTCTTCCTTCCAAGGTGCTCCAGGTGGTTCAAACTTCCCTGATTTGCACCAGTCAGGCACTCCTCATCAGGCATTTAGGCAGTGATTCTCAACCTTCCTCTTACCGCGATCTCTGACCTCAGTGCCTTATGTTCCTCATGTGACACCCACCAAATATGAAATTATTGTATTTGTACATCACAACTGTAATTTTGCTACTATTGTGAATCAGGTGACCCCTGGGAAAGAGTCATTGGACCCCCCCAAAGGGGTCACAACCCACAGGTTGAGAACTGTTGCATTAAGGGAATGATAGTTAAAACCACAAGATATCACTAAAACCTATTTCTCGTAAATTTAAAAAAAAACTGAAATATTGCATGAGGGCAATGATAGAGAGCAACTGGTTGGTGGGACTCCAAAAGGGAGCAGGCACTCTCCAAAGAAGCCTTACAAAGTCCAGGAGGGGAAGCACATCACAAGGATCTACATATTGCCCCCGCCTAGGGGGATGGACAACAGAGAAGTGGGTGAAGGGAGACACTGGACAGCATAAGACATGAAAAAAAATTATAAATTACCAAGGGTTCATGAGGGAGGGAAGGTGGAGGAGGGAGGGAAAAAACCGAGAAGCTGATACCAAGAGTTCAAGTAGAAAGCAAATGTTTTGAGATAATGATGGCAACAAATGTACAAATGTGCTTGACACATGGATGCATGTGATTAAAGCTGTATAAGCCCCCAATAAAATGATTTAAAAGCAAAAAACTTTAAAAGTTTGGCATATTTTTAAGTCAAATGTACACATAATCAAAAAACTCAACAATACCACTCAATATATCAGAGTAATGAAAATTAATACTCACAAACAAATCTATATAGAAACATGTATTTACATATAGTTGTTTTATTTATAATAAGTCCAAATTACAAATAATTTACTTGTTCTTCAACTGGTGAAGCTATACAATGGAATACTACTTGGAATAAAACTGAACTCATTGCTGAATCACGAATGTATTATATGTTGAGTAGAAAAATCTAGTCAAATAGGGTAGATACTGAACCAATATCAATAAGATAAAGAGATAGCTAGAAAGTGGAAGAAATTTCGGGGCCCATAAATCTGATAAGGGTTTGAGAGTCAGAGTGTGTAAAAAACACCTATAACCTAACAACATAGGGATAAAAATCCAATTAAAAAGTGAGCAGAAGAAATTAATGAACATTTCACAACAGAGACTATAGAAAAGGTTAACATTGTCATGAGAAGATGTGCAGTGTTTAACACTGATGACGCATGAGAAAATGTATGGGAAAGACATGCAAGCATGGTATCCACAAGTATATCTAAGTTTGACAGAGGATATTGTGCATACAGCAAGTACAATCACAAATATGGCTGTAAGCTTCATAAGTGATGAAAACTTCTTACACCTAATCAATCACCTCTAGGGAATGAGTAACTTGACCTGGGGATTCAGGTCTATAGTGCCAGGGGACACCAAGATGAACTGCCATAACATAGATCACAAAGACAATGTTCTACTTCCTACTTTGGTAATTAGCAACTGGGATCTGAAAAGCTTGTGAGTTGTCAATAAGGTACAACTATTTGTCAGTCCTTCTTCAGAGGAAAGAAGAGTGATGAAAATCCAAGACACATTAGTCCAAATGGGCTAATGGGTCACTTGAACACAAATCGTCATGACCCTGAGATCAGAAGAATTAGATGGTGCACAACTACTACTACCAACTTTTCTGAAGGGATCACATTAGAGATACTGGATAGGGTGGGAGAAAAGATTGGAAATAAACTCAAAATCCTCAAAGACACCAAGTTTATTGGTCACAGTGAGATTGGTAGAACTCCTTCCTCCCCTGCTGTACCCCCAGAAACCCTTATTCTAGTTATTGATCCTGTAGATTCAATCTACTTGAAATTCATAGAGTCAATAATGCTGCCAACGATAACAAAATACATCAGAGGTGAGTTACAATCTGTAACAACAACATGAAAAAAAACAGAAAATATTAAAAACCAGGTCAAGCTCAAAGTATATCCAAAGGGAGATCAAATGATAAGGTTTTAGCCATTCAAGTCTGATTTATCATTTTAATCTATAATCATCTCTATAATTATGTTCGATAACCAGGTTTTTTCCATACTTCACTTTTGGCTAGAGAGGAATCATTACAGACTTACTCCCTGTGTAGATCCTGAAAATGTATTTTGGGTTTCCACTGTCATCCATAGCCTTCTTCAAACCAGAATTTTACAATTTAAGCTCTCATACCATTCCCTCCAGATTTATATTTTTTCCACTCCGTAAATCACAGATGTTGGTGTGCTTTCTCCATGTGGGCTTAGTTGACACCTTACTTAGATGACTGCTTGTTTGAAAACAAGTCTTTAAGACCTCAGTTGCTTTTCTTTCTGACAGCCAGGCACCTTCGAATTTCTTCACCACACTTTGCAATAGCAGTACTCATCTCTTCCCTGTCAAGCAGGACCATCTTGTAAGAACTAATGGTTCTTAGATTGGAGTTAGGATTAAGTACAAGCCCCAAATCCATTCCAAAATATACATTATCTATCTCCCTCTGGTTCACCTTAAAGATATCTCTGTTATGTTATGATGGAGAATCTTATTGATCATTTCCCTGGAACATAAGTTTCTAGTGTCATTGATTTAGCCCATGGTAATATACTTAAAAGGGAATTGAGAAAGGGAGATTGAACAAGTGTAGGCTAACTTCAAATCATAAAACATGGATTATTGACTTGCATAGATTAACTCTTTCTGTGACTGGACACTACACAAATAATGGGAGTTGGTTGTCAAACACAACTACAATAATAGCCATGGAAAATGTCAGATACAAGTCAAGGCAGGTATATTTTATTAGTTGAGACAAGCTGTTGTTTGGTTTTGAAAACCAAACAGGTGATGTTTTGGGTTTAAAGATTATCTCTGGGCAATCATTTCAGGGGTACATCTAGCCTGCATGTCTTCCAAAGTCTGGAGTTCAGTATTGTATGTCTCTATATATTTTGCCACAGTAAGAAGTTTTTGATCTGTTATGTACTAAGTGGTTCAATTCATACTATAATCCCTAAAAGACGAAATGATAGTGGTGGAGATAAAATCCCTGGGTGACTGATCTATTAGAAGTTAGAGACAAAGGGAGGGGTTGATAATAAAAGATAATAGGAGGGAGTTTTAGGGAGCGACAGAATATTCTGTGTCCTGACATGAACAGTATTCAATATTCAATAATGAACATAATAGTGATGACATACATCTGCACGTGCCAAAATTTACAGAACTGCACACACAAAAATATCATTTCGTTGTAAGCTATTTTAAATATAAGATTATATCAAAGTGAGCAATTTCACAGGAATATTAAAGAGGCAGGAAAATCTAGTTCCACTGAATTTTTCTCTTCTGTTCCTCTGGGGTAGAAAGGTCTAAGCAATGTACCTTCTGATTTAGTACTATACATGTTTGTGCATTCCAAACTCCCATGCAAACAGCCCTGGAACTTGAGTCACCGAGTACAGATCTGGAACAGATAGCTGGGGGAGAGTACAGGCTATCAGAAAGTTAATGACTTGGCCTGATGCCATTGTTTAGAGGAACAAGGAGGACATTCAAACCTTAATGGAAGTATTCAGCCCATGAGGCAAGGAGACATGCTTTCGTTTTAATCAGCTTTTCCTGCAATGTCTTCTGTTTGTTGGGTTAGCAAATGGCCAACTTCAAGTTCTTAAGCTCATAGGAAAAGAAGTCATTCCCTTTTTATGTTCTATAAACCAGAAATTTCTATATAAAACAGAACTCGGCCAGCAGACTCAAAATAGGACTATCGGTTGTTGTTCGTTCTAGACTGAAAATCCCTGAGGATTTATCTGTTTTATTTATAGCTGTTTCTAGCATCTAATACTTAATGTGAGTGCTTTTTGAATTGAACTGAATATTGTTATTGTTAGTTGCCCATATGCTGAATTCAATTAATGGTAATCTTGTGTTTAACAGAACAAGACATTGCCCAGTTCGGCAACATCTTCATGATTCTTGATATATTTGAGTGCATTGTCATCAAGCCATCTCATTGTAGTCTTCTTCACTTTGCCTGACCCTCCACTGTACCATGTATGATATCCTTTTATGAAGATTGGTTTTTCCTAATGACAATGTCTCACCAAGGATGAAACTCTCAAGCAAGGATGCTTCTGAAGAACAATCCAGACTGCAAGTGCTGTTATGAGGTGACCTGGAGTGGGTTCCAGTTCCTAGCGACTCTATGAAGAGCAGAACACAGCACTATGAGGCCTGCTGCCATCCTCCCAATTGCTCTTATGTTTGAACCTCTTGATGCAGCCACGGTCTCAATGCATCTTGATGGAAGGTCTTCATCTTTTTCACTGCCGTGCTACTTTACCAAACGTGAAATCCTTCTCCACAGGCTGTAATTAGAATATAGCTTTAATTTGCTAGGGTAATTTTAGGATTCCCAATTCCAGTCTGCATTAGCGCTTTTAGGGGGAAAATAATAGAAGGAAAAATAAGACAAGGACCCCCCAGATACCACTAGATTCATTCCAAGATATGACAACCCCATGGATGCTGAGGAAAACAATGCCCCAGTGAACGGTCCTGGCTCTCTGACCTTTCAGAAACAAATGCTGAGGGTTGACTTCCAAGGTGGGGTTTGATACACTAACCTTTTATTTTGTAGTCCAGTGATTAACCAAACATGTATTTCAAGGAAGACACCTGGCAGGGGAAAAATAAAGATCTTGGTTAAATGCCTCTGATTTCATGTTTGGGATTGGAAAAAGGAACGCCATCAGTATCCTACTGATGAAAGTCAAGAAAATTGCTCTTCCCTCTAGCCCAGGCATGCATAGCCTTCTAACACTCATAGATGAATTGACCATGAGGATAGCAGAGAGAATTGGAGGCTCCTGACCCCCTGTACCAAGTGGAGGGGAAGGTGGTACCTTTTAAAAACTTAGAAATGATTTGGAAACTTCGGTAGGTTTGGGGTTATTATAAGAAGGCGCTGACATAACAGCTGCAAATAGGTCCAAAACTGAGGAAGCACCATCACCGTCAGCATATCTTCTACACTTGACTGTTTGCTGCATTTCCCTCTCTCCGCCCACCAGCTTCCCCTGTGGATGCATCTGCTCCTGTTCCCACCCTAACAAGCAGATTTCTTGATGTTTCGTACTTCCGTTTGTTATGATATGCCAGCGTAGTATGTCACAACCCAGCCAGGGGACTGGTTGCCCCGGAGTTAAAAATGTCTGTCATTCGGTTCACAAAGTGTAAGCAGAGTCACACTGAGGGCCCTTCACCAGACGGTCTGAAACAGCCCGGAGCTGAAAATTCAAGGGCAGATGCTCATCGGGTTTGGAGACCCTGCTGGGAGTACAATAGTGCACACTTCCTTTTTGTTTTTACTTTTCATGGTGAATTGGCTGAAGATTCACCAAGCAAACAGATCATCAGTTTTACATTCAGCAATCATACACACTTTGTTCCAACTCATTCTTTGTAGTCCCCTCCAATGTCCCATCGCATCCTATCCTGTACCTCCTACTTTCCAAAGGGATACATGTGCAGATAGCAGAAAGCATAAGTGGAGGAAAAGGGCAGAGGCTGGATGCCAGCAAGGAGGAAGGACTCACCAAGAATGGCTGCCCAGAACTCACATTGTTGCCCAGCTCTCGCAAGTTTCCACAGAGACGGAATGCTGCTCTTGCAGTGGCTGAAAGTGCATCGCCCTGGTGTCTTTGTAGAATAAGTGCTGTCTGACTAACCATTGGAGTTTAAGGCTTCTTGTGTTCCAGTCACAGTTGAGCCACTTGTGCTGTGATCTTAAATAACCTCTCTGCAGGTTAAAATGAGGCTAGGTATTTGCCCTGACCAATATTTGAACAATGTTCTAATCATTTTACTCTTCTCCCCCAAATCCTGTAGGAGTTTCCTGTTGCTCAGGATAAAAGTCTAAGGCCTCATGATGGTGGACAAAGCCTTGAGGGCTGAGCTCTGCAGGGTGCTAAGAACTCGCTTTCGGGCCTTCACTTCCTCTGGCTCTGCTGCTGCAACAGTGGCCTCTTGCTGACTTGCTGACCACTCTAGGCCTGCCTCACCCTGAGCATCCTGGCTGTGGTTGAACCTTCTGCCTAGAACAGCATCGCCCCAGAGAACTTGGAGAGTCCCTCCCTGATCTCACTGAAGTGCCCAAGCTCTCTCTGTATTGGGTAAGAAGTTTGCATTCGTTATTTTCTTGATGTACGTTCTATTAAATACATGGATATGTTTGCAGCACATAAGAATTACATATGTAGAAATGACATCTGCCAAATATATACATTCAGAAGTATATCCCATATACCATCAAACACTTGCTTAGTTTATACATCTACCTATGTGTCAACTTATGAATTATTGTTTGCTATTATGGTCATTGCAAAATTGTATATTTAAGACTATTTACCACCATTGTCTTTTTCTCTTGAGTTCCTCCCAGGGATTTTCTTTGCTTTAGTCATGTTGTACTGACATCACCTTTGTTGTGTAATGTTTTTCCCTTTACCCAAATTAATACTATCTAGTTTAAGATTTTCTGTGTTATTCTTTTTTTCTATCTCATCTCTTGTAACTACCAAAGAATACTTCTTTCTGGGCACAAAATTTTTTCTTGACAGTTTATGACATTAGTCTCACACAATATTTGACTTTTTAATATTTTCTTTTGGGGATGGACTTGTTTAACTTGAGTGCATCCTGGTGGCACTGTTGGGTGAGCATTGAACTGCATTTAGATTTTTTTCCTGTTTTTAGTTTCATTGCTATTGTTGTCAGAAAAGAGATTAAATCTCATTGCTGTTTGGGTTTGCCTCTCCCTAGTGGCTATCGCAAGACCCCTGATGTTGCTGGGGAGTGGACATTGCAACGCTAGCTTACAGGCTGACTATTCAAACCACCAGTGGCTGTAGGTTCCTGTAAAGATTGACAGCGTCAGAGCCCTACACAGGGTTGCCATGAGTTGGAGTCCCCATGGCAGTGGGTAGAATGGGTATTTTAATGAAATATGGGGAAGATTTGGAGCTAGAAGGCCAAGAAGTAAAGAAGAACACGCTCAGCATAGCACAAACTGAAGAAAAAAAAACAGAAGAGAAAAATCAAGCCACAAGTTGCAATATTGGAGTCATGGCAAAAACTCCAAACTCATGACCACCGGGTTGTTCCAACTTTCATCCATCCTGTAGGATGGAATTCAACTGCCCCTCTGGGGTCCTGTGGCTGTAAGTCCTCATGAGAACAGAAAGTCCATTTTCTCCCATTGAGCAGTTGGCTCCCTGGAAGCATAGTGGGTTATAAATTGGGCTGCCAACTGTAAGATCAGCAGTTTGAAACCACTGGGCATCTATTGGGAGAGACATGAATGGATTAGGTAAAGTAGATTTCAGGAATTGACAGAATACCTATTGAAATGCTTCAACAAGCCCATGAAGCAATGGAAGCACTCCCTCATTTATGCCAAGAAATTTCCCAACCTGCCAACCAACTGGGAGAGATCCACAGAGGTGCTCATGACAAAGAAAGGTGACCCAGCAGAATGCAGAACTTATCTAACAATAATAAATATAACAATAATACATATAACATATGACAAGTGAAATTTTACTGAAGATCATTGAGCTATGACTGCAGCAGTACATCAACAAAAAGATGCCAGAGAGTAAAGCCTGCTTCAGTAGAGCACATGAAACAAAGGATATCATTATTGACAATAGATGGATCTTGGTTGGAAACAAGGAAAAGGAGAAAGATGTGCACTTTTGCTTTTGAGTCATGCAAAGTCACTGAATTGTGTGGGTCATAATACACTATATTAAAAAGAATGAAAATTCAAGAATATTTTATTGTGCTCATGTAGAACCTGTACATGCACTAAGATATAGTTACTTGAACAGAACCAGGGGAAAAAAGCATGTTTTTAAAAGCAAGAAAGGTGTATGTCATGACAGTATCATTTCACCACTTTTATTCATTAAGTATGCTGAGCAAATTATCTGAGGAACTGGACTATCTGAAGTAGAATTTGGCATCTGGATTGGACAAAGGCTTATTACAAACCCGTGATATGCAGAAGACATGACCTTGCTTGTTGAAAGCTATCTAGCACTTGTTGAAGTACTTGGTGATGAAAATCAAATCTATAGCCTTCTATGTGTCGATTCTGTCCGTAAGGTTTTCAGTGGCTTATTCCTTAGAAGTGGCCAGCCTATTCCTTCCTCATTGTCTGCTCTTAGTCTAGAAACTCTGCTGAAATCTTTTCACATTGAATGACCCTGCTGGTTTTTGAAATGCAGGTACAATAGCTTTCAGGATCACAGCAACACCTAAGCCACCACAGTATGGCACAGTATGGCAAACTGATAGAAAGGCTGCATTGAAAGCATTAACCAAAAACAAGGCTCCGGAAATTGATGGGATACCTATTGAAGTGACTCAAAAAGCTGAGGAAATACTGGAAGCACTCATGCATCTATGCCAGGAAAATTGTAAGATAGCTACGTGATCAATGACTGGAAGAGATCCATATTTCTACTCATTCCAAAGAAATGTGACTCAATAGAATGCTTAAATTATAGAACAGTATCATTGATGTCATATGCGAGTATAAGTTTGTGGAAGTCCATCCAACGAGGGTTGCAGCAGTACAATGACAGGGAGCTGACAAAGACTCGGGCAGGATTCAGAAGAGGAGGTGGAGTAGGGGGTAAATATCATGGTTGATGTCAGATGTATCTTGGCTCAAAGCAGAGAATACCAGAAAGATTTTCACTTGTGTTTTATTTACTATGCCAAGGCATTTGACTGTGTGATCATAACAATCTATGGATAGCCTTGAGAAAAATGGTAACTTCAGAACACTACATTGTACTTTTTTAGAACTTGTGCATAGAACTAGAGGCAGTTGTGTGACCAGACAAGGTGGGGTAGGCCAGGTTGCTAGAGACACAAATCCAGCGGCACTCATACATGTATAGGAAATATCTTTATATCAAGAAGTGATTGCATATGAAGGAAGCATCCCAGGCTAGTCCAGATCAAGTCCATAAGTCAAAAACTATCCCACAAGTCCCATTGTAGTCCATAAATCCCTTTTCAGACTCACACTGGCACACACAAGGATGCCAAATGCCAAAAGATCATAGGCTGGTGGGTGCAAAATCTTATGCATCCAATGGTAGTGAATATATCTCCACTGCTGTTGGAAGCTTCAGCATGGCTCTGGCAGCTCTCCAAGAGTCTCAATAGCAGGAAGATGAAGCCAGAGAGAGTGTGGTCTGCCTCCAGGGAGAAAGAGGAAGAGGCCTTGAAGAATCATTTATCTCAGTGGCCCACCAATCAAGCTGTGACCTGATGGAGAGTCTAAACTCTGCCCACATGGTCCTATGGGAGCCATGTTGACATAAAAAAAACCCTAGCTACCTGAGCCCATTCCTTCACTTTTATATCTTCAAGTTAACACAGAATTATGTAACTACCACACAAGGGAATTCTGCGTGGTTTAAAGTCAGGAAAGGTGCGCATACAAGAAGGTTGTATCCTCTCACCATCCTTATTCAAGCTGTACAATGAGCAAGTCATCCAAGAAGCTAGATTACATGAAGAAGAATCCAGTATCAGGATCGAAGAAAGAGTAATTAACAACCTTCTATACGCAGATGACACAACTCTGCTTGCTGAAAGTGAGGAGGACTCGAAGCACTTGCTGATGAAGATCTAGGACTGCACGTAGCCTTCAAGGTGGATTCCAACTCAGTGTATCGAAGCCCAAGAGCCGCACAACATGACTAGCAGATAACATCACGGTAAACAGAAAAGATTGACGGGGTCAGAGATTTCATCTTGCTTGGTCCACAATCATTGCTCATTGAAGCAGCAGTCCAGGGATTAAAGGACTCATTCCATTAGGTAAATCTGCTGCAAAACTTCTTTAGAGCATCGGAAAGCAAGGAGGTTGTTCTGAGGACTAAGGTGTGCCTGATTCAAACCCTGGCATTTTTGGTTCAATCATATAGATATGAAAGCTTGTTCTTTACTTTTAATTTATTTTTAATTACTAAATCCTGAGTGAGGTAAAGATTTATCGAGCACATTAGTTTTCTATTCAACAGTGCATCCACATTTTCTGTCAAACCTCTATAGATCTGTGGACAGCATCCCAGCGTCCCCTTCCCACATCTATTAAGTGGGCATGTTTGTCATCCCACTACCCACGGATCGTTTTTACTGCAGGATGTGTCGATAACAAATACACATCTGTTCTAACTCTTGCACTGTTCTCACTCCCTTCCTCTCATTGTCACTGAGTTTATGTATACTGAGTCTTCATGATTTTCTTCCTTCTTTTTCGGTTGAGAAGGTTTTTAATCTTTGCGGTTACCCTGAAATTAACTTTTATCTTTCTGGGTTTAAAACACTCTGTTCTATCTTGATGTTACCCTAACTTCCTCTCCCTATCAAAGTTACGTAACCATACCATTTGTTCCCTCTTTGTTTTAAGGTTGTCATCATTTACTCATTCATATTCCTAGTTCCCTATTTTTGATCTCTTAACTTTACTTTGTTTTTGACTGTCCTATATCTGAGTTCATTTCTGGCTTATGTTGGCATGGCCTTTATCCCAGCTGGCTGGCTGACATTGTTGATTCTCTGTCTGAAGGACTCCCTCTAGTATTTCTTGTAAACTTGTTTGGCTTTTTATAAGGTTCCTTAATTTTTATTTATCTAGAAATGTTTGAATTTTGCCATCATATTTAAGGTACAGTTTTTCTAGTCTTATAATTCTTGATTGGCAGTTATCTTCTTATAGAGTTTTATCGATGTCATTCCAACCCCTTCTTACCTGCATGGTTTCTCTTGAGAAATCAAAGCTGACGCCTGCTTGGCTGCTGCTACTAGATAGATAACGTTTTGCTTTGCTTGCTGCTCTCAAAGTTCTTTGTCTTCAAATATGAAAAATTTAATTGTTATGTGATGTGTCTTGGTGGTTTTATCTTGAGGTCTATTCTGTTTAGAGTTTGTTGAGCTCTTTAACTGGATTCTTCTCATCTTTCATGATATTAGAAGAATTTTCTGCCAGAATATCTTTGAAACCTTTGCGTGTTTGTTGTTATTTGGGGACTTTTGCTGTTTTTTTGGTTTTGGTCTCACCTTGTTCGGGAATTCTGGTTTCATGTAAATTATTTTTTTTTCATTGTGCCTCATAGGCACGTAACTCATAGGCTTTAATTATTTACCTTCATTCTTTTTTTAAAGATTGTTTCTCTCATATCAAGAGATTTGTCCTGTGCTTCAATACAGTCAGAACTTTCTTTAATTCAATTTGCTGGTCTTCTTTCCCTCCAGGGCATTATCCATTTTGGAAAACTTAATGTAAATCTTCCTGATTTCTAGTTGCTGTTTCTCTATGGTTTCCAAGTGTCTGTTTTGGCATTTATTCTGATGTTACGCTCTTGAATTGTCCTAGAGTTTGCTGTGTTTTTCCTTGACCTTTGGCAGGCTCTGTATACAGGTCTTCCCCCTTCTGTATCAGATAGTTAGCTATGTTATCATTTATGTATCAGGCAGAAAGTGGTTCTTTATTTGAGTATACTGCCCTCTTTCTTTAAATGATTTGATATTGTCTATTGTTTCCAACTCACTAAGATGCTGTGCTTATTTATTAACCATGTGTTGATTGGATGAAACCTGATTCTTTTTAAAAATCTTTTTCTTTGGATCCCCTGTGCTGGAGGGGCAGTTGTGTTACTGGGGTCACTGCTCTGGTCACCTTGGGGAACTCACTGCTGGTCTCCTGGTGCCGGGGGCTCGGCCTGGGGGTGTATGTACCTGTCTTGCTCACTTGCCTTGCAGAGCAGCTGCGCATGGGTTCGGTGGGCACTGGTTGCTCTCTCTCTCTCTCTCTCTCTCTCTCTCTCTCTCTCTCATTATTCCAGTGGCCCTTGTTGAGTGGGACGAGAGCGGGGTGGAGCACAGTTGAAATCTCCTGCAAGATGTAGGGGTGAGTGGCAGGCCATCGCCCTCAGCTCTGCCATCCTGGGGGTTGGTGTGCCTGCAGTTGTGTGCACTGTTAGTCCCTTGTCAAGTGGGTGGACAGGGAGTGAGGTGAGTGGCAGGCAAGGAAAGGTGTGTGGGAGAGGTGGGTGGGTTTTGGCGAGGTCATGCTGTGCCACCTATTGCTGAGTAGGGAGACTGGGAGAGAAGCTAGACTGATTCTCTAGGTGGGAGCGGCGGAGGCAAGTGGCTAAAACTTTGCCAGTGGGGTGGGGTAGAGGGTAAAGGGTGGAGGTGCAGGTGGAGTGTGGGAGAAGGGTGAAGTTCTTTCTTTGGTCCCTGCAATAAGGTTGGGGAAATTTGTACCATAATCACTAGGAGGGAGCAGGGTGGGGGAGCATGCGGCCCTGTCACTGAGCAAGAGAGCCTGGACTCCGGGTGGCGGCAGCCAGAATGAGGAGCTCGGTTCACCTCGGGGCGTATCCTCTATGTCGGGTCGGGCATGCCAGGACTGCACTATTTGTGCCACTCACCCAAGATTGCTGCTTTGTGTCAAGACAAACCGGGTTGCCGGCTGGCAGGGCGCCTCTGTTTGTCTCTGCTTGTGGGCGGTGTAGTCAGTTTCTTCTAGTGTTTGAGCAGGTTCTTTCTAGACCTGCCTCCCCGATTCCTCGGGTCTTTGCCATGGAGGGATGACGTGGTGCGTCTGACGGAGCTGCCATTCTGGTGAGGCCAGAATGAATCACTAATTTATTTTCTTTCTTCCCTAATAGAATCAAAGCCACAGAGACTGGATATTTTGTCTTTTCCCTGGATGGCTTTGTTTCCCGGCATGTAGAGCAGAGCCTGGCACAGAGGAGGCGCTCGAGAACGAGTTTGGAGGGAGTCCCAGAGGGCATGCCAGCCCCTCGGACTTCATTTCCTCCTCCTGCAGCCTCAAACTTTGACAGTTACCTGAATCGCCTTCTCACCTGTCATTCAGATATCTGTTTGTTCAACAAATGAATTAAGTGTTTGTACTATATGAGGCACGAGAGACGAAACACTGAGCAAAACCAAGGTACCTTTCTGACACAAAGAAGATTATGTTATTACGAATATGACTATCTGCAGTTTTAGAGGCTGTCGATATGCTAATGAAAAGAGCAAGCATGGTAAGGTTGAGAGTACTTCTTCAGATAAGGTAGCCAAAGAGGCGTCTTTGTAGACCAGACATCAGAGCAGACGCCTGAAAGAAGTGAGGTGGTGGGAATCGGCTGCACCTGGCACTAGAACAGCAGGCAAGGCAAAGGCCCAGGAGTGGTGGCATGATTGGCATGTTGCAGCACTCACCCAGCAGAAAGACATCCTGCCCTTGCCACACGTACGTCACGTCGGCTGGATTCTGTTGGAAGGTTCTCAAGCCCAGGGCTGATTGTAGCCCGAGTGTCTACTGCTTCCAAACGATGGGTGCTCAGATCTGTCCTTATTCTTAGTCCCCTCTCCCATTCACTTTGCAACCATTCCAAAGATTCATCCCTCCTTCAGACCCCAAACCACCAGTAATAACAACAGGGACCATTCTTCTTTCTTCAGACTCCCTGGATTGTGCAGTTAGTGCTCAGATCTTAACCAAACACTTATGCGGTTAAAAAGAACCAGTCTTTCGGAGTGCAATTCTACTCTGACCAACATGTAGTCTCAATACGTCAGGACTGACTGAACAGCAGGGATCATATTATGATATATATACTCATATATATATACACATATACATGCACACACATATACATATATATTTGCATAGATTTGCCTTAAGGGGGCCCTGGTGGTGTAATGTTTAAGTGTTTGACTGTTAACCAAAAGTCAGTGGTTCAAACCTACTAGCAACTCCATGAAAGAAAGATGTGGTAATCTGTTTCCATTAAAGAACCTCCCCAAAACGAATAAACAGAAAACCAAATTTATTGTTTCCAAGTTGATGCCAACTCACAAGACTAGAGGACAGGGTAGAACTACCCCTGTGAGTTTCGGAGGCTTCCTCTGCCAGAGTGGCTGGTGCTTTCAAACTGCTAACCCTTTAGTTAGCCACCTACTGAGTTACCACTATGACCACACAAATTCCCTATAAAACCCTATGGGCAATTCTACCCTATCAGACTATGTCAACCTGAGTCAAAATCGGCTCACCATACCTAACAATGGTGATAAACTAATATCATTATCTCATAGACAAGAAACTGAAGCTTTGATATGTTAAGCAACTTGACCAGAAATCATGCTAGTTCAACCACATTCATATGCGTTGTGTGATCATTACCACCATTCATTCCTGGACATTTCTCCTTCCTTTTACGCATTGTCATTAGCTCCTTTGAATCTATTAATCCAGCTGTTGTCTATGTAGGTTTACCTATCTGGGTTTCATATGCAAAACAATATACAAAATCAAAATAAAACACAAATAGCCCAACAACAATGACAGAATGAAACAAAGGAAAATCTCAATAGAAAACAAAGCAGAAGTGGATCTGGAAAAAGAAAAAACAGAACAAAGAAAACAAAGTAGAAAATATTAAAAATGGTAGTTATACATTGGATCAAGAGGGAGATTAAATGATAAGGTGTCACATTTTGACATAACTATAACTGCATTAATCCTCCCTATAATGAACTCGATCTGCTACCATATCTTTCCCTTCCCTGGCCCATACTCAGAGGAGAGTCCCCTGAGACTTAAATCACATGTGGGGACCGTGTGGGGAATGTAACAATGAGTTTTAGCCTTTCACTGTAGTTGTCTGAAAACTGGATATTCAGAATTTAGGGTCTAATATTTTTTCATCCTCCTGATTTGGTTTTTATTATTTACAATTCTTGGATCACATAGGCTAGTGTGCTTCTTGGTTTAGCTGAAAGCACACTTAGATAACTGTTTACTTTAAAATAAGCCATTAAGACCCCCTATACTATTCTTTCTGACAGATTTCTTCATCACACTTTGTTAAAGCCCCCATATCTTCAGTGGTCACTTCATGGGGACAAGCACTGCCAGATCAGAGTCATGTCATGAGAACTAATTGTTCTTAGAACAGGGCAATGATTGATTAAGTATAAGCTCAAAATTCATTCATATAGCTATGATTTATTTGTGCCTTTAATTCAATTTAAGGACACCATTATTACTTTATTGAAGGACATTTTTAATGATCTCCATGGGACATATAGTCATTCTGTTGATATTGCCATGAATTTTGCCAATAGCATAGAATTTAAAACACTGTTGAGGAAAAAAATTTGCATGTATAGGACTTCTTTTTAGACTGAAATACATGGATTGTTGATTTGTACAAATTAACAATTTAGGTGACTGGACATTGTCTACACTAACAACAATGGTTGGAGATGGGGGTAAAACTTTCAATACTGTCCATTCATAAAGGTAGAAAGGACTAAATTTGTCATAAATAGGCAGATTGTATGAAAATACCCCATGTGAAAGATGTATTCTTTCTGTTACTATTATTCTTATGCAACACGAGGAAAGAAACTGTGGAAAATATAGAAAGTACTATGAGGCCCTGATGCTATTATTTAGTCTAGATACACAGATGATTAAAATCAACTACCTTTAATTTTAAGGTACATAAGCTCCCTTTTTATTCATGCTACATGATTTATGCTTCCATTACCTACAATAAAGTCTTAATACAGAGTTTTCAGAGAGCTTCCAAATATATTATTTCACTTGGTTCTATGGTTCTTTCAGACAATTTTCCAGGACTTAGCACATGGCCATAATTGACATCTTACTGTAATTCTAGAACCCGTTCCATTGTTATTTCAATACCAGCATGGTTACCCAGAGTAGACAGGCTTCAGTGGATCTTCTAGTCTGGGAATGAGTAGGGGGAAAGGTCTGGTGATCTACTTCTTAAAAACAGCCAATGAATACCTTACAGATCACAACAGACGCTGTCTGACTTGCTTGTTTGGGATGTGTCATCAGGAGGGATCACCTCCTGGACCTAATGTTTGATGAAGAAATGGGCCATAAAAGGCACAAGAAATCCTCAGGGAAATGGATGAAACAGTGGCCACATGACGGACTTGAACATGGTGGCAATTACAACAAGACAGGGCTGGGCAGCATTTAGTCCTGTTGTACATAAGTTTGCCATTTGGGTGGCAGCTAACAACAACAAGGTATGTATTAGGTGCTCAAAAAATGGTTGCATGAAGGTAACAGCATGTATATTACTATTAACTATGCTTTATAATGCAAGATCCTGAGAACAGAGGGCTAGTTAGAGGGTAGAGTTGGAAGAGGGTGGACTGGTATAGTGGTTATCTGTTGGGCTAGTAGCCTCAGGGTTGACAGCTCACAGCCACCACTAGGTGCTCCTTGGGAGAAAGACAGGGCTTTCTACTCCTGAAGAAAGTAACAGCACTTCTACCTTGTCCTCGAGGCTTGCTATGAGCTGTTATCAATGTGATAGTGGTGGGTTGGGGTTCGATTTTAAGGTTAATAGAATCTGATGAGAGCCTAAGGTGGAGGAGGAAAAGAGGAGCACAAACAGGAGGGTTGGGATTTGTAACCTGGGGGTGCCATATACACTTTAGAATTGTTTTTCTAGAGTCAGGCAGTAGTTCATGTTTTTCATAAGCTCTTGCCAATGAACAATCTATTTTCTAAATCTCGACATATAAATAGCTGTTAGGTAAGCATTCTACTGTTCTGAGAAACTAGATTTTTGATCAGCTTGAAATTCAGATGTGTTCATGTTCAGAAAGTTCGTATAGAGTCTGCTGAGGATCAAAGCTTATCCATGTTTGGCCCAGAACAGACTCTATGAAGCTCTTCCCCCTGTCAAATGTTCTACACACACTAGGAGAGAAGGTGCCTTTGTCGGAGTCTAGTGAAACCAGAGCAGGGACTCCTGCACGTGAACCACCATGGGAACCATCCCGGGAACCTGATGACTCAGAGCCCCGTGAGTTAGAGCCCCGAGGAAGGAGTGACAACAGGCACAAGGAAGCAAAGGCCTGTGTCTTCCCATCCCTGAGGCAGAGTCTCTCTCCACCCTTCTCCCCCTTAGACTTGCATGCTATGTAAGGGCGTTGACCCTTAGGTGGGATTGATATGTGTTGTAGCCTCTACCCGGGTTGATGCCTATTTTAGCCTCTCCAAGGCACGAAATAAACTTTGTTCTTTGCTAACACTTGGCCTACTGTTTGAACTGAGTTGTTCTGCTGAACCTGACACTGTTATCTAGCCTGAGCTCCCTGGGCAAAACTTCCTAGAACAAATACATAGTGAAGTCTTGCTTATGTAGGTGGTCTCAGTTCTCAGTTCTAAATTATGCTGTGAATGTTGACAGTCTCTGTTTTCAGGATGTACCCATGTTTTGTCCCCATTTTCCCTCCAGCACCAAAGCACTTGTAGTAGTTATAACATTACATTTGTATTGATAAAAATCAACAGAAGAAATATGACATAAATTAACATTCAGTCTGAAATCAAAAGTCCCTTTCTTTATAGTAATATTATTCCCTTTATGCTTAATCAGCAAGGGTGTTCCAACTAGGTAAGGAGGCTATAAGTGGACAGACATAAAACATCACCCCCATTTAGATTAAAAGGGGGTGCACGAAGCTTCAGGGCAGTGAGTCTCAACTTTCCTAATGCTATGACCTTTTAAAACACACCCTCTTTGTGGTGACCCCCCCAAACCACAAAATATTTTCATTGCTACTTCATAACTGTAATTTTGATACTGTTATGAATCGGGCAGTCCCTGTGAAAGGGTCGTTCAACCCCCAGAGGGGTCATGACTCACAGATTGAGAACCGCTGCTTTAGGAAATGATAATCTAGTGGTCACTGAAGAAATGTAGCTATAATTTCCTAGTGATCATTGTAGATCCCGGCTTTTTTGAGCATCAATTACATTTTGTGACATTGTGAAAACCTGCCAATCTCCTCCTATACTCACTATGAAAAGCCAAACAAATGAACAAAAAACCTATTTCTTGACTTGTGGGGTCAGGACTGATCTCTTAAACAGGACAGAGGAGAAACCATGTCAATTTCTTTCTGTACGTCCTTGAATCTACCTGGTTTCTGTTTTTTTGCAAGGATGATGGGCACTCCTGGACCCCTTGCTGTCCAACAATTTCACCAATATCCAAGTCTGTCACTATCTTGTATACTCCTCAAAGGCAGACACCATGCATATTTTGCTTACCATTTTATATCTTGCCATGGTACCTGGTCTATAAAGGATATTAAATAATATTTGATAAATGGAAAGAATCTTGGGAAGTGCCACAATGGGAAGGTGAGGAGGAAATTCAGAGGCAGCTTTGTTCACAGTGCTGTATGATTGTGGTTTCAGTGAACCCATGGTGCAAGCAGGGAGAACCCTCTTAGAAGGACACCAGAAGTTCCACTTGGGGAAAACTGAGTTCACTTTCCATAAGAAATATGTGCCTGAGGTGTTCCTGACCCAAGTCCAGGGGCTCTCCATTGCATCCTATGCATGTGAAATAGGACACTGAATAAGGAAAGCTTTAGAAGAAGGACATTGAACAAGAATGCATTTGACTTGTGGTCTGGAGAAGAACATTGAAAGTAGCGTAGACTGCCAATCGGTCAAAGTGATCTGTGTTGGAAGAAGTAAGAACAGAGTGGTCCCTGGGCACAAGGATGGCAAGACTCTGTCTTCCACACTGTGGACAACACTTTGTCAGGAGAGGCCAGTCTGTGGAGAAGGAAATTCTGTTTGGTAAAGTGGAGGGTCAGCTAAAAAGAGGAAGGCCCTCAATGAGCTGGATTGACACAATGGCTGTATCAATGGACTCAAACATAGGAACACCTGTGACAATGGGGCAGGACCATGCAGTGTTTTGTTAAGTTGTGCATAGGGTCACTATGGGTCAGAGTGGACTCCATGATGCCTAAGAACAGCAACAACGATGACGACAAGAAACATATATCTGGAATAGATAAGTGGTAAAAGCTAGGGCCATAGATGCAAAGTTTATGTAGAATAGATTTTAAAATATCCAGACAATGTGGAACCACTGTACATGCTGTTCACTGGACAAAAGTGGGCAAAGGGGTAAGAGAAAATGAAATCAGAAATTCTAGTACCAAAAAGAGGTGGAGACAGCTTTTCCTACATACCTCTCCCACACAAAGGAAAAGAAAAAGCAGATAAGACACATTTCTTGACCAACAGAAGAGACTAGAGACAATGAAAAACCTGGGTGGGGAAAGACAGGATGTTCATATTATCTGCACATTAACTGAATAGACTCTTGGGTTTTAGGTGTGGAGATAAAGGCACAGTATAAAGTCCTGGGTGTAGGTCTGCACATATTTGGAAAAAGGAGGAGTACTACAGAAAACTAGCCAATCACAGAAGACTCCCTGCAAAGCCAGTCAATGGCGAGAGGTCTTTCATTAGCAGAATAAAAGGCCCTGTTCTCCAGTAGCCTAGCTAAGTGTGCTTTGGAATTCTTTTTCAAAGAATCTATCCCCTTCAGTAAATTCACTCTTTCCATTCAAACTTTTTCTGACTCTGGTCTAAATGATTTTGCTTATCTGAAATCTTTCTTGTAAGCAGGAACAGAAATGAGGACTGGTGAGGCATTTCCCATCATTACTACAAATGGAACTTTCTCTGAGAAAAAAAACCCTCATCTAAATCCATTCAGATGGGCAGACACCTTCAGTCATGATAGAAAAAGACTTATCAAAATGAAATGGGTTCCAGATATGATAGCAAATACATACATAGTACCTCTTGTGAGACAGGTGCTCTTATTAGTATTCTAAATATTCTGTCTCCATTAAGTAATTAACCTTTATAATGAGGGAAGTGCTACAATCATCTCATTTACAGATAAAAGACTTAAGAAAAGAGAAAAACCTGCTTGTAACTCCAATAAGTTGAACCAGTCTGTGTGTGTGTGTGTGTGTGTGTGTAAAATGTTTTTCAATGTTATCTTCCCAGATAGTTAACATTGCAAAACATATTGTTTAAAGGATATTCTGAAAACTCATTTATCTGTACAATAGACTGCTCAGGTGAGCAAAACAGATTGTTTATCAAATGGTAACTTAATAATCAAAATTCACTTCAAAGCCTTTGATTTACTAAATTCACCAATCCTAAACTATCATAACATAAACTTGGACTCATTCAAATTAGGGACCCAAATTAAAAATCCCACCTTAAACCTGATTCCAGAAGCTGTATGTACCCAATCTTGAGCTTTCTACTCTGAGATACAAGCAAGAACCTGCCAAGGTGGTGTTTTTCCTGGGTGTAGTACATAAGCAATGAACTTTGCTTGATTAGCAGGTTGGTTTGGTGATCTTTCTAGGGAATAAGCAGTTAATTGAGCCAAAAGAGTAATGTTTAGGTGACCAGTGGGTTGGCAGTCGGTTTGTTATGTAGCTAGATTTAAGGATAAGGGTTGTTCCTCCCATGTCTGCAAAGGCCCCCATAAAGGAAGTTGGAAAGAAGTCAGGCAAACATTGAACACTTATGAAGACCCCAGACTGAGCATGCACATACTCAACTTCCTGAGTACACCTGGGTGCCCAAGCTAGATATAAAATGATAACATCACCCAGGTGGGCATAACCTAAATAATGAAAGCAACCAATACTATCAACCATGCCTCACCAGTCACAGGTGTGAAATGTCCTTGCTGTTGGAAGGCTGCCTTTCTCTTACCTGCTCCTAGCCAGTGGCAGGTTAAAGGATGGGATGCATACATGCTGCCCAGGGGTGCCCCCTTAGGGCCTGCTCTAGACCTGCTCAGGACATGTGCCCACTCCAGGCCTACTTGAGACCCACAACCTCTTGTCCCACATGCTTGAGGGTAGAATTATTTATATCCCAGTATTATTCCTAGGTATACAATGAGCTGAAATGAATTAAATTGAACATGAACTTGCAGTAAAAGACAGAAGTAAGATAACTAAGTGAGATGGCCAAAAGCATCATCAAACCTGGCCAGATGAACTACCAGCAAGATGGAAACTAAGTAACACATACCAGAGAGACTCCCAGAAATCAGTGCAGGAGAGTAATTAAGAGGGAAGCTCCATACTGCCAGGTTGCAGGAGGAGCATCATAAAGATAAGTAGGCACAGAACCACTAGATTTTTGGGGAGCTGGGTTTTTTGGGGTTTTTTTCTTTTGGCTTACCACAGTGAAGGCCAGGCAGGATTTGACCTTAACCCTGCTACTGTCTTTGCCAGATCCAGGATCATTTGGAGCTGGCCGAAGGGCTTTATCTCAACACATCCACAGTTTGTGACCACCTTGGGACAGGGTTTTAACTCCTCCAGCCCCATAGTCAGGGATTGGGATCAGCTATATTGTTACTTTTGTTTCTCTTGTCTTCCTCTCTGTTCCCTCCCCGACCCCCAGTCTCAAAGGGATGTTATTTTTTTCTTTTCTTTTTCTCTTCCCTTTTATCTCACATGCCACTGCTGACCTCCAGGCCACTACCCTTAGTCTAGGGCACTTACGCCTGCCCTCCACGCAGCTAGAAGAACTCCACTCTCTGCAGCTTACCTGAAGGCTGAGGAGAACCTGCCCATCTTCCTCCAAGAAAATGCTGCCCACCTTCCTTGGAGGAAATTCTGCCTCTGCAGCCCTTAACACTTGGCTGGTGAAATTCTTCCCACCTTGTTCCTGCCTCCTGTAGCACTCCCATTGCAGTAGGCAGCCCCATACTCCCTTTGCAGCTCCCCAAGCTGCCATGGGTTACACCATCACAACGTCTTATGAGATCACCCAGTGCAAAACCAACCACTTAACCAGCATTCCCTGAGAGGACCATGCAATTTTACCTCCAAATAACAGAATTCTGGTTGATTACGGAGAGTGAAGCCACATGAGCATAAAGTGGTAAGCCAATTCTATACCGAAATTAGCTGCAGGCAGTTTGAACAAACATTCCTATGAGCCTCCCAGAAAAAGCCCAGTGCTCTTCGACTCTCTGAAATATGGCACTTAGCTCCTCCAAAGCAACGTAACACACATAGCAATGAACCCCAGCAACCTCAACAACAACAACAACAACAAAAACCAAAAGAAACAAAATGCAAGGTCAGAAAATGCTCTGAATCTAATTATGAGCATAAAAGAAGCAGACATTGATCTGCCACAGAAAGAAATTTTCAGAATGCTGCTTGGAGTCCTACAAGATATGAGGAAAACAATATATGAAAATGATGAGGGCTGAGCCCCGGTGCTGTAGTGGTTGTGCACAGGACTGCGGCCCACTGGGTTGAAGGTTCAATTCCAGCAGTGGGGCTGGGCCTCCTACTCCCACCACCAGAGGGCAGTGATGCGCCCCCCCCAAAAAAAAGCAAAAACAAACAAACAAACAAAAAGAAAATGATGAAATGACAGAGGACATAAAGACCATACACCAAAGTGAAAAAAAGCTAGGGATGAGATAACAAAAATTAATAGCAGACTTGTGGACTTCACCAACAGACTGGAGGAGGCAGAGAATCACACCAGTGACCTAGAGGACAGCCAAGCAGACTTTAAGAAACACAAACAAAAATCTAATAATATCATCAGAAAAGCTGAAAAAAACCTAAGAGCTACGTCTGAAGCTATGAAGAGGAACAAGATCAGAATAACTGGATTACCCGAGGAAGACACAACAAAAAAGCCAGCTACAAAATTAGTAAAGACTTTTTGGAGGAAAAGTTCCCCAGCTTAATGAATGAAAACCAGGCAAGCATTTAGGAGGCTACCTGAATGAAACACACACACACACACACACACACACACACACACCAGCTAGACTGAATTCCAAGAAGTCACCAAGGCAAATAATAGTTAAACTATCCAACTTTGAGGAAAAGGAGAAAGTCATGAGAGCAGCTAGGTAAAAACAAGCAATCTTGTAGAAAGTTTCCCAAATAAGAATATGCTCAGACCTGGCAGCAGACACTATGAAAAAGAAGAGAGAGTAGAATAACATATTTCAAAAATTGAAGAAAAATAACGCAAACCCAAGAATACTCTACCCAGCCAAATTACCTATCAAGATAGTTGGAGAAGTAAGAGTCTTTTAAGACAAGGATAAGCTCAAAGAATATGTTAGAAGAAACCCAGCTCTACAAACGATCCTTGCTGACCCAGTATGGGCAGAAGAACAGCATTAATCAAGCATAAATAAGTGACCACCACATAGAACAACCCCACTCAGAGAGTGACAAAGATAAAACCGTCTCCAAGATAAATTAGCTTAAGGGTGGAACAAAGTCAAGAGTGATACACACACAACAACACACTGATAAGAAAAGGAGGTAGGTAAACACCAAACACAAAAATGTATAAAATGACATCACAAAGTCCACAGATGAATATAATAACACTGAATATCAATGGACTGAACTCAAGCATTAACAGACTGATGCTAGCAGACTAGCTTAGACAACACAACCCATCAATTTACAAGAGATACATCTCAAGATTACAGACAAAAATAGGCTGAGACTCAAGGGCTGGTGAAAAAACATACCAAGAAAGTGCTATTTTTCTTCAATTAAAAAAAACAACAACAGGAGTTGCAGTTCTAGTCTTGGATAAAATTGAGTTCAAAGTGCAAGCCATCAAAAGAGATAAGGAGGGACACTATATAATGTTTAAGGGAATGGTAGACTAAGCATTTTAAACATAAATTCCCCAAATGAGAGACATGCTGAATATGTCAACCATATGCTCCAAAAGATGAAAAATAAATCACAGTCTCAATTATAGTAGATTATAGTAGATGACAATTATAGTAGATGATTTTAATGCTTCACTCTCTGGGAAAGATAGACTACAAGGAAAGAAATTCAATAATGAGGCTAGAGATCTAAACATTACAATTAGACAATTTGACCTGATATGTATTTTCAGAGTTCTTCACCCAATTAAAATATAATTCACATTCTTTTCAAAACCACATGGCACATATTTGAAGATAAATCATATGTTGGGGGATAAGTCGAAGCTGTATAAATTTAAGGACGTTGATATCATATAGAACTCTCTCCCAGACCACTGTGCCCCAAGACTGGAAATCAAGAAAAGGAAGATGAAAAAAACAAGGGCAAACAATTGGATGATGAATAACTCTCTATTGCAAAGGGAGTGTGTACTGGCCTAGATCAGAGATGAAATTAGAAAATTTTTAGAAACCAATGAGAATGAGAACACGACATACCAAAATTTACAGAACACAGCAAATGCAGTTATCAGAGGAGGTTTCATAGCAATACATGCACACCTGAAAAAGGAAGAGAGACTTATGATTGATGTGCTGGCACAAAATTTACAACAACTAGAGCTGAGTTAACAGGACGACCCTACTAATAGCAAAAGAAAAGAAATAATAAACATCAGGTCTGAGATGCAGAAGAGGGGAAATAAGAAAATTATGGGAAAAAGTAATTCTGCTAAAAGTTGATTATTGAATGGATAAACAGAATCAACAGACCTCTGGCAAACTTCATCAAAGATAGGAGGGAACAAATTTCAGTAGCAAGGATCAGGGATGAAACAGAGGACATTACAACTGACACTAATGAAATCAAAAGGACAATTACACAGTACTATGAAAGACTATACTCCAATGAATTCAACAACTTGGAAGACATGGACAAATTCTTGTGGAAACAATCCCTCCCTTAATATTCCTGATGGGCATCAAGAATTTCAACAGACCCAAAGTAATAGAAGAAATAGATGAGATTATCAAAGGATTACCAACAACAACAAAAAATCCCCTGGACCAGATGACTTCACAGGAGAATTCAGCCAGGCATTCAGGGAAGAACTGAAACCAATCCTACACAAAGACTTCCAGAACATTGAAAAAGATGAAGAATTCTGAAACTCCTTTTATACCAAAATTTGATACCAAAATTGGGCAAGAATCCCCACAAGAATGGAGAACTACAGACCAATATCCCTAATGAGCATTAATGCAAAAATTCTTAACAAAATACTGACCAATAGAATAAAAAAGTATATAAAACAAATTGTTCACCATGACCAAGTGGGATTCATACCAGAGATGCAGGGATGGCTCAACATACAAAAAAGACCATTAGTATCACAGCGACATGAAAAAAAAAAAAACAACTATAAGAACCACATGATAATATCAACAGATGCAGAAAAAGCATTCAACAACATCCAACACCAATTCCTGTTTAAGTTACTCAAGAAGATAGGAATGAAAGGAAAATTCCTCAATATAATATAGGCTATATATGAAAAATCAACATATACAAGAGCTGGAAACACAGGGAATACAGGACAAATAAAATCCTTGGGATCAATATTGAGAGTAGCTATACCAGGCGGGTTAGGGGGAGGTGGGGGGAGAAAGGAGAAACCGATCACAAAGACCTACTTATAACCCCATTCCAAAGGCATAAACAACAGAGAAGGGGGTAAAGGGAGAAGATGGACATTGTAAGACATGGAAAAAATGAGGAACTGATATCAAGAGCTCAAGTAGGACTTGGGGGTGGTGTGGAGGAATGAAAGAAAAAGTCATGAGTACAGGGGAATAGGGCACTAACCCACCCAAGGGGCCAGATTTCCACCTGGTGCTTCAAGACGTGAATGCAACATATTGACATGAAGCAGGAACCAATAAAGAGGTCTGAGGGACCAAGCCCAACCCCAATAACATAGACAGCCCCCCTTCCCGCAGAAGAATTCACTTCAAAGGACAGCACTGTAGCTACTGCTGAAGGAGAGGGACATATCTGATCAGAGCACACAGAAGCAAATGAAGGAAGGGGGAGGACGAGAGAGTGAAACATATCCTGGCCTACCAAGCCACTCAGAACATCAAAAGCAGAGGCTCATAGGACCAGCCCCACTATGAAAAATAATGTCCTTCACTGACCAATAGCTCAACAGGGGAGAACACTGGAGACACAATGCAGTAATTGAGCCAAATCTGACCCTTTCACCCAGAGACCAAAGAGTAGGGTGTGCGACATAAGAGCAAGGGAACAGAGCAATGAACACTCCAGGGAATATCAAAAATACACTCTGGGGCTAGGGTGTGGCATCCAATCAGACTCCACTCGAAAACATTCCTAAAGGTCAACAAACAGACTTTGAACTATTCACAGGTTTTTCTTTTTGTTGTTGTTGTTGGTTGTTTTGTTTTCTGTTGTTGCTTGGTTTTGCAAACAACTTTGCTTCTGTTTTTTTGTGTGCATATTATTGTCTCTGCAAATCTATCTAGATGAGATAGGTGGGATAAACAATCTGGAGGAGAAAACGACTGGACAGTTCCAGGGGGATAGAGAAGAGGAGGAGGCGGGTGAAAGGAAATAGGTGTAAATAACCCCAGGGACAATGGAGTAACAACTGATAACAAAATCAATGGTGAGTAGGGTTGTAGGAGGCCTGGCAGGGTTTGATCAAGGACAGTGTAATCGAGAGAAATTACTGAAACCTCAATGAAGGTTGAACATGTTAATGAGACAAGAGGAAAATAAAAGGAAATAGAGGAAAGAAGTGGGTGGTAAAGGGCATTTATAGAGGTCACGCATGTACATATGTAAATATAGTTATATATGGTGACAGGGGACTAGATCCATGTGCATATAGTTATAGCTTTAGTATTAAGGTGGCAGATAGACATTGTGCCTATACTCAATCATGTCCTCCATGAAGGAACATCTTGTTCTATCAAACTAACATCCCATGCTGCTTACCTTCCTGACAATCGCTGAGGACAAAGTAGGTGTATAAGCAAATGTGGTGAAGAAAGCTCAGTGTGCCTGGTTATCAAAAGATATAGCATCTGAGGTCTTAAAGGTTTGAAGATAAACAAGTGGCCATCTAGTTGAGAAGAAATGAAGATCACATGGTAAAAGCACACCAGCCTGTGTGATTATGAGGTGTCAATAGGATCAGGTACCATCATATATATATATATCTTTGTGAATGAGAGGGAGTGTGGAGTGGATACCCAAAACCCATTTTACAGAAGGGTCACAGGGAGGAGACAGCCATTCAGGGATCAGCATATCACTGATTAAACATACAATTTTCTTTAATGCTTCCTTCTACACTCTCCCCACGACTATCTTAACCCCAATTCTACAAATCCACTAGATCAGAGAATATACACTGGTGCAGATCTCAGAGCTGAAAAGACAGGAATTCAGGACAGATAACCCCCTCAGGACCAATAATGAGAGAACAGATACCAGGAGGGAAGGAGAAGATGGAGGCAGAAAGGGGGAACTGATCACAATGATCTACATATACCCCCCTCCCTAGGGGACGAACAACTGAAAAGTGAAGGGAAACATTGGACAGTGTAAGGCATGAAAAAATAATAATAATTTATAAATTATGAAGGGCTTGTGTAGGAGGGAGGTGGAGGGGGAAAATGAAGAGCTGATAACAAGGGCTCAAGCAGAGAGAAAATGCTTTTTTTTTTTTTTAGAATGATGAGGGCAACAAATATACAAATGTGCTTGACACAATGGATGGATGTATGGTTTGTGACAAAAGTATGAGGCCCCAATAAAATGATCTTTAAAAGAAAAAATAATAAAATAAGGCATTTCAAAATCAGTTCACTAATAAATAAAATCACTAGAAATAAAAAGAATGAAAGAGAAAAAGGAAGAAGGAAAGGAAGAAAAAGGAAGAAAGACAATGATGATGGCAACATGTGTACAAATATACTTGACACAATGGATGTATAGAATTATAAGAGCTGTAAGAGCCCCCAATAAAATGATCTTTATAAAACAAAAACAATGCCCCCTCAAAAAACTAGGTCAAATAAGATAAGGTTAGATCGAACTACTGATTTGTTCAATATGGGAAAATGTCACAATAAAGCTATTTACAGACAAACAAGCAAACAAAAATAAGGGTAGTATGAGTAAGCTTTCTAATGCTGGAAGAGATTAAAAGTACTGGTTTTGGAATTCAGAAATAGTTTTCACTTCTGGGTTTAATTTTTTTAGTGTTTTAACTTTGGGCAATCACAGTCTCTGAGCTTCAGTTGCTTACTTGTGAAATTGGAATAATTTATCATAATGTTCATCATAACATTTCTGTGAGGACTGAATGATTGAAACAACAAATGCCAACAGTGTAATTGGTGAGATTTATAGTTATTATAATTCACGGCAGGAGTCTGGTCTTGGAAAGAGGGAAGATGTGATTAGTGGTATACTTTAAGTAGAAAATTTAAAAAAATGTATTACATGCAGGAAAGTCATGGTTACTGAGACTAGAGAAGTCCTTTCTCCAACTAAACTCTTTCTCCACTTGAGAGTGAAAGAATGCTTCCCTCTCATGAGGGCTGCCTAGATAGGGGTTTAGGACTGTAGCAGAAACTTTACCTTTTGTACAAATGTGTTTGACACAATGGATGGATAGATGGATTATGATAAGAGTTGTATGTGTCCCTGATAAAATGATTTTTAAATAGAAAGAAACTTGACCTTAAAAAAAAGAGGAAGAATTGAGACACCTGAGAGAAAGACGAAACACTGGTATGAAAGAATATGAGGTCACTAAAGTGCAAGATGGTTCTTTTCCAAACTTGTTTATTCACCAACCCAGCAAGTCCTTCCCAGAAGCATGGAGAGGAGGCGTTAATTGAGCTTCAGGATGCCATTTTATGACTGGATGCCAAAGATGAGTCATAATCTTGGGGGAGGAGCATACGTCACTTTTCTCAGTACATACAGAACTTTTAAACTAGTATTTAATATGTTTGCTATGTGCTTCAAAGCACTATCTTGGCATGCATTATATCATTTAACCTTTCTCTCAAGACTTTCTTGCACAAATATTCCCATAATTGAACTTCAACTTGATTTATTTGTAGTTTCATGCTACATACTCCCAAGCTTATGAAAGAATACTGAATTCAATGGCTTATGAACAGATAGGAATGGTGTGGTGTGCTGCTTGATGGAATGGTGGAGGCAGAGAAAAGTCAAGTTGACTAACTCATGTGTCTGAAGTTGAACTGTGATCCACAGAACTTGGAGTGACTGATGTATTTGGAAGTAGACCACCAATCTTTTGTCCATGATATCACTGAGTACATTTGAACTGCCAAATGCTAGCCAGAAGTTGTGTCTTAATTCTGTGCACTACTGAGGGACTCTGAAGAAAAGTTTATGACACACAGAAGGAGTGGATATGTAGAGATAATAATGGATGGAAGAATTGGTATGGAGCTATAGGATGGGTAGGAGGGTTGATAAAGAAGTAAACCAGGAAGGCGGGATGGGAGGGAGCACTAGAACTGAATGCAATTACACAGTTCATTTTGAAGCTCATGATTTAGTCAGGGGAGTGGATGGGAAGAAATGAAAATGTTCTGAAGTTGATTGTGATAATAATTATACAATTCTCCTTGATATGATTTAATTGGATGCTATGGATTATGTGCCAATAAAACTCAAAGAGAGAGAAAAATTTAGAGTATCAACAATAAGCTTACAACAAACATGTGTATGGATTGTGATAAGAACCAGTAGGAGACAATAGAATGATTTAAGGAAAAGCAAGAGAGAATGACTTGTTCAACTCTTATATTTCCTTGAATAGCAAATTAGCAAACATTCCTGAGCATCTTCTATGGGCACCTGTTCATGCAATTCGCCATAGGCGCACAGTGAAGAAAGGATATGACCAGTGATTACAGCACAAAGCAGGAAATGAGCAAGTACTGTACGTGGCAAAAAGGACTCAGAGGAGAGAGACTATTCATTGGGGGCCTTATTAGGTAAGGCATGGATTCAGTCTTGCATGTGTATGTGGGCTGGGGTACGGGATAGAGACTGAGGTTTGCAATAAGTGGCATAGCAAAAACATTAGTTTGACTGAGAACTAATCATGGCTTTGGGGGCTCAATGATAGATGCAATGCCATAAAGTCTGTGTTTCTCTTTCTAAAGAGAACCATTGAAGATTTCTTAGAGGAATGTTTTACATTGCTAAAATTGAATAAATTTAAAGGTATCTATTCCAGCTATCAGTAGTCTGCCTTATAAGTAAACATCACCTTTCTCCTCCTGTTCTCCTCCTTGGCTGCAATACCTGTAGGGCTTACAGTATCAAAGATCTTCCTTACTCTCTTCTTTGCCCAAGGGGGCAATGTGCAGATCAGAGTAAGGAGATGGATGGTTTGAGGCAACCAATTTTTCAGGAATCCTCCCTGCAAAATCACTTAGGGTTGCTGCAGTCTGCACATAAAGTTCATAACTCAGGCCTCTGAGCTCTGATAGCCACAAATCCTCATCATGTTCGACCTAAAGGTGGTAGCGGCTCATTTTGGGTACTATCTTTCCCTAGTTCCCACACTCGGCTGTCTTTGTCAATAGTCTCCTATTAAAACTTGCTCACATTATCTGGATTCTAGTGTGCTTTCTGTTTGCTGTTGGTGTCTCCATCAACAAGAGAGAAGCATGGGGCATCTGCCCACTTCTGTCATATTACGGGGACCACACATCTTGGTTTAACCCCACACTCCTGGCCAAGGACTATTGGAAGAATCTGACCCAAGAGAGTCTAATCAGATATTTGAGGGGTGTAGGGGGGTTTGTATGAAGAAATTCTCCATCTGAACTGGGAAGGAGGGGAACTCGGGAGTTTCAGGGTGCCATTTTTGCCTGTTAACTGAGATGTGCAGGAAGTTGGTCCACAGAGAAATTCACTTATCGATACTATATGCATTCTGAGTAGCTTTTTTAAGAACAGATACCACCACCGTCAGTGGTTTTGGGTAACTACGGACTATTGAAAGTTGGAATACAGCTCCCAAGCAATTGACTGAAAGAGATTTACAATTGTGCGCGTTTTAGGAAAAGGTGACTCAACAGAATGTGGAAACTATTGAACGGTTTCATTAGTATCACACACAAGTCCATTGTTGTTGAAGATAATTTTGAAATGGTTGCAGTAGTGCACCAAACGAGAATTAGCATAAGTCTAAGCCAGTTTCAGAAAGGATATAAAGGGTATATTTGCTGATAAACATGGACCTTGGCTGAATGCAGAGAATATTTTTAAAAATCTACCTGCGCTCTATTGATTATGCAAAGGTATCCAACTGAAAGGACCATAACAAACTACGGATAACATTAAGAATAAGAATTCCAGAATCCTTCAATGTGTTCAAGTGGAACTTATTTATAGACCAAAAGACTGGTGCTTGACGACACATGGGATGCTGCATGACTCAGTATCAGGAAAGGTGTCAATATGTGTCCTTTCGGGCTGAGCCCCTGTGGCATAGTGGTTGTGCGTGGGACTGCGGCCCACTGGGACGGAGGTTCAATTCCAGCAGTGGGGCTGGGCCTCCTACTCCCACCACCGGAGAGCAGTGATGCTCAAAAAAAAAAAAGTGTCCTTTCACCATATTTATGCAATGTGCACGCTGAGCAAATAAGTCAAGAATCTGGACAATATGAATAAGCATGCACTTCAGGGTTCCTGAGAAAGGTTCCTTAACAAGCTGAAATAGGCACATGATTCAATATTGGCTGCTGAAAGCAAGAAAGACTTTTATTGCTGATGAAGATTAAAAAAAAATACAGTCTTCAAGATGGATTATACCTGAACACAAAGAAAGCAAAAGTCCTCATTGGACCAATAACTGCTATTATAGTAACTGGAGAAGATTGTAAAGTTTTAAAGAATTTTTACTTCCATCCACAACCAACATCCAACAGAAGCAACAATTAAGAAACCAGTGATGATAAGAGTGGGAGAAAAACGTGGAACAAAACTCAAACATCACAAAAGAGAGCAGGCTTATTGGTCAAACTGAGCCTGGTGTTGGACTCATCTTTGTGGTTTCATTTCCAGACTAATGGTGGTCTATAGGGGGGAATAATAACATTAGTATGCCTTCCTTAGAATAATCAACCAGTTAAGACAAAAAACTAGCATCTACCTAAGGGCAATGTTCAGAATGGGTAGGAAAGAAGCAATGAAAACAGCAAATATAGAAAGGAATTAGAATTAGTGACTATGCCTTCACTGACCCTCATTGACTTTTAAAAACTTCGTATTGTGAATTAGGTAATGTGGCAGTTACATGATCTGTCAACCTATGAAGGGGTGGAGTGTAGACTGTCAATAAGGTCACAGTCAATGAGGCCTCTGTGTGGGCCTGGCCTTCGCCTGAGTATCCTGGGAACACCTGTCTTCCTTCCTAGAGCCAGGAGCTACACTCTCTGCTTTGTCTTCCTGTTGACAAGCCACATGGAGCTACGCTGATGGCAGCTAGAGTCTTGGAGCTGGAGGAGCCATGTGCAGACCCGAGTCTACATACTTGAAAATTATCCGCTGCTTCATGGGAGAGAGATGAGATGCTTTCACCACCACTGGATCCACAAGACTTTCCACCAACGGGACTATGACCTTTCTGCATTCAACATCATTACATAGTTGTGTGAGTCTAAAGAATAATTTATGGACTACTATGTGAATGTGTCTGGATTTGTTTCTCTAGTCCACCCAGACTTACACAGTTGAAGATTTACAGTATATATATATGAATTATTGAATGTAAAACTGATTATCTGCTCTGTAAGCCCTCACCCAATCCACCAGGAAAATTGTTTTTATTATATTATTAAATCAATGATGTATAGCACTGGTCAATTCTTCTGCAAAAGGCCTTTAGGTCACTTTGAAGATTAAGGTGTTCTTGGAGGTCAGTCACCTCCAATACATGTGAAATCTTTGCAATCGATAAGACTGAAGAATTTATGCAATTGTATCATGATGTTGGTGAAGAATATTGAAAGTAGCATGGAGTGCCAGAACAATGAACAAACCTTTCTTGGAAGAAATGATAACGGCTAGACTTTGCCTCATTTACTTTGGTTATATTTTCAGCCTCTAGAGAAGGACACCATTCTTGGTAAATGTGTTACTATAGTTTAGGTAGACCAGAGACACAAATTCATAGACACTCATGTGTGCATAAGAAAGAACTTTATATATAAGAGCAATCAAATATTGAGAAAACATCCTAGCTCAGTCCAGATCAATCCCTTAAGTCTGATATTAGCCCAGGTATTCAATACCAATCTATAACTTCCTCTTCAAACTCATAAAGCACATGCAATGACACTGAATTCAGGATGTCCACAGTCTAGTGGGTGGGAAGTCTTGTGGATCCTGTGGCATTGTAAGCATCTCAGCACTAGCAGGGGACTCCATGTGACTTCTCCAGCTCCAATGTTCTGGCGGCCAGCAGTCTGTCTCCATGTGACTTGTCAACAAGAATGTCTCATAGGGACCGAGTATCAACCCCTCCACCAATGAGCCATTTATCTCCTTCATGCCTCCAAATGAGGTCATCAAGTGAAAAGTCTCATTCAAAAGTCTCAAATAGACTACAGATTATGTAACCACCAAAGTAAAGTTGCAGGTCAGTGAGAAACAGGAAGAACACATAAGGAGATGGATCAACATGATACTGCAATAATCGGCCCACACACAGCACCTTGGCATCTTAGGCTTTGACTTTATCTACCGTTTGCATGTGTCTCTCTTTGACTATTAAAACAAAAAGAATGTCAGAGCGTAAACTGAAAATGACTAGATGCCTTTCTGGTCATTTTTCATTACTTCCCACACTCAAATCCAATATCTCAGTAATCAAACAGTATTATGTCATCGAAATATGTAAATTTTTGGTTCCAAGAAATTAAACTCAATATTAAATGAATTGAAAATACTTATGAGAACATCATTCCTGATGTTAGATGGATCTTGGCTGAAAACCGAGAGTACCAGAAATATGTTTATTTGTGTTTTCTTGACTATGCCAAGGAATTCGACCATGTGGATCATAGCAAATTATGGATAACCTAGAGAAGAATGGAAATTCCATAACACTTCATTGTGATTATATGGATCAGTAAACAGTTGTGTGAGCAGAACAAAGGAATACTCATGGCTTGAAATCAGGAAATGTATGTGACAGGGCTATATTTTCTCACCATATTTTCTCAATCCCTATGTTGAGCAAGCCATCAGAGAAAATGGCTTCTAAAAAGAACATAGCATCAGGATTGGAGGAAGGATTATTGACAACATGAGACACAAAGATGACACAACCTTGTTTGCTGAGGGGGCGACGTGAATGGGGGTGGGGAGACGACTTGAAGCACTTGCTGATTGAAGATCAATGGTTGAAACCTTTAATATGGATTGCAACTAAATGCAAAGAAGATCAGAATCCACACAACTGGACCAGGAGGTAGTATCATGGTAAATGGAGAAAAGATTGAAGTTGCCAGGATTCCATCTTGCTTGGATCCACAGTCGATGCTCATGGCAGTCATAGCCAGGAGATCAAAAGATGCATCGCATTAGGTAAATCTGCAAGTCCTCTTTAGAGCATTGAAAAGCAAGGCCGCTACATTGAGGACTAAAGTGTGCCTGGGCCAACCCGTCTTATTTTCAGTGGTCTCATACGGATGTGAAAGTTGAACATTACATAAAGAAGACTGAAGAAGAATTGATGCATTTAAATTGTGGTTGCTGGATGAATACTGAAAGTGCCCCGGGCTGCTAATAGGACAAACCTATCAGTCTTAGAAGAAGTATAGCAAGAGCGTTCCTTAGAGGCAAGGATGATGAGACTTGGTCTTACATACTTTGAACATGTCAGCAGAGACAAGTCCCTGGAAGAGGACATCGTGTTTGGCAAAGCAGAGATGCAGAGTAGAAGAGCCAGACCCTCAAGGAGATGGACTGCCACAGGGACCGCAACCGTGGCCTGAAGAAGAGGAGTAATTGTGAGGGTGGAACAGGAATGAGTCTTTATTTCACAATGTTGTATGTAAGATCACTATGGGATAGAACCAACTCAATTGCACCTCTCAACAATAACATTAATAATTTTAGATCGCATAAAATGTAGTGGGTTTTGGTAGTAGTGAGTTTAAAATTGAAATCATGTTTTTCTGTTTACTATTTTTTTGTGGGCATCACTGCCGCCTGATGGGAGTAGGAGGGCAGCCTTGCTCCTGGAGAGCTGCTGCTGGATTTGAACCACCAACCCTTTGGGCTGCAGTCCCACACACAGCCACTACACCACCGGGGATCAGCCCCTTCTGCTAACTATGTTTTCTAGCTTCATCTATTAGAACAACAATATTTATATAATGACATCCTGATCTAGAGTCAAACATAGTGCCATGGCATAATAACTATCAATGACCTTCTCCTCTGACCAAAACAGAATAGAATCCTTAAAATTGGAGATCAAATTCATAGCAACATTTTTATTTAGTTTCCAAATGGACATAAATAGATTAGATGCTCTGTAAATATGTTAGGTGCATGACAAAATGGTTTAATTTATTTTGGCTCAGTCTAAATTCTAATTTTAGTTACCTTCAATGTTAGGAAGTGAATTTCCAAGCTTAGCAATAGCTCTCAAAAGATTAAGGTTTTCTATCCAGAAATCTTGATTTAAATCTTCAGTATTTGACTTTTAAAAAGAATATAAACGGGTGTAGGGGGATAGAAAACAAGGAGGAGGGTTGAGGAGCGGTTTCAACTGTTGAATGCTGAATTGAGAGTCTGATATGCACCCTTACCACCACCTAATTCACAATAAAATATTCATAAAAAGAAGAGTGCAAATGTTGGCATTATCGTATTAGCAATTTGCAAAGAACTGGGATCTCACACAGCTGTGTGCAGCTCAAAGATGTACCAGGCAAAGAATAAATTTCTTGCCCACGCAAACTCAAGGCAAAAACCACAAGCTGTCTCATTATTCTGACAGCCCATGAAAGGTTTCTTATTTTTCTTATAAGGCAACTTGATAAAATTATAAGTTTTTTCCATGATGTGGAGTTTTTCCTTTTGAAATTATTAAAGCAGATGATACATGTATTTTAATAGAGACAAACGTCTCAAGAGTTCTAGAATTTGACAGATCTTATTCTAGCAATGAAAATTCCTCTTTAAGCCTCAAGACCAGGGCTACTATCTGGATGCAGCCTGATAGATATGCGTTCTTGGTGTGTGTAGTCCTTGGTACAAGGTGCAAGACAAAGGAGCCAGGCCTCCTTGAAATGTTACTGGGACTCATCTTTATAGAATAGACAGCAATAGAAAAATATAATTAAATAGTGATCATTCTACTTTCAATTCCATTTGCTGGAAGTCATCAATACTGTGATAGGTTTTGTGTCAACTCAACTGGTCTAGGATCCTCTGTGGTTTAGATGTAACATAATATAAACCACTCCATGCTGTCCTGTGTGGTAAGGTAATCAGGTTGCAGCGTGATGACATCTTTGAAGACGTGGCCTACTTGATATCTATAAATACACTGTGGAGAACTCCTTCTTCATGCTGGTGTGGATCTTGCATCTGCCACACCAACTTGCAGCACTTTGGATTTGAGCCACTAGCCCAGCATACTGAGTGCTCAAGGTCAGTACTCTATCAGTAGTACTCCATAATATTGTATGCGGAATGTATTAAAATGGACGTTGGTGAAATAACAGACCTTCAGGATGGTAGAAAGGGCCAGTCAAGTAGTGTTTCTTGTGTAGAGTTAAAAATCACAAAATCCAACCATATGGAACCTGCAATTCATTCTAAGCAAAACTTGATCACAGATACTCTAAAGAAAACAGTTGCAGTAAAACTTAAAATAATACATAACAAAAAGCAAAATTAACACTAAAAGTATGAAATGAAATGCTGACAAACCAGAAACTCAGCAAAAATTTCATAGGCCAGCAAAAGTAAGAAATAGACAAGATAATACAGATGTGAAGATTTACAGTAGCCGGTCTGGGGTTAGATCTGTCAAAAATCGAGCTCATTTGGTATTTATTTTAAATCTCAGGATCAAAATTTAGTACCGATGCCTAAACCCTTAGCTCATTCTTTGAGTGTTAAGCCTCATGGTCGTCCCACTTGCACTAAAGAACCTCATCACCTGGCACAAACTGGCATTTATGACATTCCAGCCAGAAGCAGTGTCATAAGCGCCAACAGCAGGTTCCAGCAATGAAAACAAATAGTCTGGGGAAGGAAGAGCATGAATATGCAGGCATAGAACATTTTAAGGAGGAAGATAGGCTGAATCTAAATTTAAAAAATGAGAGAGCTCTTCAACCACGCCAAAGGAGCAGCAGCAAGAGATTTCCTTTGGAGGAGCCACCTTTCTGCATTTCAGCTCACACAGCTACTGCACAAAGAGAGCACTCTGACTATAGCCCACTTGACAGCAAATATATGTGAACTCAAAGCAACAGTGTGGTTTTTGCAAAAAGCCAAATGGCAACAGGTGCGTATACATTTAAGAGAAATTGTTTTGGGGGATGAAGGGGGAGTATGGTTAATGGGAGAACTGTTTTACAAACAAAACTAAATTATTTAACAAACAAAATTTGAGTACAGATCTTGGGAACTATCAATGGCCTGCTATGACATCAGATTGGCCAATCCACCTCCGTATGTACTTCCAGTGGATAACAGTCATGGAAATCCAACGCAGCAGCGTTCTACTCTCCATCATGCGGGATTGCCCCGACTCAGCCTGCTCAACAGCAACTGCTGTGGTTTGGGGGGTTTGGGCTGAAGACATTCCAATGGAAATGCCATCCAAGAATGTCCTGGAGGAAAGAGTCACCGACTATAGAATAATGCTATGAAGTGTCAAAATATGGGGACTGATTCTGATGACTGAATTTATGTATACATATATACTCACATATGGACACGCATGTTTTATATGTATAATTGCTATATGTATAGAACACATATATGTAGCATATATGTACATATAATTGGTGGTCTTGATAAAAATAATTTGGGTACGTAAGGACAGACGTCTGATTGAAGTGGTTTTAAGTAAGAAAGTGAGAAGAAAAGTTAGAGACAATAAGGATATCATTTTGAGAAAGGTTGCCAGCAGGAGTTTTCAAAAACTACGGTATAGTAGGGCTGAGCCCCGGTGGCGTAGTGGTTGAGTGTGGGACTGCAGCTCACTGGGTTGGTGGTTCAAATCCAGCAGCAGCTCTCCAGGAGCAAGGCTGGGCCTCCCACTGCCACCAGAGGGCAGTGGTGTCTAAAAAAAAATTTTTTTTTTAAAAAACCAAGTAAAGTTCAAGGCACATCCTTTAAAAAAAAAAGAAGGTATCGTAACTAATGTGGTGAAATGGGTTCCAATGGTATACAGCTGTAAGAACAAGCCACTAGAGTAAAAACGTAACTGATCGAGGAGAGTGATGACAAATTTCTGCAGTAATCCCATGGCATAGATGAGGGGTCCTATAATATTAGACAAAAAAACACAAATCATCCCTCTGACTTGAGACGAGAAGATGAGCAAAGTGGGAGTATAGCTGGATGGCAGGGGTACACGTGTCTTCTGAGGTTTGTTGTCATACATTCAAAGTGAGGTCAGTCCGAGTGCTTGTGTCTTTCTCCATCCAGCTTCAAGGTTGGGTAGCGAGTAGGCAGAGAGGTGAATTGAATGAGAATATGATGAAATAAAAGATGGGTAGTGGTTTAATGAGAATATGATGACGTGAGGGGTGGAGAATGTTGTTATTAGATGCCGTTGGCTTGATTCTACCTCATAGTGACCTTGTGTACAACACAACACAACGCTGCCCACTCCTGAACCGTCTTCACAAGGATTGCTGTGTTTGATCGCATTGGCGCCGTCACCATGCCGCTGATGCTCTTCCTCAGTGGCCCTCTTCCCAGTCCTTTTCCAGAGACTGCTCCCACATGATGACATGTCCATGTGTGATTAAACATGTGTAACGATTTCTTCCCATCCTTGCTTCTAAGGTGTAGCTCATATTTCTACACAGGTTTATTCTTTTTCTGTCCATCCATATGATATTCAAACATTTTTACAATACCATAGTTAAAATGCATCCATTCCAGCTGTCTTTTTTGGGGGAGGGGGCTAAAATAATTATATTGGGGGCTCTTACATGTATTATAATAATCCATACACCCACTAAATCAAGTGGACATGTACAAATGTAACCATCAACAATTTTGAAACATTATCCTTCTTCTTGAGCCCTGTTATTAGCTCCTCTTTATTCCCTCCCTCACCATCCTGCAACCCTCCTGAACCCTTAATATATTATGTATTATTATTATTTGTATATCTTACACCACCATTTTATTTTTACACCTATTATCCTGATGTTCATGCCCCTCCAGGGGCCTATTCCACCGTCACTGCTATCTATTCCCCCTGCCCCTTCCTTCTCTTACCCTCCTGGAATTGTTACTCCCATTACTGTTTCTCAGGGGTTTCTCTATTCTGAATTCCATATATTGAAACCTCTCATTCACAGCGAGATATATAAACCAGTTTATCAGGATTCGGACTGATTTCATTTTTTTTTTACTTTCTTGCATATTGAGGACATTAAAAATAGCATGACTTGGATTAGGCACAATTTAGTCCTCAAGGTGGTATCTTTACTATTTAATCTTTAAAAGAGATTTTTGTAGCAGTTTTGTCCAGGGTAATAGGTCATTTTGTATTTTGACGTTGCTTCCAGGGGGTTGATTGTGGGATCCTGGTAAGCTAAAATCCTTGACTATTTTGGTAGTTCCTTGGACACATTTCTGTTGATTTTGATCACTGTAGATATAGGAAAATTCTCTCTTCTCTTAATTATGAATCTTTTGAATATGTGTTTGTTAATAGACTTGAAGTCTCCAACTTCCCCAATTTCCAAGTCCACGAGTGATTTCTCAGTCCTCAATTCCTAGCAAATTATAGTCTTAACACCCACTCTTCATTTATTGAATGGATCAATACCGCCATTCCTCATTTGTCAAATGCTTGAAATGTAAATACCAGCTCATTATGCCAAAATTGGCATTATGTGAAAACAGAGGATGACAACATTATTAAGAAAAATGCCAAATTATAGCATTATATAACTTATAAGCCACCAAGAATCTTGGCTCACCAAGGTGACACGACATTAACTATCACAGCCAGTACAATTCCTGCCTCCCACTTCATCATGTACTACTGCCAGGTGTACACCATTAATGCGCAAAGTAATAAGATTTCTTCTATTGCCATAAATGTGAAATGTTTAATGAGGTAACAAGTGAGGAGTAAGTAGATATCATCAGTTTCATAGAACTACGTTTTTTTAAAAGACAAAACAGTTTTATTTGCATAAACTTCACATATTATGCAATTTAATTATTCAATGATATTAGGAGGAGCAGTGTAACCATCACGGCAATCAATTTCAGAACATTTTCTTCTGCAAATGTTCCTGCAAATGGATTTTCTTCTCATACTTGTTGTTTTTCCCCATTTCTCCCCACTTTCCCCTGCCATGATTAATCCAGTTAAGACCCCAGACACTATTGTTTGTCTCTAGTATCCTGATTTTCATGAATAGAATATCATTCAAAACACAAAAAGGAAGGAAGAAAAAAAAGAAACAACAACCTCAACAATGATAGGAAAACTAGAAAAACCTCAACCCTTACCCCCCAAAAAGAACAGAAAATATATGTTAAAAACTGAAACAAGTTTAAAATGAGTCAAATGGGAGATCAAATAATAAGGCATTACATTTAAAACTAACTACATCTGCCATCATTGACTTGACAATGCTCTCTGTGGAATGGCAGCTATTCACATCCCTGAACTGTGTTCAGAGGGGAGTCACCAGACACTTCATCATTGTGATGATCCTGCAAATGGATTTGGGGCTTCTACCATTGTCAAACCAGGTGTTCACAATTTAAACTTTCTGCTCGCTTTTGGATTTGGACTTTTTTAATTTAAAATTCTAGTATCAAACAGGCTGGTATGCTTATTTCAAGTAAATTTAGTTGATGCTTCACTTAGATGGCTGATTGCTTGAAGACAGACCTTTAAGACTCCAGGTACTATTCTTTCTGGTAGCCAGACAACATCTAATATCTTCAATATACTTTGCAAGAGCACCCATATCTTCAGTTATCCTTAGAGTTCCTTTCCTTTTCCTTCTTACAATAATCTTCAATGGAATCTTCTGGCATCACGTTAAAACACAATTCTAACATTAAATTTAATATTATTTTGTACTTGTCCTGAGGAGGATGGGATCAACAACCCACTATCAAAAACTTAGTGCAGATGTCAAGACATATATGCTTATGTAGAATAAAATGATTAATTATTCACATATTGAGACTTTCTGGGAAGAGGCAGGAATCCTGCTGGGGAGAAGGAAGAGGTGAGTGCCTTTGGGTTTTCCAGTGGGATGACGTGAACTGTTCTGTTGGCATCAAAGGAAGCACAAGTTTTCTTATTATCTTGACTAGGTGTGGGGCAAAAAGGAGAAGATGGGATTGGACTTGAAATGGATCTTTCTGGTCACACAAAACATGTAAGGTTTTATTATAAAATCAAGTATGTATCTGTTAGGCAACAGGTCTAGCATAGTTCCTAAAATCTAAAATTTTGGAGGCGATTGGTGTTTACAATCTAGAATTTTAACTATGTGACCATAGCTCTTTAACTAGGCAAATTACCTCGTTTCTATATTGAATCTCAGTTTTCTCACCTAGATAAAATCAGGAAAGGTACTTCATTTCTGAGTCATTGTGAGGCTTAACATTGCTAGCAAATTGCTTAACACAGCTTTACATATCAGCAAGCTGCACATACTTATTTATGAAAATTCTGTGATTGACAGAAGGTATATGAAATCTTTATGACTAAGTCCTTATTGTGTTGGTCATAGCTCCTAATTTGTTTTTTTTCCCCATAGTTTACTTCTCTTAATTTTGAAAACATGTCCAATGACACGGTCATCACAGAAAAACCGACTTCATTGTGGGCTGCTCTGGTTAGGTTTCCCTCATAGCTCAGTACGTGTGGTGCCCCAGGTTTCTCCAACAGAGAGCTAGTGATGCACTTCCTGGTGGAGCACACATTTCCTCTGACACACTTGGGTCACTCTCATGCCACTAGGAGTATGAGCTTCAGGCTCCAGGTGACATATTCTTCATATATTTAAACTTAAACTTTTAAGCACATTATATAACCCCCAAGCCTCATTTGCTTCTCTATATAATGACCACAAATTTACCAGTTTCCCTGGCATATGACATAGAGTACTTCTCAAAAGATACTATGCACATCAATCACCTTTAGGTCTTGTTAAAATGCAGATTCTGATTAAGTCAGAGAAGAGACCTGAGATCCTACATTTCTAAAAATAATCCCCAGAGCTGCTGATGCTGCCCTTTTGTAGATGGCGCTTTAAGGAGCAGGACTATCAATCTGCCGTCAACACAGTAGTGTTGGCTAGTGAGCATTTGAAATATTGCTAGTTCATGTAAGAAAGGAAATTTGGCTGAGCCCTGGTGGCCTAGTGGTTGTGTGCGGCAGCTCTCCAGGAGCAAGACTGGGCTTCCTATTCCCACCAGGGCAGTGATGCCACACACACACACACACACACACACATACACACACACAGATTAAGAAAAAAAGAAACAAAATTTATACTTTTATTCCACCTAGATGATATTTTACTCAGTTCACTTATTGGAAAGTTTTCTACTATCTTTGGAACACTATGAGTATTCGAGCCTACCTTTTCAGATGTTAATTTCATGAAATCTAAATGAGAACATAGATTCACAGTGAAAGCTTAACATCTCATGGGGAAATATTTTTTAATAAATTGTCAAGGGTTCATGAGAGAGGAAGAATGGAGGAAGGGGAAATGAGGAGCTGATATCAAAGGTTCAAGAAGAAAGAAATATTTTGAAAATGATGATCGTAACATATGTACAAATGTGCTTGCCACAATGAATGGATGCATGGATTCTGATGAGCTGTTAGAGGTCTCAATAAAATTATTTTTAAAAATCCCACTGAACATCTAAATTAAAATACTATCTACATATAAAGTACACATTAGATTTTAGTTTTAAAGTGTAGAATGCTGTATTGATAAATATTTTGGATATATTATATCTACTCGAGTACAAGCTGACCAGAATATCAGTTGTGGCATATAATTTTACCACAAAAACTGCATTAAAATGTGCTGAAAAACTTAGCTTATCTACCAGTATATATGGATTGGAGCTAAATATCTTATTACAATTCATTTTACTTGAAAAATTGACTGTTGGGCATAGAGGAAAGAACCAGAAGGCAAAGCACATTTATGGAGTTCTAAATACAGACATATATATATATACACACACACATACACACATATGTAAAACAAGAGGGGAATAGATATGTAGTCATATCTATATGTTAAGAATTAAGGTTGCAGATGGACATTGGATTTCAACTCAAGTAATCCCTCAACACAAGAACACTTTTTTCTAACAATCTGGCATTCTGTGATGGCCAGCTTTCTGACAGGATCACTGAGGACAAAATGGGTGCATAAGCAAATGTGGTGAAGAAAGCTAATGGTGCCAAGCTCTCAAAAGATATAGCATCTGGGTTTAAAAAAAGTAGCCACCAACTTGGAAGTAACAAAGTCGACATGGAAGAAGGACATCAGCCTGTGTGAGGATGAGGTGTTGATAGAATCAGATACCAAGTATCTCAGACCCAGAAATAAATTATACTCAAGGTGAAGAGAGGCAGGGCATGGAGTGGAGACCAATGCCCATCTGTAGACAACTGGACCTCCCCCCACAGAGGGATCACAGGAAAGAAATGAGCCAGTCAGGGTGCAGTATAATATTGATGAAACACATAACTTTCTTGAAGTTCTTTGGTGCTTCCTTTTCCCCACTATCATGACCTCAATTCTACCTTACAAATCAGATTAGAACAGAACATGCACAGTGCTACAGGGAAGCCTGCAACACAGGGAATCCAGGATCGATACTCCTCCCCCCCCCCCCCCGAGCTAATGAGAGTAGAGATACCAGGAGGATTAGGCGAGGGTGGGGGATAGTAGGGGGATCGATCACAAGGATCAATCTATAACTCCCTCCCAGTGGGATGAACGATGGAAAAGTGGGCAAGGGGCAACAGAGGATGATGTAAGATATGAAAATAATAATCTATAACGTATCAAGGGTTCATGAGGGAGGGTAGGTGGGTGAAGGAGGGAGGGGGAAGAAATGGGGAGCTGATATCTGGGGCTCATGTCCCCTGGAATCTCTTCCCATGCATCAAGAACCCACTTTGCTAACAATTCAATGTTGGGCTTCATCAGATTTCCAACTTGTGTCAGTAGGGCTTGACCAGATGACATTTATTCCTGCCTTATCTTTTGCACATAGTCTTTGAAAGGTTGATTTAAACACACATGTAGGGGCTGCAATACAGATATATATGGAATAACGACCAAAGTCATAAGCACAGTCAGTGCTGGGTCCAGATAGGGATTAATAAGAAGATAAAAAATAGACTATAACAGAGTAGGTACTGTAAATAAGCATACTGTACCTCCAAGACCAGAGATATACCAGTACTTGTCATGACCCTGCAGAAGAAGAGCTATCGCATCCAACATTCACCTGACAAGGATGGGGTGCGCCCCAGGTACCCGCACACGGACGAGGGCAGGTTCTTGCCCAGTACAGCCTGGACAACACAGAGGCTGCTGACATGCAGGAGAAAAGAAGAGTGGTGAGGTCAACAGTCATTGGAGCACCCACAAAGGCTGCAGGTGCATGCAGACGGCAGGAGAAACTGGAAAACACCTGCACTGCACCTGAGAACAGGTAAGTGGGACCCTCACTCAAAAATATCCCAAGGGGTGCTTTTTTAACATTAAAAAAGTGCTGTAAAACTTGTCTTACACACGAGTATATACAGTATATGGCATTCAGGGGGATGGGGGATGAGACCATGCAAATAAGGTATATAGAACCATAACTTGGAGACTGGCTAGTTTGGGCATCCATAACATAAGTCACCTCAGAAAGAAAGAGCTAGGAGTGGAGCCTCCTGGCCTGTAGAACCAGGGTCCTTGTGTTGAGTCTCCTTGATCCAGAAGACAGAACTGTAGGGCTGTAGATGGTGAGAGGCTGCAACTATGGCAGCCAAACAGTGGCAACAGAGGTAGCAGACCAGGAGGCTGGCAGAAGTCTGCATGGGGGGCTTCTTCTGGCCACCAAAGCAAGAAAGCAGAATGGTTTCATCAGAAGGCTTGCCGGCAGAGTGGGGTTCCTCCCAGGCACCTCATTGGGAGAGCTAGGTTTGCTAACCCACAGAGCTAGCACTGAGTACCTTTGTGAGGACACTGTTTGGGAGAATGAGCATTTATCTGCAGAGCAAAATGAGCTTTCTTTGTACAGTAGAACCTGGGACCTCGATGCTCATCCATTCTAGGAGTGCCAAGATGCCATTCAGTCAAGTTCCCAATCAATTTGTCCCATAAGAGATAACTGAAAATGGATTAATCCATTCTTTTTTTTTTTGGGGGGGGGGGCATCACTGCTCTCCGGTGGTGGGAGTAGGAGGCCCAGCCCCACTGCTGGAATTGAACCTCCGTCCCAGTGGGCCGCAGTCCCTCGCACAACCACTACGCCACCGGCCTCAGCCCCTGGATTAATCCATTCTTGATGACCAAGTTTTTACCCTAACCTTGCCTACACAGAAATTTCAAAGTAAATAAGTTCACAATATAATTTAATATCATTTAAAAAGTTTTAACAACTACAATATGGCCCATACCTTGAGCTCGATGAGGATCTGGATCTGTGGATATGGAGAGGAGGGATGAAGAGAGAGTCATTGTTTGGAAGTGGGATACCAGTTCATAAAAATCAACTGGTAGCTGTTTTCCAGGAGGGTTTTTTTTCCTCCTCCTTTTCCTTTTTTTGAGTAGACTTTGGCTGCCTTTTTCTCAAAAAAAAAAAAAAAAGAAAGATCTGTCTAATGTGCTCTGCTGTTGGCATTTCCTTAGCTGTTTCAAAAAGAGTTTACAACACAGCCCCAAAGGGTTTAAACAACCCTTACTAACAACGCCAACTATTGCCAAGGGACCGAACACAAGCTGCTTCTGTTAACAAAAATCACGAGTGTAGGGTCGGATTCTCGCTGAGATCTGATTATGTTGAGTACTGATGCAGTCAAGTACCAGGGTTCTACTGTCATACTTGTCTAAGCTGGGCAGAGCCCACGGGGTCATGTGACAGAAAGACTGAGAACCAAAGAGATGCCCAGCTGTGTGTACAGCTGAGAAGATGCTGTTCTGACTGAAGAACTGTATCCTGAGCTTTTCTGATCCTGAATTGTAACTGGTTAAAGTTCCCTAATAACCCTAAGGAGCTCTGGTGCAAGGTGGGCTGCTAACTGCTAACTGCAAAGGCAGCAGTTGTGCTTCGGCAGCTAATCCTAGGGAGAAAGACGAGGCTTCCTGCTTCTGAGAAAGAGTCACAGTCGCTGAAATCTGCAGGGGCAGTTTCACTCATACTATGAGGTAGCTATGATTTGGAATCAACTCGATGGTTGTTGTTTGTTTAAGAAACTCCATAACTACATTGCCTGTGAGTTCAGTGTGGCCATTGCACTGGACAAGTGGACCCGGCAGACAAGTCTAGGCTGCCATGGTGTCAGCAGTGGGTACATGATAGGAGAGCAGTATGGGTCTGACCTCTGCCTCAGAAGAATCTGCCTTAGGCTAATGCTGATTCTCCCTCCTACTCACTGGTGAAATTAGAGGTCAAGTAAAGATGTTGTCGCACCAGTTTTCACGGAAGATAAGCATGTTAGCCATTTACACCACTAAAGACTCCAATGTGCTCCTGGGAAACTGAAAAATTGCACCCCTGGATCACATTAGTTTCCTACTGGGCAGTGCAGGAGCAGAGCGGTCAGCACGGGACCCAACTGCCAGCTCCCTGCTGAAGCCGGTCTGCATTTGGTGGGTGGCCTCTGGTTGGAAAGAGGAAGTGAGGTGGTGGAGAGAGACAAGGTTTCCTCCTCCCTGCAGGAGATGGGGGCAAAAAGCCAACATTTGCAGCAAGTTCGTTAGCTCAAAAGCTGTTTCTTCTTTGGTGGGTTATTTCCAGTACATTCCAAGGCAGGCTCTGCTGTTTGGAGAGGTGAAAGAGAAACATGTCCGTGTTCATCACTCAAAGCTAGCTCTCAGGAGAAGATGCTCACGTTTCAAGAGCGAAGAGTCATGGCAAAGGGCCCATTCAACCTTACCCCTTTAAGGGGAGCTAATGGAAACAGCGTGGTCTTCGGCAAGTGAGCCGGATTTTCCTCCTAGTTGACTCAGCAATTCCAAGTGAGGTTAAAAGTTTAATGAAGAGCAATAATGAAGACATCTGCAAATGTGACAACCACCAAGAAATTAGCAAAAAGCAGTTTGCAGAGATGAAATTTACTTTCCTCATATCATAAATTACATGACGGCGGTTTCCCTCTCTCAACTTATGAATTCTTTTTCTTCTTAATGCAGGCAAATATTTACATGCAGGCTCAGAACTGGCAGCAAATGGAAAGAAAACCATTAAGGCTGAGCAAAAGCTGCTTCTGTAACAGAGGCTTTGAGAGTCTTGGTCTCAATTAACCTTTTCAAATAGGAACTGACAGACTTGTATGGAAAATGCACATGGGGGAGAGACTAACATGCTTTTGAAGAATGATGACAAAGTAGCCTGCATAAAAATATTAAATCAGATGTTGCCTCTGCATTCCATAAAACTGAGTGCACAGTAAAATGTGCTGTACAGTTAAAAAGGCCTGGATAAAAGAAATGGGAAACAATTTAAGCAATGATCCAAACTTTGTGTAATTAGTTTTGTTGGCCTAAGACAGGAAATTTATTTATTTTTTTCCAACTAACGCTTTATTTTGCCCAGAGTTGATGAGTTACCAGTGAAGGCCTAATTTCAGAGATGTTTCCTTGCAAATCGTGCCCTTCCTCTCATCAGATCAAGCCATGAGAAAATATTTACTAGACCTATTATTCACTTCAGAGTGGAATGCCCTTTTGATGACCAACATGTTAGTTTTGGGCACAAATAGTACAGTAAATATTTATTATTCACATTCAGGGTTTATTTAGCTTTAGTGGAAAGTAAACGGACAGTGAATTTAGCAGATTCATAGCAACATAAAGGCTAGACTGGGTGAAGTGTAAATTCTAGAAAACAATATGCTGGAAACAGATTTATAAATCAGTGATTCACTGTCAACTTCTCCAAATCCTATTATCTAACACAACTCTTCTCATTTGAATGCTTTCACATATTTAAAATTGGCACCATTCCACAAAAAATATAGTTAATGAAACCCTTCCTTATTAACTTGTTTTAGGGAGATTTTTCACAATATTTGAATGATCTATAATCCAATAACTCTCCAAGGGTAGTGAAACTATAACCTACTTTATAATCATGAAGAAAACCCGGTGTTCCCTGTTCTTTTGGACTAGATATTTTTGGGGGTCCAAACGGCTTCCATCTCTCCTGGCTTGTTGAGTCTTGACCTCTTTCATTTCCTTGCCTAAGGTGTTTCTCTGCTGAGTCTTTTCTAATCTTGCGTTCCCATCTTTCTTGGAGTTAACCACTACCCGGTCAGTATCATTCTTGTACTTCTCATGTGACTATATTTATTCCCCCAGCAGTCACACGATAGACGGTGCAGTATTAATCTTGGTACCCTGTCAGCCTAGCTAGCACAGTTCCTGCCTACGTCAGATGTTCTATAAAGGTTTCTGAAAAGAATTTAAAGCATCACTTTAAATTACATCTGCATTTTCAAGTTATTAGTATAACTGGAGGTATCTTGCTCTAGCTTGTCTGCTCTGCCATTCTGCTCAGTTGGCGTCTTCTACACTGGGGTCTCTCCCCCTTGACGTTATTGTTACATGCCCACTTCTCTCTTTCTCTACTGATGATTTCTTGTCCTTGTTCTATTAACATATGAATATCCCACAGCCGATAACAGCTATCCGTTTCATTATGCAGTCCTTTGGGGAGGAAGATAGCTTTACTGAATAATAGCTGACCAATAAATCTCTAAGGGTAGTGAGAATAGACTATAATATACTCTATGAGTTTGAAGATTGTGAAGAAAACATTGTGTTCTCTTCCGTCCCTCTGGACCAGCATTTTTCTTGGCCTAAACTACCTGGGTGGTGTAAACAGTTCAGCACTACTAACTGAAAGGTTGCCTGGTACTTCAAACACACCCAGAGATGCAGCTGAAAAAATGTCAGGTGTTAAATTTGCAGCTGGTTTGGTTTTATATCTTGGTACCTGGGGCTTTTAATAATTCAACTATTTTGCACTTTCATATTCTCTCTGTCACTCACTCTCTCTCTTTCATGAAGAGTCTCCAGATACCAGTGCCAAGGTCCTCTGCTCACATGGCTGGCATCTCACTCAGACTGATAGGTGAGGTCTTAGAGCTTTACAGACGCTCATTTGTCTTCTTCATGTAGGTGTGCCTGTGAGGCATTGTTCCATCAAACTTGTTTGTGTATGTTTGAAATCCTAACCACGGACAGTTCCAAAGTGGCACTCTGAACAAAAGTCTCTAAACATAAACAACAAAATGGTTTAAGTCTTGGTGATGGTGTTAACAATAATTTTCCTTGTATACTTTGCTTGCATAATAATTAGCATGGATTTCTCTCATAATATGAAAATAGAACTATATTTAGAAATGCTTCATAGCAAAGAGAATGTGAAAAATCCTTTATATAAAACTTCCAGACTAATGATAAAAAGTCCTGTCCACCAGCCCCCACCCCCCAAATTTTTTTAATTCCAAACTATTTGATCAGAGTTAACCCAGACATCATCCCATTCCATAGTTCAATCAGATCTAGCAGTGTGGGACAGTAGCTACCAAAATGAGTTGCCAAACCTTTCCTTCCTTATTGAACTCTTTGATATCAGCTCCTTCTTATCCTCTCCTGCTCTCCCAACATACCCCCCAGGGAGTTGTATTCCAGTTATTATTTCTGTAGTTCTTTCAATCCTGGGTTTCATATACCAGAAAACATATAACAAAGATTCAAGAAGGCAGCCCACAATGACAAAACCCAACAGGGATAAACCCCAATATGAGAAACAAAAATTTAAAAAAACCAAAGAACTACAGAAAAAAATTTAAAACCAGACCACGCCCAAAGTCTATCAGAGGAGGGATCAAGCAACAGTTTTAACCACTCAAGTCATGTTTGTCATTTCAATCTAGTGTTGTCATCTCTCGAATGCTCTCTGTCTGGCACCCAGTATATTCCCACTCCTCAACAATGGTTAGAGGAAAGTCACCGGAGGGCCAGGCCCCCTCCAATTCCTTCACCACTCTCGGCTATGGCACCCACACCTTCTGCGGCTCCTTCACAGGGACGAGTTGAAATGTTTTATCCAATGCGGCTGCTTTGCATTCTTTCAGTTTTTCAGCACATTTTTTGATGCAGTTTTGATGGTAAAATGTAGTGTCTCAGCTGATCTTCGGGTCGGCTTATACTTAATGAAAAGGGAATATAGATATGTATATGTGTGTGTGTACATTCCCACATATCTGGAGCTGCTGGTGGGTGGATCCTAACTCCTGACAAGCCTGTGGGAAAGAACACAACTGCCCCCGAGGGTTCTAACCATGCCCCTCTCCAAGGCCGCAGCTGCCACAGCTGTCTCTGCTGCAGCCTCCACAAGTCTTCTTGGAGCACCAGGCAGACAGTCAGGTAAGTTACATGTGCGCCATGTGGGGTTTCAAACGGCTCCTCTGCAACAGGTCTTGCAGTTAGCATCCAAGAGCTTCACTCACTACACTGAAAGGGCTCCTTCTACATGCAGGTATGTGCATTTAGTAATTGTTCTTAGCAGCAGTGTCTCCAGTTCCAAAGGCAATCAGGAATCACTGCAAAGTTCTTTCCTAACCTAGTAATGAAACTTAGAACCTACAACACCAAATTACTTTCAATGCATGTTTCAAGGACCTCCAGTGTGTGTGTTCTATCCAGATTCTTCACCCTTGAATGAAATAAAAACCAGTAAGTGCAAAATAACAACACATCTCAATGCACTCTTTAACCTGTTCATAAGATAGGTACCTCCTTATTTTCAACATAGACAATAGAACAGTTTTAAAATGTTTTGTGGACCACTGTTTTACAGTCAAATGAGGCACATTTTATTTCTAATGGAATAAAACTTCATGACTTGATTAAGTTTGTGACAGTGATAAGGTTAGTTACTTCTGGAACTACAGAACAAGGTTAAGACTGATAGCTCATAAATCTACAAATTCTCTAAATAGTACCTAGTACTCTGTTAATGAGAACCATGAGTTACCAGTTACATTTCCTAATAATACCTCTTCAATATATTTTTATTATTAAAATGTACCAAATATCGTTCCTTCTACTGTCCTTTTCTTATGCTGCACTTCGTTAAGACTTTCTGACTTTTCACCTAACGCTCATCACAATAGCTCTGGGGGGACCTAGGTATATTGTTATCTCCATCTTAAGTTGGTTGATGTCAGGCTCTGTAACAACCACATAACCTGTCCTAGATCATGCAGCTAATTTTGAGGCTTAAGTCTAAAATTTTGAAATGAAAATATTTGCATTACACTACGTTTTAAAAGCAGGCTAAAATGCAAATATGATTAATACCTTTAAAACATACATAATGATGGCATATTTTTCCATCATGGAGATATGCCATAATATACTTCAACAAAACTTTACTAAACCCTTGAGTTGCTATTAAAACCATAGATGGAGGTTTTCCTTTTAACCCGTGATTTCATTTATTTAAAAATCATTCATGGGTGGCATAAACATTGATCGCTTGATTCGATGTTGCCCTTCAAGGGAAGGCAAACTTACAATCTCCCTGGTAAGTATGGTTTCATCAAAACAATGTTCATCGTAATAAGCCATAAGGCTTCTTAGAGCACTATGCAGACACTCTGATAAGTGAGGTGGATTTTAATAATATTTAAGTATTCCCCTCCAAATTAATGGTCGGGTTCCCAGTTCTGCCCTCAGCCTTGGGCTGAAAAAATAGGCTTAGCCAGATGACTTCTTTCGGTGAATTGTCTAAGGGATTGCAGAGGTCTCTGCCTTAACTGTACGGAGCTTTACTGCCTTTGATTAAAAAGAATGCAGAAAGCTCTCTTATTGGCAGGCAGTGTGAGGCCAGGGCAGGCCTGGGCAGTGGTTCATTCTGTTGTGCATAAGGTGGCTATGGGTGGGGACTGACTTGATGGCATCTCACGTCAACAGTATCTGGATACTGTAACATATTTAATATTCATAATGGGCTCTACTATTTTCCTAGCACACAATGATACTTGCTGTTTAACTATACAAAAAGGGAAAGAGGCTGGAACTGCAGTCTGCGAGGCCGTACTGCCTTGAAACGGCATCTCTCAACATGCATCCTTGTCGCCGTTTCGTGCCATCCGGTCTGCTCCAACCCACTGTGAGCACCGCCCAGCGGAGCAGAGCACTGCCCACTGCTGCGCCAGCCTCGCAACTGAGCCCATTGCTGCAGCCAGTGCCAAGCCATCTATAAACAGAATTTTAAAATCATCTCGCTTTCATTTTTATCTCATAAACTTGATGGGTTTATTTTTTAATGTATCGTGTTTTTTTCCAGATATGGTAAAGAGGTTTTAGTTTGCTTTTAGTAAGCATGTTTCAAAAAATTCAAGTTATTTTTTTCATCAAAGTAGAAACAAACCCGACGTTTAAGCTTAATGTATCTTCTATATATTTTGTTTTCAAAACAGATTTTTCAAGTAGTAGGGAGAATCTAGAAGACAGTTTTCTACTCCCAGGAAGAGGTACAGCCTCGCTCTAGCTCTGCTTGGACCTGGCTCCGGAAGTCCTAGCAGTCCCAGAGCCTTTTTCGGTTCATAAATGATGTGTGAGAAGCAGCACACGTCTTATGAGCACTTGTCTATCGTGATAGTTTGCAGCCATGTTGTGAGCAGTCGTCTGGAGAGGCTCCCGCTGCCCCTCTCCGTAGCCATGGGAATGAGTGAGCTACAGTGGTCCCTCCCCCGGTGAAGCCTTCAGACGATGCAGCGCTAGTCAACGTCCTGACCGTAACTTCACCGAGTCCTGAATCCAAATCCACCCAGCTAAGCCAAGACCGGTTTCCTGTCCTCAGAACCGTGTACAAGAATAAACGGCTATCGTTTCAAACCACTGCTTATGGTAACACTTGCTACACGGCAACATAATAAACCATCTCTTTGGTGTTGGTTATGGTGGTGGGGAGGGTCTGTTTCAGAAACTCACAATCACATTTCTACCTGTCCTTTGCGATCTCTAGGAGTCAATATGGCAGCGAGTTTGGGTTGTTGTATTTTGAACGACCACCTGATGTTTTATTTTGTGTTAAGAGCATTTTGATCAAGCCAGTAAAACTACTTGAACTAGACATCATCTTGACGGGCACACTTAGCTTGTTACAGTTTATGTTCCAGTGGCAGGGGTGGAAGTACTTGGCAGTTGAAACTCATCAGGGGTTCAGGGGGGAAGAAGAGCAGGTCACTTGCTCCCACAAAATATGACGGGCTAGGAAACCCCATGGGGCCGATCTACCTCATCCCAAAGGGCCCTTGGAAGTCACAAGGAACTCTACAATGCCCAACATAAACTTCTTGCATTGCAGCATTGTGGTTGAATTACAGTTTCAAAACTGTCTGACCCAGCAGTTTCCAAAGTGTGTCCGCTAATTAGAATTACTTGAGCAGATCTTCCTCATCTTGATGCCCAGGTCACTACCTAGTTCAGTACGTTGCAATGTCTGTGAATGGGCACTTGCGTTTTGTTGGGAGCATTCCAGGTGATTCCAATGTGTAGCAAAGTTTGGGAAGTACTGATTACCCCATGGTCCAAATAGAGAGAAAAAAATATGACCAGGAAGAAACAAAGAATTAAGACTAAGTAATACCCCAAACTCTCCACGCCTAGAAGTATTCAGCTAAGGAATGAAGGCCAGCACAACAGTGGAGAGAATGGATCGCTGGCTCTCAACCTCCCAGGTGGTTTCAATAAGAAGGGTTTAGGACCTTTCTATTTACTGAAACTTCAGAAACATAAAAATGGAAGCAAGTACGATTATTTCTAATTAGACAACTCATCTAGAAAGAATCTTTATTAAAGTGACCAGATTTTAACATTGGTAAAATGGGACACCATTGACGGGGGGTGGGTGTGGGTGTAGAGGGGTACATTCCCTTCCCGTCCTCCTTCAGTTGCCTAGCTTGTCGTGCATTCTTTCCAAAAATCAGGACTTTTTAAAAATGCCGCAAGATGCGGGAAAAATTGTTTAAATTTGGGACTGTTCCGCCCAAAGAGGAACGTCTGGTCACTTTACATAATGCCTTGAGTTTTTATAAACCAGTTGGGACATACCAATTCTGAAATATTTCCTTAAACCACACTAATTTGGGGAGGCAGTTAAGTTGCTGCTATTGAATCCAGGCACCACCTTCACTGCGCTGCCCTTCTCCACTGTTAAAAGTACTTTGACATTAGCAAATTCATCTGAAAATCCAGAGCACGCCAAAAATTGTGATACTTAAAATTCTGAGATGGAAAGTGAAGTTTCAAGATAATAAGAACTGAGGCCAGAACCCCTAGGGTTTTTGACTGGTAGATAAACTATATAACAGACACAGCATCTTCAGCTTGGGAGATTTATCTGCGACAAAAGGACTTTTCCCTATTCTTCAACATATCTTGAGAGTAATGGGCTGGAAGGGTGGCAAGGTAAATAGTGCAGTGCATGTCCTGGTGGGAGAGTGGTTATGAATTCGGCTGAGATCCGCATGGTGGGCAGTTCCAAACTGCCAGAAGCTCTACTCCCATAAACAATGGCATTCTTAGAAACCCACAGGGGGTCACTCTGAGTCAGCATTGATTCAATGGCCCTGAGTATGATTGGTTTTTTGGTTATGCGTAGTGAAAAGGCATGATGTACGAAAAAGACCAGAATAGTGGAGGGAAAAAGCCAAGAATGTAGAATGTGTTTGTAGCAATGTAGAATAAAGGGCTAGTGAAACAGGTTATAGAGACCAGTATGAACCAGTTAATAGTTGGATTATCCAGTAATGCCCAAAATAAATAAATAAATAAATAGTTGTACTATCATGGATTTTAGGTAATATGCCATTGGCTTTCAACATCTCTGAAATCAACAAAAGCATTCTGTTTCAAACTCTTTAACAACACATAAAATATCAACCATGACTTGAAGAACCAAGGGACGGATACTTCCCATGGGCCCTTGTTAACGCTGGCACTGAAAATGTAGGAATTCCTATTACCTGCAATTTTTATATAATATTTCCAACTTTTGTCCTCTGAAAATTGATATCATAGGAAAGATATCAAGACATCTTTCCTAAGATATCAATTTTTTGGTCTATATATATACACCTAAGTAGAACAAGAGTGCTGAAATATGCAGATACTTAAGGTGAAACAAAAGATAGTGAATAAAAAATTATCTACTCTGTAAACCCTTTATCCAACTTACATTAAAAAACTAAAAAGAAAAATAGTTATAAAGGTTGAAAAGAGAAATACAAAAAGTTTAAAGAACTGTCAAAAAATGACAGTATGGTCAAATTCATCTGCCATTTTCACATATATCTTTTGAGATTTTAAGGATTGCTGAAAAGATATGATAAAGTATACTTCAGTGGGATTTTTAAAGGTTTACATTCTTTTTCTTCTTTGAGAATTACAGGGATAAAATAATTTTTTCATGAAAAATTATAAGGTGTACAATCTATTAAGGACTTACGGTTAATATGAGGGTAAGTAAAAAAGTATTGCTACAAAATCATTGAAACCATTATTAAACAAAGATACAAAAATGTGAAACTAGTATTTCTTGACATGTCCTCCATACACTTCTGAAGATTGTGTCCATTATTACCCTTCACTGAAGAATCCTGTGCTCTTCAATTTGTGTATCAAAATAGCAGGTTGGGCATCCATGGGGGACTGAAATTGTGTTTCTTTGGAGTTTGGGGAACAAAAAGAAGCCTGAAAGGGCAAGATCAAGGCTGTATGATGAATGGAACAGGGGTTCCCAAAGAACTTCTCTTAAGACAGTCTTTGATACTCTTGTAAAACAGGCAAATGAACTGTGATGGGGAAAATTTCTAAGAGCAACTCGGCTGACCATTTCTCACCAATGCAGTTTTCAATTTTCTGAAAGCTTCTTTCTAATAAGTCCCTGGGATCACCCTATGTCCTTTGAAAAATTTTAATCAAGGTGATCAGTTTTGAATCTCTTGAGCTGACTTCTCTGCCTTGATTTTAAGCGATCATAGCAGATCCCTTTGGAAGCCACTGCTGTGACTGGACCTTGCTCTGTGGATCATATAAGTAAACCCAGGACTCAGTCCTGGTGATTATTTATTCCATACAATCCTCTTCATTCACCAATCTTTGCACAATTTTGGTTCCCATCAAGGATGAAAGTGCTTTATCATGTGATATGCCAACTTCAGTAGCTCTCTGATCACTGGTACCTCTGGCCTCTCCTATCAATTTCCGGACTTCAATTTCTTCGCTCAAGGTTGGTCTTCCCTATCTAGCTCACTCTCAATGCTTTCTTTCCTGATGGCCCTTTAAAGCACTCACTCCATCTAAAATCGGTTTTCATGTGGGGAAGAATTGCTGTAAACTTACTGCAAAACGTCAACAATTTGAGATGTCTACTTGAATTTTGTTTAAAAATTATTAGCTCTAACTTCATTGCCTCTGCTTTAACCATGGCACATGAAGTATCCCTTTAAAAAAATTAAAACATATTAATGAAACTAAGAATCATTATTATTATGTGTATTATTGAGAGAACTGGTTGGAGAGACTTGTTTAAACACATACACCTGAACTGGAGCCAAGACAAAATACTTCTTGGCTTACTCTTCAATCTGCTAGTGAGAAAAGGTTTTACTGAGTAAACAATGTATTTACATTTAAAGCATCATTTGATGCTGGTAAATACAATTATGAGACAAAATTCTTGATGTCAATCATGAAGCTAAAATTTTTTAAAATTTCCAAGGACAGTCTTTGAAGGAGATATACTTGATTCTTGAGGTAGGAAGAACCAATGTTGGGTTGCTAGATATAAATCCAGTCAATTCTATATATAAATTTTGGGCATTTTTTTAAGTCACTTTTATTGGGGGCTCTCACAGCTTTTATAACAATTGATACATCAATGATATCAAGTACACATTTGTGCCTGTTGATATCGGACTTTTCTAAGGTAAAAGTTTGCTTGTTGAAAGCCAAGGGGATTTGATGCAGACCAAAATCTACAGTCTTAAGATCCACAATCAACGCTTATGGAAGCAGAAATCAGTGTATGGCATTGGGCAAATCTGCTGCAAAAGACCTAAGGAAAGTAAAATAGCGGAAAGAAGTAGGATGCAAAGGTCTAAATACAGAGGTTTAAATAGAGGCATGTACAAATGTAGATATATTTATATAAGATGGAGAAATAGAAATTTATATATGATGGAGAAATATCTAAACCTATATTTAGTATTATGGTAGCAGATGTACATGGGTCTCTACTTAAATACTCCCTCAAAGCAAGAACACTGTTCTATTAAGCTGGCATTCCATGATGTTGACATTCCTAACACTATCGACAAAGACAAAGCATGTGCATAAGCAGCTGTGGTTTTAATGCCAGGCATTAAAAAGATATAGCACCTGGGGTCTGAAAGGCTTGATGATAAACAAGTGGCTATTGAGCTGAGAAGCAACAAAGTCCACATGGAAGCACACCAGCCTGTGTGAACATGAGACATCAATAGGATCAGGTACCAGACATTAAAGTACAAAAAATCAAATTGTGAATGAGGGTGAGTACAGAGTGGAAACCCAAAGGCTATCTGCAGGAAACTGGACATCCCCTTACTGAATGGGTGCAGTGTAGCAACGAAACATACAACCATCCTCTACTTCCCAAACACTTCCCCCACACCCCCACCATCATGATCCCAATTCTATCTTACAAATACGGATAGACCAGAGCATGTACACTGGTACAGATCAGGGCTGAGAACACAGGGGGTCCAGTACTGTTGACACCTCTCTGGACCAATAATGAGACAAGAGCTACCAGGAGGGGAAGGGAAATGGGAACAAGGGAAAGGGGAACTGATCACACGGATCTACATATAACCCTCTCCCTGTAGGGGGGGGGGGACGGACTACAGAAAAGTGGGTGAAGGGAGACATAAGACAGTGCAAGACATGACAAAATAATTTATAATTTATAAAGGGCTCATGAGAGAGAGTAGGGGAGGGGGAAAAATAAGGAACTGATACCAAGGGCTCAAGTATAAAATGTTTTTAGAATGGTGGCAACAAATGTATAAATGCGCTTGACACGATGGATGGATGGATGGACTGTGATACAAGAGTGGGACGAGCCCCCAATAAAATAATTTCTTTAAAAAAGACCTCTTTAGAGGGTGAAAAAGCCAAGATGTCACTTTGAGGATTTGGGTGTGTCTGACTCAAGCCGTGGTCACGTCAGTAACCTCACTGCATGTGGAAGCGAGACAAGGGGGACAGAAGGCTGCAGAACTGATACCTGTGAATTCTGTTGGTGAAAAATATGGAATGTATCATATGCTGTCAATACAAACACCTGTTTTGGAATGAGTATTGTAATAGAGGATGGCAAGAAGTCTCATGTATTTTGAACAAGTTATCAGGAGAGACTGATCCACGAAAAAGTAATTCGTACTTTCAGTGACAGAGGTGGAGTGGGCAATTTGTCTTTGCATACAAGGTCACCGCGGAGTAGCCAAAAAACCTGGCATTTCTATTTACCTATTTATATGTGAACTGAAAAACTCATGAGAAATTCTAATTTTATTTTTCCACAACCTTTCTGAACATCCCTCATGTGTATTTTAATCTACATATAATATCTATTTAAATTGGGTATCCATCTCTAGCTAATGTTACGGTATGGGTATCATGATACGGCACTAGTTAGAATTCTGTTAGACATAGGAATGTTACAATCATTACTTTGAACTAAGAAATTTACCGTAAAATGGGAATGAAGAATCCCTGTCCTTTCCAGATTCAAAACCAAGAATATGTTAATCAGATCTATGGACACATTCAAGATAGGTTCTCCATTGAACTGTATCTGAACCTGCAGATTTGAGCATGTTGTCACTCTCAAACTGCAATCGTGCAAACATATACATACTTCTCTGCTGTAAGAGTAAATTTGCTTTTTGATGTGTTGAAACAAAATTGTTACATATGCCTGAAATGCTGAAGGTTTTCATTAAAACTCTAAGCACAAACAGTGCAACATGTGAAGTTGGGAACCGATCCCTAGAATACACCATAGAGCTGGACACTGCACTATGAACATCAGTTAGCTCACCACCAGGCTCCCTCACTTCTTTAAATGTGTAGGTTACTTCAAAACAATCACAGTCAGAAAGTTATTTCAAGTTTAGAGAATTGAAGAACACAAAGCATTGAAAAAATACTTGACTACTGCATAACAATCAGCTATGCCCTAAGTTGTGAAAAAGCAGTTGTAAAAAAAACCACTTAAAGCCAACATTTTGTTGCTGTTGAGGTGGCAAAAAGGTTAAGATTTTGGAACGTTTGTTGGATGGATTGGTGGGAGATGGGAGACCGTGACGGTGGGGACATGAAAACAGTTAAGAACATTATGGGTCTGGGGGCAACAGAGTAACATCGGTGGTAACAGAGTACTTGAAATCAAGGAAAATGCATTTTAGCAAAGTAGGGACTGCAGTTGATAGCATTTCCACAAAGAATGATCACACTTAGTCAATATATGCTGAGCAAATGTCAGAAGCTGGATTAGATGAAAAAAGAAACATCAGGATCGGAGGCAGGTTTATTAACAACCTGTAGTATGCAGACGACACCAACTTGCTTGCTGAAAGTGAAGACTTGAAGGACTTTCTGATGAAGATCCAGGATTGCAGCCTTTACTATGGATTACAACTCAATATATAACTTTACATCCTCACAAGTGGACCAATAGGAAACATCATAACACATGGCGAAAGATTAAAGTTGTCAAGGATTTCATCTTGCTTGAATCCACAATGTTCATGGAAGCAGCAAAGGATTAAATGACACATTGCAAGGGGTAATCTGCTGCACAAGATCTTTTTAAAAGTATACTGAAAAGCAAGTTGTTACTTTGAGGGTGAAGGTATTCCTAACTCAAGGCATGGTTTTATGTGTGTGTGTTCGTGTGTGTGAAGGCTGAATAGACCAAAGAATTGATGTATTTGAATTACAGTTCTCTTGAAGAATGTTGAAAGCAACATGGGCTTTCACAAGAACAAACAAATCTGTCTTGGGAAGCACAGACAGAAAGCTCCTTAGAAGCAAGGACGGTGAGACGTTGTCTCATGTATTTTGGGTATGCAAGCCAAAAACCAATCTTGGAGAAGGGCATCATGCTTGGTCGAGGGGCAAAAAGAGGAAGGCCCTCAACAAGACGGATTGACACAGTAGCTGCAACAACGGGCTCAAACAAAGAACAATTGTGAGGATGATGCATTACTGGGCAGGGCTTCATTCCTTTGGATGTAAGATCACTGAGTCAGAACAGACTTGAGAGGACCTAACAATTGGGTGGATGACTGGATTACTGACCACTGGGTTCAGCCTGGCAGTGGTTTCCAAAAGTGAGGCACAGGGTAGTTTGCAGATTGGTTTGGGCTATGTTCTCCAGTTTTGTCATGTTACTTGAAGTGAAGCAAAACATCACTGTCTAGGACACAATTAAACTGAGAAATGTTGAATGCCAGCAAATCAATGTCAGAATCAGGAGTCAAAAGTTATAGGCCCCGGCAAGTACAAAAACAAAGTTGCAGCCCTTGAGCAGATTCTGATTGATGGTGACCCTGTGTTTTAAGGGTAGAAAGGCAATCCACAGGTTTTTTTTTTTTTGGCTGTAACCTTGACAGAATCATATTGCCAGGCTTTTCTTCTGTGATGCTTCTTGGTGAGTTTGAGCCATCAACTTCTTGGTCAACAGAAGTAAACCAATCATACCATCTGAGACTACTGACAAAAACAACATGCAAAATCCTTTTATGGAGACTAAAATGCGGTTAAAAAAAGGAAAAGCAGGCATGTACTTGCAAAGATAATTGGGTAGGGGAAGGATAGTTTTGGTTGGTTGACAAGAGAAAAAAAGTGTGGTCTAGTCAGACAAAGCAAATTTTGAACACTGGCGCTGAAGAAAATGTAAATGCTTGAGATAAAAAGAAATGAGGAATAACCCTGAATAAAATAAGACAAATAATTTAAGTATCAATGATGAAAACCAGGAAATGTGTTAATTTTTGTCACCAGTCAAGATTGTAAGACACTCTGAAGCTAAGCACGGGTATGACATTGGAAGTGGTTCAGGTACTATGGTTATGAACAGTCAAAGCCATCCAAGCCAGTGACAGCAGGCATCAAGTAGCCAACTCATATGCCTTGGTTAGGGCATAATAAAGGGTAATTAACGTTATCAGTTTGGGGGAAGATGCAATCAGGTATGGCAATCATGCACTGAATAATGTTAGCAGGTACAAAGGGATTCTATAAAGCCAAAAACAAAAATGCTGGAAAAGGCACACTATGCCTTTGGAGAATGAGCCCGGTAAAAAAAATGGAAAAATAATGCAGAGGGAAAAAAGGGATATTTTGATCCACATAGGCTAAAATGTATAAAGTCAACGAGGAAAACATAAAGGTTCTGAGATGGCCAAAGGATGGAATAAGAAGCCCAATTAGTATTATGTGGAGGACAAACAAAGCAGATAGAGAAAATGAGTCTACTGGAATCTTTAGGAATAGACTACAAATAGAAAAAAAAAAAAAAAAGATAGCCTGAAATGAAAGGGTATATAAAAACAAGAGCTTTCTAACTGGGTTTAAAGCTTCCAACCTTTAGAGATTGTTTCTAATGTCCAGTATACCAACCTTCTCAAAAGCTCCCACTTATTTTGTCTCTCACTTGGCATGAGTCAATGTCCTTCCCAAGTTTTACAAGGTCAAAGTCCCCATTACCTCAGGTCATACCTTAGCAGTTTCCCATTGATTTACTTCACTCCAGATTTATTGGTCTCCTCACCATTTCCAACTTACCAAGCATAACCTATTGGAACATCTGCCTGGAAGATTTTTTACACAGCTAATCATTTGGCTCTTTAATTCTGTATCTGATCAGATGTCACCCCACTAGGGTTTCTGTGACCACATGTGTAGCACAACAATCCACCACTGATCTGAGGTTCCTCTTTGTCTTAGTTTCTTTGGCTTTTCTTTCAGAAAAGTTATGATTGTTCAGATTATCTCTGAGCCTTTGATACCAGGAAAGAAGAGCAACAAAGGGAACATTTCTAGGTTAAGCAAGATTGCTAGGCTATGACTCAAAAGTGAAAGTGTTATACTGAAACAAAGCAGTGATACTTTGAGTCCCAACTTTACCACTGTGAGCAAGTTCCTGAACTCTCTAAACCGGTTTCCCAACTGTTAAAGAAGGTAGGTGTTGACAAAGCTATTCGGAAAAGAAAGTGGCCCTTGAAACCCGGATTTAAATTAACAGACTTTCTGAGACTTCTTAGAATGAACGTAAACTCAGACCAGTGTGTCACTAATTTGGAAATTACTTCTTTTAGGATCTAGTGCTGGCAAAGGAAGTTGTGCTGGAAACTGATGTTGTATATAAACACATATGTACTATTTTTTCTTTTTAAAAATTCCGTACTTCGAAGTCATGAGAGACTTGCTCAATAATCCCTCCTTGAACGATTCTGTATTCAAGAGAATACAGATTAGACATCCTTACACTTAGCATGCTGTGTCCGGGTGCTATGACTGGTTCATATGCCTGGCTGCTGATAGGTGAAATTTAAATTAATGCAGAGGTGCTCTGGAAGAAAGGCTGAGTGATCTACTTCTGAAAAATCGGTCATCAAAACAGGATGTCCTAACACACAGTCACCATGAGGTAGACTCTGCTTAATGTCTGCTTAACTGTATTTTTATATGGAAGATATTTGTGAGCCGCGGTATTTTTCTGCGAAAATGTAAAAGAAGCAATTATGACAAAAAGCATGAATGCAGTACACTCTCATAAAGGAGAATTTAAGAGAAGCAAAATTATCTATCTGAAATGGAATTACTGTTTAAGGCATGGAAGTAATTTTCATTTTGACATCTACAGATAAAAGGAGCACAGAAACACCATCAGGAACTCCCACACCATAGGCATAAAGCACTTTGGTATTTTTAAAAGACTTATTCTTTAATAATTAAAAAAAGGTAACATCTTTCAAAAATAATTTTTAGTAAGGTGGAAAACTTAAACCCACACTATATTTCAGTCTATGAAGAAGCACAGTAGATTTAAAAAGGTTAAAGTTTTGAGTGGCTTGCACTACATCAAGTAAGACAGTTTCAATATGAGGGAATTCTCTAAAGGATTAGTAAAGAAAAAAATAGCAACAAGCAAAGGCTTGAACATCTCCCTTTTCTTATTCAGTTACCTTTTACAAAAGGAGTTTAGTTCATAATTCAATCCTAATACATAAAACATACATCTCAACAAAATGAGAAATCTCTTTCAAGTCATATACATATAAACAACTTGCTAATAATTTATCCTACTAGAAAAATAGGATAGTCATAATCATGTGCTTTCTCAGAATTTGAAAATTGTTAATAATTCATTAGTAAAAACAACAAAGGATAATTTTATTAATTTCTATCACACAGTTCAGATAACTACTGTTGACATGCTTATACTATTTAATGAGAAAATAAGGACTTAAATGTTAATATGATACTAATCTGTTCTGAAATCGAAATATCATACTCCCATGAGTTGCAGAAATGATGTATATTGTTAGAAAAGTTGAAAATGATAGGTTGGGCAGTGGGAAGAATGTATTCACTTTCTGTTTAGAAGCAAGACCATGCATACTAGAAACACTGATTCACTGTAACATAACCATAACATTTCAGGCACATTGTAAGATTTTCATCAGGTTTTAAAAATTTCAAGTAAAAAACTAAATTCAAGATGTGATGTTCACATTAATGTTAATATTCAAAAAGCTCAGTCCCCATTCAGAAACAGATAAACAGTATATTTATTAAATGAGTTAAGACAAATAAACTTTACAAATAGACAAATAATAAAAGGCTCAGTGGCTAAAAGATGGTAAGCATCATTTAAAGAAATCAACACCATCACGGTATCTCAGTTGGCTTACATGTGTAAAAAGAAATTTTCAAAGAGCAATTTCACAGAAATGAAGCCAGTTTTTTTTCTTATAAACAAATCACCATTTCTTGGTTCAAAACTGACATCTGTTATGAAAATTACCATATCACATATTTATAAGATGACAAGGAGTAACTCATCTTCAAAGTGCAAGTAAGTCTATTTACAACCACAAAAAAGGCAATGATGAGGAGAAAAGGATTTCTTAAAAAATATACAAAGATTAAAAACATTTGGGATGCAAAATTAAACATTTTTTCCTTTTTTTTTCTTTTGGTTAGAGGATAAAAGAGAAAAAGTGATTGAGTTACAGATGCTGATCCAAGATCTTTGACAGCTTGCTTGCATTTTTTTCTACTTACATAATGCTCTGGAAATTTCTGGTAGAAATTACAGTGTCTCAAAGAGAAAAATACATACTAAGCATGTCTTGCTACTAGTTCATGGATATCTTAAAACCCGTTTATGGATTAGAGTTGGTGTAAAAAGCCATTGCCTTGAGTTGAAAATGAATACTGTAAAAGCTCAATACAAATCCTCCAAAGCACATGCACTTCTAAATCTTTTCATAATTACATTCATATTTAAGCATAGCCAAAATAAAAAGTAAAACTGAAAGCATTTCCCTTTTCTTTAGTCCCTATGCCTTGTAGGCTTGTCCAGTTGATAGGTTCAAATTTTAGCATTCAAAGGGTTCTTCAGGAGACTAGTCCACCATCATTCAGAATAAGAGATTTTTCCCGAGGTCATGCAGCAAGTTAATGGCAAAACCAGGACTAGAAATCAATTCTTGATTCCTAGGCTAGTTTGCTTTTCAGCATATCATGCTATTTCTTTTTACAGTATGATTTACTATAGTAACCTGATGAATAATGTACAAATGCTTACAGAACCAGTGTGTTTCTAAAACTTGCAGAGGATACTGCACAGTATGGATTGTTGGAATTCCCCCCCCACCCACCAAAAATATCAAGCACCATCAACTAAGTTTTTCTATGCTGGGTCAGCACTTTCAGACGAGTAGAAGTCTTCGTAAACTTTATGTCAGCCTGAGGATAATATATCTGAAGAAACCTGGGCTCTAACACGATGCAATTCCTAAAGGGTAATGGAAGAGGCAAAAAGAAGGTAGAAAGACAAAGGAAAGAAATAGCTGCATAAAGTAATAGGTTTAGGGATGGGTATATGGTTAAATTAAAAATCTACATCTATCTTTTGGGGACTTTTCCTATCTTTTCATCTAATCTCATTTCACCTAATTTGTTATTTGGCCACTTAAGAATTAAAATTAAATGTATCTAGAAAATGGTGGTCATTATTATCTATTTACTTCTTAAATTGTGAGACTATTTTAGATAAAACTAAATCTATCAAGTACCAATCAAATGGCAAAATTAGGGTATTTTTCTTAGTCGGCTTCTACTACCACTGAGTAATTAAAATAGTACTGTACAGGGCTGTTACCATCTTGAAATGTGTTCCAATTATGGCTAATGAGAAAAGGCTAATGTACCATCTATGCAGAATTGAGTAAAGAAGCTGAAAGTTTTTTTTATAAAAAAACATTGCTGTGTATTTATTTAATAAAAGGGCGTATTTATTTGTTTACAAACAAATTTCAAAAACAAAAGAAAAACATGTGCTTCTACTTATTAACCATTTTCAAAATGCCAACAGCCCTCATGCTGTATGAAGGTTTCTAAAGACTTATTAGAAAAATCAACACAGTTCACTCACAGTTCACCAAGACAGCACTGAACTAACATGTTTAGACAAAAACAAAAAGGACTAAGGTTCTCTTGTAGTTTGATAGTTTGATTTAATTTGATTTGCCTGAAATAACAAAAGCATTTCAAGCATTTCTCATTATGTAGTTGATGTCCCGCATTAAACAATCTACTAAATTCTGAACAAAAGGTTATTAGCAAGTTTTTCAAAAATTTTAAAAATTAAACAGTTGTTTCAAAACCATTAAGTAGTAAATGTATTTAAGAAACTAATTAGGACAGATGCCATAATTTCATTAGAACACCACTGCTCATGTTTTTTTTGTTTTGTTTTTTGTTGTTGTTGTTTTTTTAAACAAAGCATTAGTGTTATCTATTTGGCTATTAGTATTAGCAATTTATCTACAATATTTAACAAGGTAAATTGTAGGCAAAAATTTAGTACAGTTTCAATAGAAACACCCCCCCCCCCGCCTTTTTTTTTTTTTCCTGGAAATACAGCAGTATTTGAAGGACTAATTTTTCTCTGCATCAGTTATAAGGAAGCTTCCCATCTGGAACAGGAACAAAAAAAAGTATCTACAAACCTTGTAAACAGATCTGTATCATTTATAAACATAAATAATCCAAATTATTAACAGCCAACAGCAGAAATTAAAGTATCGATTCAGTGATCCAGGGCTCTTTTGCCTTGCCCAGCAGGACTCCTCCCTCACTCCCACCAAGGACCGAGATAAACTAACGTGCTGCTAATAAACTGGTCAGGACCGATCTTAGGTACTACTGATGATCCACAGGTCACTTATGCTGAGTTACGGTTTATCTGTCAGTTCATTCCCCCTCCCCCCAAAAAGCACCCTCAGTCTGGCAGAAAGCTTTACTTTTTTTTTTTTTTAAAAAAATAAATCTACATTCGTACAAGTGTGTCTTCTGTTGAAGTCCAAAGACAAGAATACTATCTTGTCCATCACAATATGTGAAAAGACCCAGTTTCAATTTTTCTTTACAATGCAGCTAGTGTGTTAGCATTCAGCTTACAATCAGAGTGATGTTTCCAAACTATGTAGTGGGCTTCCCGGGGATGAAGAGGTAGCAGACTTGTTCATTTCTATTGTAAGGTGAATCCCGCTGTCAACAGCGTTGTTATTTTTGTTGGGGGAGGGGGGAGGGCTGGGGTTACGTTTCGTAGGAGCGTCATCTTCGGCATCAGTGTCATCAATAAGGGGGATGTGAGGCTCTGAATCTTCTATCCTAAACTCAGGATGTGACATAAAGTTGTGAATTGAACTTCTTGATTCCGGTTTTTCTAACCCTTCATATAAAGAACTACGAAATGCATTCACCACTCGAATCTGTAAATATGAGAAAACACAGAAAGCTATCAGTATATTATTAACTTAAATTTAAAATGGTTCATTTATGAGTTTGAATCCACAAACAGCTAGGTATGAGTGAATCAAATTTGCATGTAATGCAGTGGGACTTGCAATACACTGTAAAAAAAATAAATATTTTAGTAGGACACTACAGAACAACAAAACCACATACGCTAAGAATTAAGAGGCATAGATTTCAAAGTAATATTAAGAAAACCTCATTATAACTAGCTAAAAATTTAATAGCCATTTTATAGGTTCTTTTCCCTAAGAAAATAAAACAAAACACAAAACGAACAAAACAAAAACTAAACCATACACAAGCTTGGTTGATTTAAATAATAAAAATTAAAAAATGTGAAAGCAATTCAAATAAGTTAAACAAAGTCAAGCACAAAGGGTAACTATTCATCATGCTAGGAGTCAGGGTGTCACTGACCATGGAAAAGCCAAGCAGATATAAGCTGAATGCCACAATGAACAAACATCTACCCCACTATTCCCGTATTTCAAAAATAAAAATAAAGACAATGCCCAAATCAGTAGCTATAAAATGCCATTAAACAGCTATAAATATTTGAGTATATGCCATTTGTCTACAATGTTGTGTTTTCCTCTACAACAGATTGAAACATAAGTCAATTTGTATACTATAGGTCACTAGAAAGGTTTAAAAAAATGAGATCATCTGGAACTTTTCTAGGAAAACTTTCTGAAGGAGAAAATAGCTTTCTCATGTTTTAACCCTTAAGCACATATTTCAATGCTTCCTATCACTTTCCTCCCTGGAAGTATGTTATATGGATTAAATGAAGTGAATGAGAAAATATATATGCAAACACTGCATACACCAACATTAGGTTTTATTAGCCTGGTGTCAGTGAGACTAAAAGAAAAAGGCCAAATACTTGAATTCAGCTAACTACTTGTCACTTAAAAGGTAATTTTTGCTTTTTCTTTTATTAGGATGGATTGTTTAGTAATGTAGACATCATTTATTCATATTAAATGAAGTAATCAACACTTAGGTAAGATATACTCAAGGGAAAAAAAATGTCTCAGAGGACAAGTATAAAATTCATTAAAGCGATCATTATAATCATGCTTTTAAAAAACATTAGGATGAGTTTAAAAGTCTAACTTCTACTCAAACATATCTTCTTGGATTTATGCAGTAAGCTATTTTAGAGCAATCCATGTTCCTTTAGTCCTTATCTGGTGAGTGCAGCGTAAAAGGTGAATAAGGATGATGGAGCTAACATCTCTGGGTCTAAATTGCAGTTCTGGCACCTAGTAGCTGAAGAAACCAGGTTAAACTAGATCAACCTTTAAGGTCTACTGAATTTCAATCGGGGAATGACAATAGTACCTACAGCAAAAGGCTATTAAGAAATTACCTAAGACACAACAGACTTAGTGTTGGCTCACAAGTGTTCCCTAAGTAGCAGCACCATATACATTTCTTGGGGAGGTATTTCTAACAAGCCCCCAATACTGGGGCTGATGGTTCACAAATCAGACTTCTAGCAGCAACCATCTACTCTTACCTTAGATACATGGTATATAAATACATACATACGTTGTATACAAATAATTGCTAATTTACTGTTTTGCAGTAGTCTTCCTACTTCTGCCAAGAGTTACAGCTTTGGGAACCCACAGAACAGTTCTACCTTTTTTCAGAGAGTCACTATCAGTCCAAATCGGCTCCATGGCAGTGAGTGTGGAGTTTTAAACATACCATTCTTATTAGATATTTGATTGCTTTTATTATGAAACCATCTAACTCACATTTTATACATGTGAATGCTTATGTAAGTGTCCTGACTCTTTCATGATCAACCATGAAAGTTAAAAAATTAACAAAAGAGAAAAAAAAAACTACACACGCATGGACACACACGGCACCTGCGGTTGGTGGAATCAGATTAAACCCTTTTATATACCTAAAAAATTCAAGTCAATTAAGATTTCCTTTCGGGGGAACAATTAAATTTTCCTGGATCTCCAGAGCTTGAAAGGATGAGAGATTATTCTAACTACTGGTACTTTATAAATGGTGAAACTGAGCTACTGCGAGAATGGATGATTGACTTATTAAGATCATAAAGCCACAAAACCAAAGTTCTGAACTATCAATATTAGGATCCTTGGAAGTCAATATAAGAACATGTGATCCTTTGAATATTCATGCCAGTCAATGAATAGCTCCTACTGCTTCTTTCCTCTGACTTCTAGTCATATACCGACTGACAGCAGGCATACGCACAGTATAAGAGATAACTTAGTAATGCTGGAAAGCAGCAACAATGTCAAAGAACAGGTCTCATACTGTATATGCACAATGGAATCTAGATTCTTCCACTGTCAAAGAACCAGATTCCTCTTATTTTGTACTTGTAAGTAAGTATGCAATTCCTAACGCTCGGCATGGCATCAGGTCAGTTTACATTTTGCTGATTTTTATTACTTCCTGTTTGTAAAATCCTCATGACATATAGCAGTAACTGTGAAGGAAAAAATTATGTTCATGATACCTTAGGAAGACAGTAAACTAGCAATATCAAAAAAATTAGCAGAAATTTAAAAAGTGACTGTGACTACCTCCTCATGACAATCAAGCTTTATGAACCACTATGAAATAACATCAGTATGACTCTAAAAATGGAAAAAAAAAATTCAATTAAGTCAGTGCTTTTCAACCCATGAGTCACAGTCCCTTGGGGGGGAGGGGGTATCAAATGACCCTTTCGCAAGGGTCACCCAATTCATAATAGTAGCAAAATTACAGTAGCAATGAAAATGTTATGGTTGGGTGGGGGAGGGTCCACCCCAACATGAGGAACTGTATTAAAGGATCACAGCATTATGAAGGTTGAGAAACACTGAATTAAGCCATACATCAAGAAAAATTTCAATGCCTAAATCATTCAGTACAAAAAATAAGAGTAAAGAAAATATGAATATGCATTAAGTAAAATAACTAAGTGATTATTATTAACCTAAGTAGTTTCAAGTACTCAGTCAAAACCAGGTCATGCATCCTGCAAATAATCACCTGGCTTCCTAAGCACCACCCTAATTTTTAACAGAAAGGTACAATCAATTATCCCAAATATCATATGAAAGCAGTTTAAAATTCTATCCTATTTAATCAGCTGGTATGTTATATTTTATACAACAGATTGTGCTTTTAATATAAGTACAAAAGAACTGCAGTGATAAAGCAAGATACTTCAAACCAAGAAAAAAAAGTCTAGGTTATTTTCCAAGATGGGTTATTTGGTTGCCAACTTGTCTCAAAGTGAAAAGTTTTGGGGTGGGGGCAAGAGACAGGTTTCTGAATACACCGTGCAATCATTAGATTGTAATCCGGAGAAAGGGTAATATAGATTATAATGTGTTTAGAGAGGTTTGTTGCTATCTCAACACTTCAAAGTTTGCTATTCTAGTCAATTAATGGAGTTACAGACATATGATGGCAATGGCTCCATAATGAGTAGATGGTACACTTTTCAGGCACACTTAAGATAGCAAAGGATTATTTATTTATGAAATGATTTTCAGTTAAATTTATTATACAAATGGAAAAAATAGAACAAAGAACAACTCGATAAATACTGTAAGGTAGAGACCTCCTTAAAAAAAAAAAAAAAAGCAGTCCAAAACAAAGCACAAAAAATTCAGGCTAAGAAGGTAAGCTAAGTACTTAGTTATCTATGCTACCTATGTACTTCTTGAAAATTGAGAAATAGAACACTAAATTATTTCCTGGTTTTGTTAGACAAAGTTTCAAATCACATGCTTCAGGAAACCATGCAGTATGAACATGTTTATAGGCATATACTCAAAAACTTATAGTAGTTTCACAAATTCTAAGCTATGATTTTATTCCCCATTTAACTATGTTAGCATAGAGGCGAGCTCACAAATTTCTTATCTTTTGTTGCAAATTGTTCAACCTGTTATCTAGCCCTCTAAGAAATGAGACAACAATGACAACACTTTGAGGTCTCAATCCACTTTACGAAAAGAAAGCTTTATGAAAAGCCTGAACAATGAATTTAAACATTAAGGAGAAAATGAGAAACGTTAGGTGTGTGAAGTAGGAAATGTTAATTTCATGCACTTAGGAACACACACTCACACCCCACAGTAGTAGAAGCAGTAGAAGAGGAAAACACTACATGTGTAGGGGTAGAAATATTTGTTACATCATGATGCTGGCTGGCGATGGAGGGTTGCCGCCTTAGAGCCCCCTGAATGGAACTTCCACTCTGGAAAGCATTCACTACATCCATCTGCAAGGAATCAGAGATTGTGACAGCTTGCTCAGCAAGAGAGAGAGAGAGAGAGAGAAAACAAGAGAAAGGACCATTCCATCTATTAACATATAAAAAGTAAAGAAAAGGCACTTTTTACAGAGCAAGAGTAGCATTTTGAGATGAAGAGGGAGAAAGAACTTAGAGGAATATAGATACATTCTTTCATGTCCATTAAAACTTTCGCTCATTCCAGTCACCAGGACTATTTTTCAGAAGAGTTAGCTTTGTGGGCCCGGAAAGCTAGAAAAGAACATTAAGTTGCACACTCAAATCTCCTTCCCAGGTCAAAAAGCCCTTGGCTCCTGTCATCTGGCCTACCTCTCAACCAGGCCCATACCTGTGTTTGGATTCTGTTCAGACCTCTAAACCACAAGATCTGGCCCCGACGCAATTCCCTTTCAGCATGATCAATTTCTTCAACATCCTCTGCTAGTTCCTCCTCTGGTATTTCTTCCTTTTGTGTTCCATGACCAGCTTCTTTTAGGAATTTTAAACGGCTAGTTGGAATTGTTGAAATAAGCTACAACACAGGGGAAAGAACTTAGAAACAAATTCGATCACGTATAGTTAAACTGATCAACTTTAACACAAAAGGTACAAATTGCACACAGAGCCAACTCTATGAATGAAGTGCTGAGGTCCAGTGGATCAGGTTTTCTTTCTCGGAGGAAAAAAAAAACACACACAAAACTAAAGTCCAAAAACCAAGACAGTCTTCTGTTAACTACAACAATGGCTTATGTTTGAAGGGTAAAAAGTGTCTCTAAATGAAAACTAGCCTAATTGGATTATTTGAATTTCAATTAGGTCACATACGATAAAAAATGACAATCATGCATTGACACATTTAACCTCTCATATTTAAATTAACATACACCTAACTGGAGGTGGTCTTACTGAATAAAAAACAAGTTTATATTCGCACTGTTAAGACTTCATGAGAAAAATATATCAAGAGATTGAAACGGGAAATAACAAATAACTTTTTATAAAATGCAAACTTTTTTAAAAAAATGCAAACTTTTAAAATTGGATGAAAATAGATTAATAACGACAAGTAAAATGGATGCCCTCAAACATAACAGGATACAAAACACCAATTAATAAGTATCCTAAGTATTTACATCTTCTGTTTTTCTAAGGAAGTAGGGATTATCACAAGGAGACAAGTAACCCTTTCCAGAACTTCTATACCTAGCTTCTCACTCCACAATGGTGAAAGGTTCCCGAGGCACAGGGAGTGACATCATATGCCTAGGACCTTGGATCTCTGGAGCACCAAAGCCATTGCTTTATGAATTTATGGTGCACTTTAGATTAATAGAAGTTGTCAATCAAAGAGTAACTGAAGCCCATTTGGTTTGTTGTACTGATAGGTAATTTCTTCCGCCTAAAGTAAGGTAAACACTTTGGGAGGTTGAGAAGTTTGTTCTACCATGAGAAAAACTTTTAGAACAATTAAAATGATTATCAATAAAGAAAAGATGTATCAGTATGAATCCTACTTAAAAGAAGATCTCTATTAATGAGGTCATTAAAGTGAGTGAGATGAGAAATCTCAGAACCTAGAAATACAATGAAAAAAAAAGGTAAAAGGTATATTAATTATGTTTTAAAAGGTAACTAATATATTAAAAGGGTACAAGATATTTTTTAAAAAGCTGTATACAATGGTTAGTCAAAAAGTATTGCTACAAAGAATAAACTTTCATGAAACCGAAAACATCAAAATATGAAGTTACTGCTTACTGACATAGCCTTTATCTAGGGCCATCTAACACTGAAGGCAGGGCTTTCAAAGTTCTAACCTTCTCTGAAGAATTCTGGGTTCTTCAATTTACACCATGTAACAATGGCAGTCTGGGCATCCTCAAGAGACTCAAAAAGCCTTGAAATGTTCTTTCAGTTTTGGGAACACAAAGAACTCTGAAGGGGAAAGATCAGGGCTGACGGGCAGACAGACTAAGGTGTCTCAACGATTCTCTCCAAACAGACTCGGTGACCCTTGGAGAATGAGGCAGGGGGTTGTGAAGAAAAAGACTTTCTCGGAACAAATTTCCTGGCCTTTTGCTCGCCAATGAAGTTTTCCATATTCTTAAAACTTCTTTACAATAAGCCCCTGTGATTCTCCTGAGTCCATAAAAAATAACATCTATCAAATTTATTCCTTTAGAATTAAATAAAGGGAAAAAACAAAAAAAACAATCACCATGAGATGACCTCTCTGCCTTGGATTTAACAAGCCCAGAAGATCTTAGAAACAACAGTTTTGATGGAACCTTTAATTTTTGAAGGCACTCAATTTGGGCAACAAAAATAAACTAACTAAACTAACAAAAATAAACAAACCAAGGCACTTGTGTTACTGAAAGAATTTGTCTGCAGTCATTCACCGATCAGAGAGAAATGATTAAACACAATGTTTGGAATAAAGCTCTGAATGTATGAACTGAAACACTAGCAGCAATACTTTCTGATTTAACCTTGTACATCTCATTATGTAACACAATCATGGAAAGGCTTATGTACAAAACAGCTTTAAATTTTTGTTAAATAAATTAATCCCAAGAAAAAGAAAACAGGGCTCGGATCAAAAGGTTAGATAATAATATCCCAAACAGTGAGAAACACATCATCCTTAATGTTATCGTAAAACCTAAGTTAAAAACTAAGAAGTTAAAAGTCTTATATGTAAGGCACAATTATAAAACCCAGGTGATATGTTATAACAAACAATACATTAATAAGACAACAATAGATCCTTAAATTTTGTCTCTTCGTAACCAGTTACAGTCAAATACTATAACTAACTAAAGAAAATGTACTGTAGAAACTTTAAATTAAAAAGTTTTAAATAAACAATGTCTTAAATAAACAATGAGATTTTTACCTGGCCCCAGAGTAATGTCCCCATTCCTAGGAATATTGACCAAAGCCACTGTTCTATTGAAAGTTCTGAACAACTGAAAGGTTTTCCACCAAACTGCACAATTATTATCTGGAGGGATAATCAAGAGTAAATTTATTGAAATTTTAAAACATTTTAAAATTAATACTTCTTTAATATACAGATTTGTGTCCTCCAGGATGTAAGCTGAACAACCATTACAGTGATGGTTAACTGTATTATAATATGTGCAAGTGAATATAAAGTAAATGAGTCTTTACCAGAATTTTTAATACATATTTTAATCAATGTTTATATAAACATTTAATATGATGAAGAATAACTACATATTTTCCCACAGAAATCCCAAGTAACTATGTTTCTCCTATATTTAACAGTATAATTCTTTGATTAGCTTTTGTCTTTCTATAAAAGATAGTGCACTTTTGTGGATAAGATCACATGTTCAAGAAAAGTACACATAATATTCAATTTCTTTCGCTTTATAGCTGTCACTTCCTAGGCAGCTTTAGGATAAGTATGAATGGACTGTAAGGTAAGAAATGCAATTTGCAAAGTTCTATGAAATTGAATTGAAGTTCAAGCAATATGTTCCCAGAAATTTGCTCTTCTTTATAATTAGAGTGAAGTCCAATAATTTATATAAATAAAATTTGTAACATTTGCACTTAAAACATCTCTCTTTCCATTTCATAAGACCTAAAACAGACTACTTGGGAATATTAAGAGTTAATTGAACAATATTCAACCTCTTGTGAGTCTGAGAGGCCTCTCTTAGTTATGGCAGAGAGTAGCTGCCAAACATTGAAAGAAAAAAGAATAATTTCAGTAGTTAACAATTTTTTAATTTATCTTTTTTAGCTAACATTTATTTTTAAACTAAAAAAAAAAAAAAAAACCACCACCAAAAAACTCCATTCTTGGCTGAGTGATACGTATTTCTTTACCAATTTCACAGTACTTCAAAGTCAAGGATATTTGAATAGACAGCGTCATAACTGGTCTGTTAACTGCCCGATCAGCTGGATTATAATTGCTCTAATAATCTCACTTGTTTTTTAATAGCAATATAAAAAGAGAGTAATATTCCTTTGTAAACTTAAGTAAACAGAGACAGCAACAACAATCTATGGGGCTCTCAAAAGTTTTAAATTTAAACCTTGCTCTTTTTTTTGTATATTTAAGTCTAAAAGGATACTAAAATATTAGAGAAATGATCATTTTGATTCTTAGTTTCATAAGAAATTATAATCGTCCAATTGAACATTGGAATAAACAATATTCTTTAACTTCAGCTATTACTAAACTATTAGGTTAATATAATAGCAATGTGTTATTTCTCACTTAATTTTGTACTTGAATTGCCTACTGAAGCATTTCCTAAATGGCAATGAGGAAACAAGGTATTCTTTCAAACTGAAATATACTGGATTACTTAAAGTTCAGTGGGTTAAATCAGCTGGAGGCTTTCTTAAAGCCTATAGATTATGTGGATAAGAAAAACTGCCAGACTATGAGGCACTATGTGCCGAAATTTACATGTAGGGTAGTCCTTGGTGTGTCACTAATTCTATGATGTGACAATATGAGTTCCATTTTACAATGAAAAATTGTAGCTTATAAGGGCATACAATTAGTAAGAGGCAGCATAATGATATGAATATGTTTACTGACTCCAAAATTCACACCCAAAGCACTCTAATTAGATGCCTTTGAGAATAGACAAGATTTCCTAAAATTGTTATCTCATGATTTAAGAGTAACTCAAAAGAATTAGTACCTTCTTGGAAGACATTTTTAAAACATATTTCTATTTACAAAAAAGAAATTACTAATATTTGCAAAGGGCTAAGGATTATTATACACTCCAAGATCCATTAAAAATAATGAAAACAAACTGTCAAATAAAACTTTGATATGCACAATTTGTAAGGTGAAGTACTTCAAGGATCTAAGTCTAATAGGAGTTGGCTAGATTGCCTCAGGAACAAAGAAAATATGGGTAAATCACAGGTCCTATGATCTTCTTAAACTGTCTACAACCATGGACATAATGTTGGTCTGAAAAAAGGTAAGGTATGTTCACTGGCAATCAACAGTGTATTCTGCATCAAGAAACTTATCACAACTACTTCAAGACAGCAAGGAATACATAGTAACAACAATGAAACCCTCACTTGAGAATAAACAGTGTGGTAACTATTCTTGCCAGTTTATATTCTGGTTAAAACTCCTTACCGTTCTGGTTCATAAACCATACTCTGAGTAGCACTGAAGAATGACACTTCACATCTTTGGACAATATTAAACTTCAGTAAGAATTAAGTTACTAGATTTATTTGATGGATAAGCAGTTGATTTTTGCAATATCCATACAATAAAAAAACTGTCTCTAAAGCAACAAAAAAACTAAAATTCTAGCACCACGAACAATGACCTTTATTAAATTTACATGAAATACTTTCATAGAATGCACAGCAAGAAAGATTTCCTCCAAAGGTTATAGGAATTGAGAGGTAAGGCAAAACTAGCTTTTACAGAAGTAATTTTGTGGTTTGAAGGTAAAGGCTGAATGAACTATTAGATTTTCTTTCTAAACACGTTCTGTTCTCTATATGATTCTATTGTTGAAATGTTTTACTTTTTAAATTCTAAATCTTATTTTGTTCACTTGCTGGTATAACCACACATAATTCATTCGTTTGGTTTTATTCTCAACCACCACCAGACACTACAGAAGGATGAGGAGGCTGTCTGCTCCTGTAAAGACAGTTTAGAAACTCAAAGAAGTTTTCTTCTATCTTATTGGGCTGCTGGGTAGTTTTGGGGTTTGGTCTTGATTCCATATTCTATTCACAATCATTTGAGTGAAACAGTCAAAGTCAAAGATCATATAAAGACACTGGCAAGTAAAATTACTACAAGCAAAAGTCCACACACTCCATACTCAACTTCCTTTCAAGCTTTGTTTTGACAATATTACACATTCTAAACAACTGGAATGTAACACATGATGCAGTCATTCAAAAGTCACATGAATTTTAAAATGTGTCAAAATCTTTGTTATCTTGTAATAAACGCCTATGGTGATCAATCTAGCTAAGCTACAAAAAGTGGTGTCTGTCTCTAATGTCTTATTTTAAACAACATTAAAATTATTGTCGTTTTGATAATCATGATATGAAAAGAACAACCACCAATAGAGAGAATGTGAATCACCGTAACCTAACTATGGAGCCAGCAGTGCATTTAAAGTCACACATACTTTATATATCAATTCTCTTCTTTAGGGTTTCAGGATAGGTCAAAATGTCACTGAAGACACTGCAAAGTAATACAAGGGTGCCCCAAACAAGCAACAATCAAGTAATTTCTAAAACAAGCCAGCTGTTTACCTAATGTCTTCCACATAAAAACAAAACTTGAAGCTATCTTCTACAATTACCCACCTGTACTACAAAAGTCCCTAAAACAATTGTGCAGAAGATGGCATTATTAAAGATTCCTTCAAAAACATTTCTTTCACCATGAATTTTCCGGGCATTTATTTCGTTGAAAAGTTGCATCAGCACAAAGGTATTAAACACAATGGTATAATGTTCCGAAGGAGGGGCATGCAAAGGAGCATTTCTTCCATTATCAATGTCAAAAAACTTTTCTCCTAAAAGAATGAAAATAACTTGTAATTCACATAAACAACAAAACTACATTTCCAGAAAGTATGAACTAATAAAACTTGGCCAGTCTGTTTATTTGATTTCAAATGATAGCATATAAAGTCAACTAAATATATCTCTCTTATTCTATAGATGAGGAAACTGAAGGCTGAGAAATATGGTAGTGATATATAAGGTTATATTATTTATTTTAGTGGCAGAGCCAGAACAAGAAATTAGTACATTCTATTCCACTATCTATGGTGCTGACTCCTCAAATTTACCAAGTCTTCCCACTTATAAAAGAGGAAAAGTTAAAGATTAATAAGGATTTGGGAACAACTAACTTGACATATTTGCAACATTAAAACATCTAAAAATATCAATGAACTGAAGCTTTTTTAGAGAGAAAATTCTTACCAGCAAATAAGAGTGTAAAGACTACCACAAGTTGATAGAATGCATGACCCAAAATATTCTTCATCATTGTGCGTGAGATGAGAGGCTTATTTCTACCGTAAGGTTTCCGAAGCAAAAGAGACTCAGTGGGTGGTTCGGTTGCCAGAGCCAGGGAAGCGAGCGTATCCATTATGAGGTTTACCCATAGCATCTGCACAGCCTTAAGCGGTGAATCCTAAAAAAGATATGTTTCCTAATAGAAATTCACAACTATCCAGGGACTCAGCAATTCTCAGAAAGCCTTTAGAACTTAAAAACTTAAGATACAGAACAGGATTACACTTAACCTAAGCATTAAGCTTCTGCTTATTTATATATAAAATATTTTAAAAAGGCACATTATAAACAGGATGCTAAAAAGAAGAAGTTTCAATAAATAAACTGCCACTTACTTGAGTAATACAGGCACCCGTGAAAGCAACAATCACTGCTACGACATTGACGGTAAGCTGGAACTGAAGGAATTTTGAGATGCTGTCATAGACATTTCGTCCCCACATAACTGCTTTAACAATGCTTGTAAAGTTGTCATCGGTGAGAATAATATCAGACGCTTCTTTAGCTACGTCAGTTCCAGCAATACCCTATTTAAAAAAACAACCACCATGAATTAGACTAAACAATTCAAGTAAAAATTTTAAATGTTCAAAATTACAAAATTAAGAACCAAGATATACTTAATAATTACTGTCTTAAATAGTTCACAACAAAATACTTTTAGTTACTATAAGATACAGTATTTCAAAAAGACATTTTAGTAGTAATAAAATGTAAACATTGAAAACAAAATTCAAAGTTACAAATTCTAGTTCTTACGAAAAGTCACGCAAAAGATTACCCAAAACAAAGAATGTGGAAAAGGAGATACAGAAGGAAACTTAGGCAGGAAAGGATATAACAAAATAATAAGCAATTTTGCAGACCCCAGATATCTGTTTCCGAACCTCACAGTAAGGAAGGAGAAAGACGAACTTTCAGTGTACACTAAAAACCCTTGGCTCAGGGTGTGACAGCACTCGTGAACTCTGGAAATAGGGGTAAAAATGGGTATGGCAAAAGTTTTTTTAAAAAAAATGTACTGAAGTGGTACTTAGCAACTTCAAACTAGAAATAATTCGTTGTCAATCAACAGAATGAAATGGATTACTACATTGTGGATTAATAAAACTGAGTGAGCTGCAGCTATATGCCTCACAGATGACTCTTACATACACAATGCTGAAGAAAATCAGAGTTAAAATAATAGTTATTATGTGATTCATTTGTACCAAGTTCATAAACCAGCAAAAGTACACCTCTTCGGTGCTAAAAATCATAATATCCTCAATGCTTTTAGAAAACTTGCTTAACCCCCCCAAAAACCCTACATTAATACCTGCTTCACCAATCACAAGAAACCTGAAGATTGTACTTTTATGAAAAAAATGTGAAAAGCAAAACAGCACTCTATGTCTGTTTTGCAGCAAACTGCTAAAGAGACAACACTCAGTCAGCAGAGGAGTGGCACTGCCAAGCTCCTCCTCTGGGAGCTATGCTCAGCCTCTCAGCATGGAGCTGCCACAAGCATGCTTCAGTACCATGGCAGCTTGGTGCTGAGAAGCTGTGAGTCCTTGTTGGTACTCACAGTGTTTAAATGTTAGCCTGTTAATGGAAAATTTGTGTGTTTGGAACCAACCAGTGACTGTGGAGAAAAAAAGACTGGAAATTCATTCCTGAAATGACTCCAAGGGCTGAGCCCCGGTGGCGTAGTGGTTGTGCGCGGGACTGCGGCCCACTGGGACGGAGGTTCAATTCCAGCAGTGGGGCTGGGCCTCCTACTCCCACCACGGGAGAGCAGTGATGCCCCCCCCCCCCCCCCCAAAAAAAAAAAAAAAAAAGAAATGACTCCAAGGAAAGCCTAGGAGGCAGTTATAATTTGTCATATAGCATTTATGAATCAGAATCAAAGCAATAGGACAGAACAAACTACTTTGAGTTCATTGATAAAGGAGGGTCTTCTCCCTTTGCCAAAGTCGCCTCCTTTAGAAAATCTGCCCTAGTTTCCACCAGCAGAGTTAAAGACTTCTTCCTGGAGGCTTCCTATGTGCAGTGTTACTCCATCCTGAGCTGCTTTCCTTGTGATGATTTATTAGTTTGTCTGCTTAAGACTGAGGAAGGTGAGTTCTCTTCGTACATATCCCTGGTTCAAATTATTAAGAATAACCTCTTGGGCTGAACCCCGGTGGTGTAGTGGTTGTGCGCGGGACTGCGGCCCACTGGGTTGGAGGTTCAAATCCAGCAGCAAGGCTGGGCCTCCTACTCCCACCACCAGAGGACAGTGATGCCCTCCAAAACAAAACAAAACGAACAAAAAAAAAGAATAACCTCTTAATGCTTGGGGGAATAAATGAATAAACCTTTCACTAATCCAAATAAAGTTTCGAAGAAATAGAATTTTAAAGATCACCAACTAGAGGGTACACACATATTAACATGGGTGACAGAGAGGCAAACAAAACAGTCTTTTAATTACCTTGGAAAAAGGTTTTACTACCATAAATGTATCTGGTTGTAGGAACATGCTGTAAGCTGACTCTTTGGTGACAGAATTATCTGTCCTAATTTTTGGAAAGGTGTAACATATAATACAATAATAATTGCCAGATTTTACACATAATAAAAAGGTCTGCTATGAATAAATAGCATTATGTACCCATATTATACTTCATCAATCATATTTTGTTGTTTATTTTACTCGTGAAAATTTAATTTTAATGTTGAATTTGTGCATACTGAGTGCTCCAAACTCTACTTGAAAAAGAGAAGACATGCCTACTATTCAAAAAAACCAATCAATAGTGATTTCTTGTGGATAAAATAGACATACGATTTTGTTTCTCTGTTTCAAAATAAGAAGCTGGAACAACTGCACAAATTCACAACCAAAGCAAATGAACTTGAGTAAGAGTGCTTTCAAGTCCAATGCCCTATGCAGGTATTGTTTCTCTATTTTTCCAAATGAATATATACATTTTGGTAAGCTAAACAAACAAACAAGAAAGTGATACAATGGGCCTAAGACATTCAAAGCACCGTGACAAACAAATTACAAAATCCTCCACAGATATAACCACCACTGCACTATGTTTTTATTTGTAGCACTACATATACCGGCATTTACTTAGAAGTACAAGGAGCTCTAGTGGCACTGTGAGCTGCTAACTGCGCAGCGGTTTACACACCCACTGGCTGTCCACGGCAGAAAGCAAAGGCAGCTCGCTCCCGAGAGAGTTATCGTCTCAGAAACCCGAAGGAGCGTGTTCTCTGTCCGACCGGACTGTTATGACTCAAAACTGGCTTGATGGCAGTGGGTTTGATTTTTTTTTCTTGGTTTCAAAGCCCCTGGTATCCCAAAATTTGAGATGGAAGATTTAAGAATTTTAAAATGCATCCTATTACATATATGCATTTCATTGCGAGCTAGCTACATGAAGTCCCCTCACCCCACCATAATCAATGCTCAAGAGCATGGTATTCTTCGGCAAAAGGTGTGTCTATTTACATCTTTACTTATTCTTTCATGTTTTCGGAAATTCACACTGGATATGGGCCCAACCTTGCAGACTTTGGGAGGGGGCTGAATGGGGACTTCTGGGTACAAAGCAATTGAATTACAGCAATTTTCACTCAGTTTCCCTTATTCGCAAAGAACCATGGCAGTTTTTCTAAATCTCCATAATGTGGCAGCAATATGCCTGAGGACAAATACTGCAAATAAACTCGGACGAATAAAAATCTTACTTGAAACCTTCAAATGTGTTTCAGAATCCAAAATTTTTCTAATATAAGAAAGATAACAAACGCACATAATTTATTGCATGAAATATTGCCAGATATGGGTTTTGCTCACTGCCATGAAGTCATTTCCAACTCAGCAACCCTGTAAGAGAGAGTAGAACTGCCCATTTTGGGTTTCTGAGGTTGTGAAATATTAAGGGAGCAGACAGTCTCATCTTTTGTCTGCATTGGAAAGCTAGCACACCATAAAAACATATTAATTTCATTTTCTTATTAATTAAGTTGAGGGTCCCTCAACTCTACATTCAACAGTTTAAACTAATCAACCTTTTACTTCAAATTCTTAAACAAATGGATATATAATAGTCAAACATCAATTCAGAACAAGGTTAAGAACACATGACTGCTGCAAAAGAAAATTATTTCCAATTTTAGAACATTTTGGACTGTGAATTTTTATTATAAATCTGTTTTCTAAAACAAAGGATAAGACTTAAATCTCCTAAAGTACTAAAGGAATTCATTACAAATTTATAAAAACAGTGGAAGAGGGCTGAGCCCCAGTGGCGTAGTGGTTGAGTGCGGGACTGTGGCCCATGGACTTGAAGATTCAAATCCAGCAGCAGCTCTCCTAGAGCAAGGTTGGGTAGCTCCCACGACCACCAGAGCGCAGGGATTGCACCCCCCCCCACCAAAAAAAAAAAAAAAAAGAAAAGAAAGAAAAAACAGTGGAAGAAACTGATTCGAGGATCTAAATCCTAACTTAAATGATTTAATATTTATGTGCATGTGTTTCATGATACCCATTATTGTGAGCATTCCATCAATGCCTGTGCACATAGCATAAAAATAAAATGAAGAACATTTCTAACACTTTATAGACTTTCGACCCTATAAGTTGATTTTTCCAATCAAAAGATTGTGTCCATATATTAAATGATGACCTTCAATTATTCTTAAGAAACATTTTTAGCTTCGCAGAATATTCTCAATTATACTCTTAATTTAAATTCATGTAATCATCCTAAAAATGTCTTTTATTTGAAGAGAATACTATTATGAATGTTCAAAAGAAGTAATCTTCCAGTCAAATTCATTGTATCAAAAAAAAGTAACGTGTAAACTAATTAGACTTACAAAGCAACTTAAGCCTATGGATCATCCTACAAATTAAAATGAAAATACACTAATGCTTTAATTTTGTAATCATGTAAATTTTAAATTTAAATACTGGTCTAAGCCAGCATTTATGACAAATCTTAATTAAAAAACCAAAAACCTGCTGAGTAAATTATATCTGAATAGTGGAGTGGGTGAGCGAGTTCCTACCATTGCAAACCCGACATCTGCTTTCTTTAGGGCTGGGCCATCATTTGTACCATCACCAGTTACAGCTACAACCTGTCGTTGTTCTGAAACGGTGCTGTCAATTATACCTAAAATAAATGTAAACATATGTGTTTTAAAGATATTCTCATTCATTAGTAATATGACTCTTCAGCATATACTCACTAGCTTACAGATTCACTGTTAAAAATAAACAAACATAGAAATGCGCAAACTGTTTAGATGACCAACTCCAGAAACTTAAGTTACCTAAGGAGTCACATTCTGATTTAATTACTAAAGTTATACATACTCACTTGTTGTAGCCAAAAGAAATGTATTTCGATTTCATGATAAAAGATAATTTGTCTATTATTTTCTCTATTATTCAGTGTCTTCTAGTATTTTCCTACATTGTTACATTTCTCATTAAATTGTGACATAACTTAAATGCTACTCACCTTTAACCAGTGTATGTTTGTCAGTAGGAGATGATCTTGCAAGTACTCGAAGCTTTGGCCAAATCTTGTCTATTCGTTCTTGCTCAATCTATAAATTGTTATCAAAATTAAAATGTGCCCAAGGCAAGTTTCAATATTTCAAATTAGTGATCATACAGATCAGTGGTTCTTAAACTTCTTACAAAGTCAGCAATTCCTAGGAACTTGTTAGAAATGCAAATCCTGGAGCACCACCCCAGGCTTGTATCGCGATGGGCAGGGGACTAGCAAGCTGAGGCTCCAGGAGTCTCCAAGGCATACTCGAGTTTGAGAATCACTGTTATTTTTTTCGTTGGTCAAATGATTAAAATCTCCTCACTGTATAAAAAAAAATGGCTTACCATATATAAAAAGCTCAGGGCATTTGGAATACACGCCTTTTCAAAATTTCCAAAGTCAACCTTCAAAACTTCCTTACCTCTGAAGTTGACCCCAGACTAATACTAATATCACCATTACTTTCATAAAGCATTTCTACCTAGAAGTGCTCACTCCTTTGAGGTAGTTTGTCATTTTACTCTTTTCAACTCCTACAATATTAGTTTAAATGCCCCCCCTTGAGAGACAGACTCCACTTACACATGTGGTGCCTAATAAACAGCGGCCTGAGGACTTCTGATTGCATAAGGATTTAAAGCTTCAGAAACCCTACCCTCCACCTACGGTCCTGGGCCGCGTCAGCTCCTCTCAGTGGACCTTGGTGTCTAATACATTGTATGAGGAGCCCTAGGGGCACTGTGGGTCTCAAACCCGTGGGCTGCTCCCCAAAAGATTTACAGACACTCTAAATAAGAATCGATTAGCTGGCTTATTGCTTTTGTCTGATGCCAGTGAGTCAGTCAGTGTTGTTCCTTTGCACAACAGAAGGGAACATCGCAGAGTCCTGTGATACCTTCACAACGGCTCGAGCTCTTAAGTCCAGGGTTTCGGTCACTATGTAATCTCACTGAGGGGCTACTCTCTTCTGCCACCCTTCCACTTCACCAAACATGCTGTCCTCCAGACACTGATACCCCTTGACAATGTCCAAAATACGTAGGAAAGCACTGCATCTTTGCTTCTAAAGGAGCGCTCTGTCCTTACTTCTTTCGACAAAGATCTTTTTTAGCAGTCCCTGGTATTTTCAATATTCTTCTCCAATATAATTCAAATGTATCGATTCTTCTTTGATCTTCTTTATTCAATATCCAACTTTCACATGCACAACAGACTATTGAAAATATCATGGCAGGGGCTGAGCCCAGGTGGCGTAGTGGTTGTGTGAGGGACTGCGGTCCACTGGGATGGAGGTTCAAATCCAGCAGCAGCTCCACAGAAGCAAAGGCTGGGCCTCTTACTCCCACCACCAGAGGGCAGTGATGCTCCCCTCCCCCCAAAAAAGTATCATGGCTTGGTTCAGGCATATTTTAGTCTTCAAAATAACCTTCTTGCTTTTCAACACCATAAAGAAGTCTCGTGCAGCAGATTTACCCAATGCAACACGTCTTTTGATCTCTTAACTTGCTCTTTCCTTGTGCATTGATTGTGGATCTAAGCAAGACACAATCCTTAGCAACTTCATTCTTTTCTCCGTTTATCATGATCCTGCCTATTTGTGGGCATTTTGGCCCTCTACATTGAGTTGTAATCCATACTGACGGCTGCGATCTTTGATCTTCATCAGCAAGTGCTTCAAGTTCTCCTCACTTTTAGCAAACAAGGTTGCATCATCTTCACTTCCTAGCTTATTCAGCCTTCCTCCAATCCTGTTGACTTTTATCCTCTCATCTTACTTGTTCAATCTGTATACTAAGCAAATGATCCGAGGAACTGGATTATATGAAGAAGACTATGGCACCAGGACTAGATGCCAGGGGGTAACACCTCACTGAACCACTGCCACTGAGTCAATTCTGACTCATTCTGACCCTCTAGGATAGGGCAGAACTGTTTTGTGGCTTTCTGAGGCTGTAAATCTTTATGGGAGCAGCAAGTCTCAATTTCATCTGCAGGAGTGGTGGCTTTGAACTGCCGACTTTGTGGTTGGCAGCCCAACGTGTTACCTCCTGTGCCACCAACGCTCCTTGGGAAATATACAGTACATTTTTAGTATGCATTTGTTTAATGAAAGCACAAAAAAAGCAGATCAACAACAAAAAAGAAAAGTTAAACTTTACCTCTCCTTTCTCATTTCGTATTCTTCTGTTGAAATCTTTACCTTCTAGGCACAGGAAATCTTCCCCAGGATGTAAAATACCACACTTGGTAGCAATAGCCCTAGCAGTATTAATATTATCACCAGTGACCATCCGCACTGTAATTCCAGCCTTCTGACATTTTTTAATTGCATCTGGTACCTGATTTACATGGGAAAAATTAGTTATTTCCAGAGAAGGGTGCGAATTGTACTGAATATGCATTGCATTTTAGTTTCACATATCACTGAAAAATCACTTCGTTTATTAAATATTTCTTGAATTATCTCTAGTAATCTTTCTTGTTTATTTGCATTATTTATTTCCCAAAGTTTTTTAAATCCTCTACTCAAATCCTTTTCATTCTTTTTCAGCTGGCTTTCTGCTTTTCTAGTTGGACAGCCCAAATCACACTACAGTAAATGTCAGGTTCTGGCTAACTCACTTTCCTTCCCATTATAAATGAGGAGCTTCAACATGTTTGTGGTAATATGGAGCAAAATAATTATAGAATTAAAAAAAAAGTTTTCTGAACTCATATTTTTAATGGTTACCTCACCTTCATCTTACTTTTACATGCCAATGATTCTTAATTACACATCTTTCGCTCAGTTCATTTCAAGTGATGGATTCAGAGTTCTACCTGAAACTGAGCATTAAAATGTGTGAATCTAAATGGGAGGCCTTATTTCTTAAAACCACCTACCTACTCTAACAGAAACGTAAGGATCATAGCAACCCAGACACCTCTACAGGTCAAAGAGTCTTGCGGATTCTAACTTAGTTCTTCCCCTATACTATGTCTTTCAATTACCAGAACTTTTTAATTGCTTGATGTCCCTTTAACCTATTTTTTGTACTTAATGATATAAAGCTTTTTCTAATACACTAATACACTTTGTGGATGATTCAACTGCTATGCTATCAGTCATAAAACTTTCAGGATCAGGGGCAATTGCTATCGAGGCTCAGTTTAGTTTTCTGGGCTTGCCTAATACTATTCTCTGCTATTTATCACTTCATAGATGAAGTTTGTATAATATTTTCTCTGTCTCGGTATCCCCGTCTGTCTGTCTGTCTCTTTCCTACTTTCTCTTGACAGAGAATCCATAATACTACCAGAACAGGAATTGCAAATTCAAATGCTAATCCGCAAGGTCCCCAAACATATTTGGTCCACCACCTCCAAGTGCTATTCTAATTAAACATTTTTGTACTCCGCTCCATAATCCAGAAAAAAGTGTAGTCGTCTGTTTTGCCAGTCATCTGCACTGTTATCATTCAGCATCTTCGACTCCAAAGAGTGACAAAACCTACTTCGGGAAACACTGCTAGACAGTTTTGCAGGCAACATAATCAAAGAGAACATGGAGAGTGGAAACAGATGCCTACACAAAGAGTGACTTCATTACCGACCACTTCTAACATGGTAGAATGAAAGTTCAATGTTGACAGAACCTGAGATTTTAAGAGAGCAGAAATCTGGATTGTGTGTGTCACTTCCCAACACTTCCCAGTGTTTTTACACACACACAGGTTCCATGGGGCAAGCTACTCTGACTAAAAACTGAATATGGCCTGCAGTTTATCTGTGATTACCATTCTGAATTCAAGCAGTCCTGGTGGTCCTGCTCCTAACTATAAGGTTGACAATTCAAACCAATCAAGAGAAAGAGGCTATCTGCTTCTGTAAAGATTTTGTTTCAGAAACCTCATAGGGCTAGTCTCAATGAGTCACTGTGCTAAAATCAAACTGTGTGGCAAATATTGTTTACGAAAAGCAAGCTAACATGTACAGATTATTTCGTGTGTTTTTGGGTCAATTCTAACTATAGAAACTCTGCAAAGACAGCATACAACATTGCTTCATGGAATTTCCAAAGCTGCAACATTTATAGAGAAGCCTTGTTGGTTCAGTGGTTAAGTGCTTTCCTGCTAGCTGGTCAGTAGTCTGCAATGAAACTACAGGAGTCCTATGAAAGAGTGGCAGGATGTAGCTATAGAGAATTATAGCCTAAGATACGTGGAACAGTGCTCTGTCCTATATGGCCACATTATGAGTTGAAATGATCTCAATGGCAACTATTATGGAATTTTTATAGAAGCAGACTTCCATATCATTCCTCTGTGCAGAAATTGATGGATTTGAACCAACTACTACCACTGTGCCATCAGGGCAGCATTTGGAGTATTTAAATTAACCACCAAATACTTCCACATAAGTCATAAAATCCTTCGTTTTTACAAAAAAAAAAAAAAGGAATTAAAGATCTATTCAAATGCCTATGTAGAAATAATTACCGTATTTCCCTTACATACTTGTGCATATGCCAAGTTTTTCAGCACATTTTTATTGCAGCTTTTGTGGCAAAATTAAGTGCCTTGGCTGATATTTGGGTCAGTTTATACTCAAGTATATTCGGCAAGCTGGATTTGTTTGAATTCTAAATATCTACCTGGTCATGATTCTTCATAACAAGAGTGCACAGTAAAAAGATGTTCAGAGAAAGTTACTCTGATGCTAATTTAAAAAAATCCCCATTTTGTGATACCAAAAAATAACAGTCAATCATATGCTAAAACAACCGATACAGTCCTCCGTGAACCTCAACGCCACCAGCACTTGTAACAGTGATGCTTTTCAAAGGACTAAAGATGAAGACATTCTGATTTAATTTTTAATCATGAATCCATGCAAAGAAATTTGGATGGTTTCCTCTGATCATACTTGGATGGATCCAAGTGGACGTTTCATAGGCATTTTAAATGCCAAAATCTACAAGTATCCAGCGATTTCCAAAATGTTCATTCTGATTCACTGCAAAAATCTTAATGGCTTCTCTACTTCTACTCTTCTAAATCATTTCTCACACAGAACCCAAAATAGTATTATAGCAACATAAATTATGTCACTTTCAAATTTTAATTTTTTTTAATGACTTCTCACTGGTCCTTATGATCTAGTAAGGCCATATATAATGAACTCCTCCTTGCTCTCCACATTTGCAGTCACAGTGGGCTCCGTTCCATTTTTCCATTAGCTAAATGCTTTTTTCACCATGAGAGAGGTACATTTCTGGTCCCCGTTGCCTGGAATGCTTTTCTTGCAGCTATGTACACAGTTGGGAACCCAGGTAAGGAAGGAAGTGGGCTGTATGTTGGGTTGCAAATCACAAGGTTATCAGTTTGAAATCACCATCCGCTCTGAAGACAGATATGAAGCTTTCCATTTTTGTACAGTTAGTCTCAGAAACCCATAGGGGCAATACTGCCCTATCCTATGGAGTCACTTTGAGTCAAAACTGATTTGATGGCAGTGAATCTAGAGTTAGAAATTTGAGCTCAGCTCAAATGTCCCCTCCTCAGAGATTCTTACTATAGTTCCCCTCATTTGCTTTGCTACCATGAGTATAATGTTCTTAACTCTTATTGCACTTGTAGCTAGCTGTCTTACTGAATGGCACTCAGTCTCCCATATGCAATCTGGAATGTAAGGTCTCTAAGGGTTAAGGACCAAGTTTAATGTTTTTACATTATTTTCATTTGGTATCTTGTCCATGTGTAGCTAGCTGCCATTCTGTGGCTATTTCCCCTCTCCTGAACACAAACATCATGACTATTTTGTTCACTGTTGCATTACCAGTGCCTAGAGGGTTGTCTGACACAACACACTAGGTGTTGAGTCAATTAGTTGATTATGTCGTATACCTTATGTTGATTCCTTTGTTGAGAATGTGCATATTCCTTTCTCTTTGATTAGCTCATATATCACCATCCCTTTGTTTATTTACTTATTTATTTATGTCATCATCTCTTTTACGTTCCAGGGCAGGTATTTATTCTAGAGGAAATTTCATCTGACATGCCCCAATATTTAATGCAACACCAAAGAACTAGCCCCAAACTTATGGTAAATCTATGTACAAGGGGCTTGGATTGTTGTGACCCGCAAAGTTTTTATGGGCTAAGTTGGAGCAATAGATCACTAAGCTCTTCTTCTGTAGTATGTTTGCGCCTGTAAGCTCACTGAAAACCTGTTCAGCATCTCAACGGTTTGAAAACCTACATGACAGGCAAATGATGACTTCCATGGAGAAGTACAGGCAAATAGTTTAACCTAGGATCCCTAGAAAGAAGGCAGAAATCATATGACTGTACCACCACTGCCCTCTAACGTCACAGAGTGATCTTTTAAGTACATGCATTTTGGGGGGACAAAACTGGTATTTTAGCTATAGTACATACGTCTCAGAGGAGTCCTGTTCAATTGGTAGATATGTGGTGGGCTGCTAACTTCAAAGGCAGAAGTTCAAAACTACCAACTGCTCTGCATGAGATGGGTGAGGTATAAAGAGTTAATGGTCTCAAAAACCCACAGGGGCAGTTCTACCTTGTCCTACTGGGTCACTGTAAGTTGGAATCGACTCTATAGATGGCAATGGGTTTTTTGTGATTTTGTTTATAGCTCTATTGTCTATGGCTAACCACATTTAAAATAATACTTCATATCAATACTTCAGTTTATCTTGGATTCAAATAAAAAACTCACAAAATCACAACTAGCAAGCATTTAATCAGAAAACCAATCAAAGTAAATGCCTCGTTACAAGAATCTATGCAAGCAGAATATGTCATCACCTCAGGTCTCACAGGATCTTCAATCCCCACAACAGCTACACATGTAAGGCCGGTGACAATGTCATTCTCATTATCCCACTCTGGTTCTGGCTCTCCTGCTGGGAAATCTCTGAATGCAAGACATATGGTTCTCAAGCCTTCTGATGCCATCGGTTCAATTACAGTTTTCACAATATCATCACGGTCCCTTGGTCTGAATACTTTTGCCTCGCCATTAGCACTCAAGATTTTGAAACACCTAAAAGGTAACATTGAATTAAAAATATCAATAGTGGACAAAAATAATGGGCAATGTCATGCTAAATAAACTGGATGGGCAAGATATAATGGGATGTGATATATGAGAATTTTATGTATTTTATTTTTACAGAACTAAATCATGTCCAATTTTTATTTCTTTACAAGAAGTTATAAACTTTCAAAACTCCATTTGTCCTCGTTCTATTGGTTATGTTAGATATTATCTAAACTTCAAATAGAAGTAGTGCCTTTAAATTTTTCCTAAGAATTCCGAGTGGCAGAAGAAGATATACTATGGAAGGATGTGCTGAAAAATTCATCAAAAGTTTGTTTTGAAGCCCTTTTATACCTAATCATACTAGTACAGAATGAGCCATTAATGTGAATTGCATAAAATTTTTAATGTAAAAAGTTCATGTTCAATCAGTTCCTTACCTGGAAGATATTTCATTACCAACATTTAAACTATTGAAAGAAAAAACTTATTTTAAAGGAAACATTCAACTTATTCCTTGATGCAAAAATTATTTTAAATCATGGCTTGATTAAAAACAGACAAATTAAAACTCAATTAAACTATCTGGCTTATCTAATTAAGTTCTAACTGCTCTGCCTAACATCCAAGAAGAGGTAGACTAAAATGTAAATATTAACATGGGAACATTTACAGTACACTTTACTACCAGGTCCTGGGCTAGATTCTTTAATGCGTTATTTCACTAGCACAGAGTTGGTGGTACTTACCTTTTTTTGTTAGTTTTTTTAGTGAATAAAATATAAAAATCAGTTCAACATTCCATAGCTAGTTTGATCTGAAAGCCAGTCTAATCAGTTTGCTTGGGGAAAAAAAATCTCTCTACTTGTTCTTCCAGGCCAGCTACCTGCTACCTAACTGGTTAAGACTGAGTTTTTAACCCTTTTACATGGAAACCACTTAATTAGGAGTTCTGTGAAGTTAAGAGTGTTCTGTGCCCTATGCGTAGCCATTCACTCTTCAGCTGAACTATACAAGTAGCTATTCCCTAAATATAACCTGCACATTCCTCTATTTCTTTAATAAGGCTTCTTTCACCTATCCAAAATGCCATATCCTATGTAATATGACCTGGCATATAAAATTTTTGCATCCACCTCTCATTTGCTACTTGTTTAGTTACTCTGTCTTAAGCATTTTATCTTAAAACCCATCAAATGTTCATAAAACTATTATGAATTATAATCCACATATAAACAAAAGCAGACATATTAAAAGCAGATGCTATCATTTCAGATGATTTCCAATTCAAAAAAAACCATCTGTTCCTTGCTAGAACAAAAGAAAGCAAAATAATCTTAATACCTGCAGTAACAAATAATAGGGAGATTATACATAAATAAGTAGTCAAAATTGGTACTACTGATCTGTAAAAGGAAACCAAGAAACATTACAATCCAAAGTGAAAAGATATACTTAAATATAACATCCAAACAGCATAAATGACAGCTCTCTTTTCTACATCCCATTTCTTTTTGAGCCTATAATCTTTAATGTAGTGTTGAAGAAAATAAACTTAAGTTTTCCTTCTTCCCAGGTTTGTAGTTTTCACGATACTGTAACAATGGGAACACCACATGTCTTAAAATAACCAGAGCGTACTTCATTAAAATTACCAGACTGAATGTAATGGTGTTTTTTCTTCCCTGTAACAGAGCACTTAGAAATAAGATAAACCAGAATGTGAAAGTGGCAGATTACATGGCACGTGTATGAAAAGCATAAAACACAGCTCATATTCTCAAGTCCTATCCAATACCTGAGGTTCACAAAGAGAAAACAATAGTAGGTTATTCCACAGATCAACTACTGTCAACAATTTATTCATCTAAGTGGTTTACTCTTACTTTTTCAGAATTATCTCAGATGCACCCTTGCTGAATATTCGAAAACTTCCATCTGAATTTTTCAGGACAGTGCTCATGGACTTTCTAACAGAATTGAAAGTATAGACTTTGTACAGAGCTTCTTCTGGTATTTCATTTCTAACATCTTGATAATCTCGTTTTAAATCCAAAAGAAGTCCCAACAAGGCACATTCAGTTTTATTACCAACATGACGAGGTAATCCACCCTCTTTCTCTGGTGGCTGTAAGATAAAAAAGGTTTGCAACCTAGTAAGATTTTGTTTCTCTATGAATGTTTTATTTGTAAGTCAGGATGCTATATTCCAAAACAAAACTAAATAAGAAATTTCTACTAATGCTACCATTTCCAAGAGGGACAGAGAAATTTACAAGTAAAAAAGAATTCTTGGGGGAGAATTCCAATCTTAGCCCTTCTAATTACTAGTTATGTAAACATCTGACCAGTTACTGAACTGCTGTGATCTTGGGCTTCAGCATCTGTAAGACAGGAGTACTTATGATTCAGGAATTGAATTTGTTGAGACGTGTAAATTCATGACATACAGTAGACTTAATAAATTTTAGGTTATCTCTTTTTTACTGAAAACTTATTTACATATTTGTAAATACCTGAAAATTAAAACTACATTAAAAAGACTTACAACATGAAATAAAAGTGAACAAATTAAAATAATGTCCCACTGCCTTAGATATGCAGAAAAGCTCTAGGCCCTTCCCTTCATATGCTTTTCACAAGTATATGATTATTATGATGGTCAAAGGCAGATGTGATTGTCAAAACAAATGAATGTGAAGTCCAGCTTTTGTTCAGATTTTCTGGTAATAAGTGTAAGGTATGGCTAGATTTAGAACCAAGATCCCTTATAAATCTCATAGTTTAATTACTGTACACTTTCATTAGTTCAATAACTTGCAACACACACTTTGTCAACATGAAAATATCATTTTAAGCTTTTTATAAATAAATGATTTTAATAAGCTTGAGAACTTGAAAGTACTCTAAAATAACAAAAACTTAATGCAAAATAACAAAAACTTAGCAAGACAGCTGAACGCCAGTGGCGTAGTGGTTGAGTGCGGGACTGCAGCCCATTGGGTTGGCAGTTCAAATCCAGCAGCAGCTCCCCGGGAGGAAGGCTGTGTAGCTCCCACGACCACCAGAGAGCAGTGATGCCCGCCCCCACCCCCCCAAAAAAAAAACCAAACAAAACATAGCAAGAACTTTAATGTATTATTTTTTAAAAAGGACTATATTGCATATTACTAAGAAACAAAAACCAGATTATCAAATACATTAAAGTTTGGGTTGACACATTCTAGTTTCAAAATTTTCTTTACAAAATTGAGAAATGACTTTCTATAATAAGATAGGTTGGTGTTTCATAAAATAAGTAATAGAAACTTAAAATTTTGATGTGTTTACAAGTTTCTGAATATAAGATTTTCAAAACAAAGAGAAAAAATAGAAACAAGAAGAATATGTATATAATCAATGGATTGTCCATATAACACAAATTTTACCAAGAAAACTTTCTATATATTGATCTAAGGAGTCCTGGTGGCATAGTGGGTTATGGATTGCACATATTTTTTAAAAGCCTAAAAGAATCTTGTTGTTTTATTTATTTAATAATAGGCAAAAAAAATTATAGTCTAATTATTAGATTTGGGAAATTAATTTTAATGCTTATGAATTATTGGAGAAATCTTACCAATATTTTTGAAGTATAAGCACAGTTCACAGAAATTCCTGTTACAAGATAGGACAAAATATTTGGTGGAATAGCTTCAGGTTCAGGAACCTTTTTATAATGTTTTTCATTTATGTAAGCTTGGACAACTGTCATTCTGTTCATTGTCAATGTCCCTGTTTTATCTGAACAAATGGCTGTGGCATTTCCCATGGTCTCACAAGCATCCAGATGCCTTACTAAGTTATTATCTTTCATCATTTTCTACAGTAGAAAGAAAAATCTAGTTAGTTACTTATAAAAACAATAATCTCATTATATTAAAATTATTTTATCTGATGTAAACAATCAAAACTCCCATATACACACATACACACATATATATAGTTACATAGCATTAAGTATTTCCTAAATTAATACTGGAAGAGTTTAATTTTATATAATGCATTCAAATCATGCTATTCTTTTTTTGAGCCCTTCCTCACCACATACCACAATCTACCCAGTAAATGAATGTAGACACCTGCACATACACCTATTTATCATCTTGAATACAAAAAATGGCTTCAGTTTGTGGAAATATTCCATTATCTTTTAACTCCACTGTTTCTTGAAGTTTTCAAAACCCCTCATATGCCTCCAATAGTGTCTCCTAGTGGAGTTTTCCTATTCCCAGGACAAATCAAACTTAGAGCAGTTTAAGAATATATTATATTACACTTAGGCATTACATTTCCTTATTAAGTGGAGCATGGTTGGCTCAGTGGTTACGTGCTGGGCTGTGATCTGCAAAATAGGCATTTTGAAATTACCAGCTGCTCTGAGGGACAAAGACAGGGCTGTTTTCTACTCCCATGTCGAGCTAAGAGTCTCAGAAATTCAAAAGGGCAGGTCTACCCCAGCCTATATGGTCATTATGAACTAGCATCGACTCAACGTCAATTAAGCTTGTTTGATTTTTGGTTTATTATGTAGAAAACAAGTTTCTTTAATCAATCACGAAGGGAGGGGGTATTCTGTCACCCCCACCCCCTACCAATTTTTATTGTGGACGATTGATTACAGAGCAAATCAATGTTCTATTCAATAATTCATATATATTTTGTTTCACACCTGATTGCTGTCCCCAGATTTTAACATCACTCATTCTACATATCCTGTTTCCATTTCTTTTTTTCCTGTCTTTGTCTTCTAATTTTTTCTTGAGCAAATGCTACTCTTTTCTCAAATGGTTGAATGTTTTCATTAATGTGTATCTTCCTATTGTTACCACTTGCCTTCTAGGTTTGTCTATTGTTTGGCTGAAATCAAGCCAGAGTTCCTGACAGGAGGGTCAACACAGACTATAGACTCAAGTCTCAGGGTTCCCACCACGCTCATCTATCCAGAAAGACTGATCTCTTTCTGATTCTGAATTTTGTTCCACTTTTTACTGCCTCTCTACCACAGCCTTGTATTGTGATCCTTTATCAGACGGTTGGCAGCAGAAGCCAGGGAACATCAAGTTCTTGTGGACACAGGGTGCCAGTGTGCGGTAAGGTTTTATATTTGTCACTTGGACTAACAGTTAACTAACAGTTAAGTTGCCATCTTTGGTTTTCTTCGCTCTTCTTTGTTCCAAAGGTAAAGTGATCAGACATCCCGCTTTTTAACAACATCCCATGGCGTTTTAAAATTAAATAAATATATTACAATACTATTTTTGCATTCTATGAAAATTTTTGTTGCTCCATATAGGCCAAATTTTTAATCAAGAATCCACCCCCCCCCCGCCCCCCGGTCAATGGTGTCTTGCTAAAATCTAGTCACTTTATCCAAAGGGGGACTGACCAATCGTTGCATCTTACAAAGTTTCTCACAAGCTTTTATCATCTACGCTGGGTTGCTACTCACCAAAGTGGGCTGTAGAATACTGTCTTTATAACAATGCGGTACTAATTGATCTTGATGGACCCTCCCCCTAAGATTATGGAGGTAGTCTTATGTACCTTCCCACTCTTTTTAGCTTGCGGGTCCATGTATCTACTTGTAGACCGTGGTTATTACTTTGTAGAATGGTATATGCAACAGTTTTTACCTCTGCTGCCTTTAAGAATTCTTGAACTCTTCCTAGGGCCTTCTTTTGATCATTTTGACTTGCTATAAATAAATGATTTTTTTTTGCTGATCTCTTACAGCACATTGTGTTTCTCTTCACCCAAGCTACCATGTGTCCCTCTACTTTGTAGTGATTTTCCCTCCCACACCTGCCAACCATTAAGACGTTTTTGAGTGAAAATCTCTTTCAAGAATTTTTATAATAACAGTCTCATACAGTATTTGTCATTTTGTCATTGATTAACTTCATCAGCATGTCTTCCAGATTCATCCATGGCATGAAATGGACAGATTTCATACTATGCCTTATTGTTAGTATTTCATTGTGTATGTACTATAGTTTTATCCATTCACCCATTGATGAACACTTTAAATAGTTTCCATTTATTGTGAATAGTGCTATTATGAAAATGGTGTGCACAGCTATTCTTTATCATGGCTTATTTTGGTGAGATATAAGCCGAGAAGTGAGAATGCTGGGTCATATGGTATTTCTAAGAGTCCAGAGGGTATAGTGGCTAGCCATCGGGCAAGTTCAGCAGTTCAAAGTCAAGAGCCACTCCACGAGAAAAAGAGAGGACTTTCTACTCCAGTAAAGTGTTATAGCCTTGGACACCACCAGGAGCAGTTCCACTCTGTCCTGTAAGTTCCCTATGCGCAGGCATCCCCTCCGTGGCAGCGAGTGAGTGAGAGAGCTCAGTACAGACTGCGGAGTTTACATGAGGCTGCTCAACATCGGCTCAGCTACTCCAGGAGCACGGCTGATTAACATTAGAAAATATAAAAGGAAATCTTACTTCTGTTAAGACTGACAACATTTTGACTTGCAAAATCATCCTGCAAGAAGGGTCAAATTGTGCAAGCTAATAAATCTTTTATTATCTTTTCCCACTGATACAAAATTAATAATAAACATATACTTTCTAACAGATGATTACTCTGGATAAATGGCAATTACAAAATCACCAAAGCACATTTTCAGTATTCTATTTGAAAATCAAGAACTGTAAATCCAGTGGTTAGGAAAAGTAGACTATTTAAGGGCAGGAACAAGTTGGCTCGAAAGTGATAACAAAGCGTGACATTTGAAAACAGTAAGCAGGCTGGTTATGATGCATCTTGTGAGAGGAGAAGGGAAAAGGGAAAACAGGGACTACATAGGAAAGGAACTTGGTGTAAGCAGTTTGGATTTGATATTATGTGTGATCAAAAAAAAAAATCACTGGATGTTTTGAGCAAGGAAAGACCAGGATTTGATTTTTTTTTTTTTTAAGGAACTGTCTTCCTACTATGTAGAAACTAGATTGCTTGGGGGTGGGGAGGTATAAGGGCAGAAGAATGGAAGCACACAGACCCTGGAAAGCCGCACTTTCAAGAATCCTCTTATCTTTGTAGCACTTAGTAAAGGAATGGCATTCTTAGTTTAATTTTATAGATGGGGCAGTGCAGATGGTACCACTTGACAGTATCTAACTATCGTATAATGAAAATTAGGCTAAAACATTGTCTATACCAGAGATATTCACCTGGGGAGAAAAGGAAACAGTAAAATTCTACAAGACACTTTGCAAAGTTAGGTGGAAACCCCACCCCACCTCCCCTGCAACTGTGCTTTCAAAAATCAAAGAGAGCATCCAAATTTGCGTCTTTAAATATAATTCTAACTATTTTCTACTTACCTTGACTGAATAAGCCAGTGAGATAGTAACTGCAAGTGGAAGACCTTCTGGCACTGCTACCACTAAAACTGTAACTCCGATAATGAAGAACTTCACAAAATATTGTATGTAAATTGGAGTACACTCAGCAAGCCATGGTTTCTTCTGAACCCAAAATGTATTAATTACAAAATATAATACTAAGATGATAACTGTGATGGCGGACATCAACAGACCTTTCAGCATATAAATAAAAGAAAAATATATTATTATTTTAATACTTTAGATACTACTCACTGCCAGTTACATACTAGCCACTGAAATATAATTAACTCAACTACCTTATTTCAATTTTTCTGCAATATAGTTACTCCTTTGCTCATTGATCACTGATACTGTTGGACTAAATTCTTGCTTCTAATAAAGATCTATTCTCAGAAAGCGCTAAAAGAAAAGCATTTAAGATTTTCCTCCTTAAAATAAATTGCATCTTCTGCTAGGACAACATAAAAAACCTCAAAGGAAATATCAGCAGCTTAGCAAAAGTGAGTACTTTATATGCTGAAGAGGCAACGTCCCTGAGGCTGAAGGAGAAGCCAATAAGATACGATTAACAGAGACAACCTGAAGTAAAATATTCAACTCTATGCTTAAAAAAATAAAAAGTCCAGGTGGCACAGTGGTTAAGGGCCTGGCTACTAATCCAAAGGTTGACGATTTGAACCCACTACCTGCCCCAAAGGAGAAAGATGTGGCAATGTGCTTTGATAATGATTTATAGACTTGGAAACTCTAAAGGGACAAACCACCTTCTCTGTCCTATACAGGCTGCTATGAGTCAGAATTGACTTGCCAAAGGAATTGGGTTGCTATAAAAAGAAAATCAAAACTTTCTGAATTGTTAAATTTAAAATTTTGGCCTATTTTTATAGCTCCACTAACTTAACAAAGATTAAACACTACTATGCATTAAAGAAGTTCTTTTTTAGAAGATGGTTAGCCTTTCATCGTTGAAGATTAAAGACATAAGATTCAAGACATAGCAATCAAATATGCATGGGAGCTTCAAGAAGTTGGTGGAAAGATGGAATTGAAAGATGATGGAATTTTTTTCATGAATTATCTGAAGCCCCCTATTATTGGGATTTACAATGTTCACTAAATAATGTTAATCATCTTAAGGCTGTATACATAAGTGCTACCACTATGTACTTAGGTACCAAAAAAGCAAGTATCTGCAGCTACAAGTTAGTAAACATAATGTCAATAAAAGTTAAAAGTTCACGTTTTCCAACATAATCCTAGAAAGTATTAAAATCATGCAATTTAATCAATTTTAATAATATATGCTGGCTTATCCACAACATTCCTTTACTAAGATGCTTCTGGTAGAGGACATGCTCTGCTTTTTTCTAAACAATAGGTACTTTGGCAGCAATTAGCCAGTTTAATGAAATATAACCTTTAAGTAAAATATAAATACACACACCTAAATTATCATATAGATAACCAGTAAAATTAATGAATAAAACATGTAATAAATGTTCTTTGATTTAAATATATTTATTTTATGTAAATATAGCTGGGTAATTAGAAGTGAACAACCTCACAGAGGGCTGCATGTGGTTCTACTGTTACCAAACACTCCATGGAGCAGAGGCCTGTGAGTGGGCCAGAATTAGCCTCTAATCGTTAGCTAGATGATAGTGGACAACCACCTTTATGAAAATGGGAACAAGAGTCCCTAAGTAACAGAAGTTCTAGAGATGTCTAGTATCAATACACTTATAAAGGTTACAGCACATTGTGGATCAAAATGCTATTTTTAAAAAGTCTTCCTTTATACTCACTAAATAGCAAAATCTGCCAAAAAGTAATTTCTAAGCAGAAATTCAGTGTGTGCTAAAAACAAAACAATCTAATTATCTTCTATATACCAGACCTGCTTTGCCAATCTGGACAGCCAACTTAGTGAGTTTCCCTTGTAAAACAGATTTTTCCTTTTTTGGCAAATTTGCTTTCTTTTTGTCTTTTTCATCACCATCACCACCATCTTCACTCTTCAAAGGCTGCATTTCCATGGCTGCACCATCCTGGGCTTTTGCTGTATTTAAAAGAAAAAACCTTTTCATTTGCATTTGAGAGGTACACATTACGCATTTAAAAAATGAGTTATTATAAAAAGTAGTAAAGCTCTAAGCATATAAAGTTTTTCTAGAGAAACACCTACATTAGGTTGTGAAATAGCACAAAATTTGAAAATGTTACGTGAGGTACTAAGGAATTAAATCAAAGATCCCTAAAGGAAGAACTAAAAAATACTAACCAATCATATTTCTTCATGCTATGTTGTGTTAGGTAATATGACTGACTTATCCCAGGTAGCGGCTAGACAAGACAGTAACACAGGTCATTATACATAACCATACCCACATGTGTGCATATACTTACACTTCTTAATGAATGCAAGATTCTCTAGGTGATAGACACAGTGAAGTGCTCCACTACTAACCAAAAGGCCGGCGAGTTTAAACCACCAGAGGCACCTCTGAAGACAGGTCTTGCAATCTGCTTCCAAAAGGCTCAGCTTTTAAAAACTTATGGAGTAAATCTAGATGGCGCACATACTGTTACTATGACCAGACTTGATTTGACCGCAACCAACAACAATGTAAACAAATAAATGCAAAGCCACTTAATGATATATGGTGTTTATTTTGTTTCTTATGCATGTTTGTTAACCATTATCCACAGGATAACTGGTATTACAATACATGAAGTGCTTAACTTAAAAATTACCTCATTTGGATCAAAAGTCATAATTATAATCTTTTTAAGCACTGCAGAGATTATATAGCTAAAGCATTAGCAGGAAGACAAGTTAACCCAAGCTAACAAACGTTGTTTGATTGCTACATGTATCTGACTTTTTAAGTGAGTACCCATACACTGCTGACACAGTTGGGGTATAATGAAACCAACCTCACTATATTTTTATTCTCCTGAATTTACCTTTGTTGCGATTCTCAATAGCTCCATCTTGTTTCTTATCTGTAGGAAAAAATGGGAATTAAAACTTTCCAAAAGAAATGAATACAGGCATGCTAAATTATGCAGAGGTAGTTCACATTTCTATAAAGAACTGCTATCCAATGGGTATGATGGGGTGGTGTGTGTTGTGTCTGTGCATTACACACTAAGCTTATAATGCCCTGCTTTATCGATCATCACTCCTTACATATTTTCATCAGAGAATATTCCAAAATGATTTAGGGCAGCTATAGCTGTTTGGATGCGCTCTGGTGGCAGAGTGGGTTAGGTATTAGTTGGTCTCCTAACTAACTGAAAAGTCAGCCGTTTGAAACCACTAGCTGCTCTATGTGAGAAAGAGGAGACCTTCTGTTCCTGTAAAGATTCTTAACTTCAGAGATCCACAGGGGCAGTTTATACTTGCTGACTTCTCCATAAGACTTTATTCTTTTATAAAGTCAAATATGGTACAAAAGTTTCCAGGCTAAATGCAGGTATAAAGCTAAGAAAGCAAAGATGGGCTGGGGGGTAGGGTGGGGAGGGAGAAAGTAATGAAAAGACAGTAGGTATGCAGGAGAGTTTTGGTGGGAGAGAGAAGAAAATAACTGTACAATAGGAGAAGAAAAAGATTAAAATCCTAGAATACAAATCTATGAATACACAGAATAAATCAGTACGATTGTTAGTTAATATAATGTCTCAAAGCAGTACGGATTTGGAGATAAAAAGATGAGAATCCCTGAAGTAATAAAGTAATCAAGGCATATCTGACAGTTGAGTAAATGAATAGAATATTTAAAACAACAAAGCAGTAGTTGAATCATTCAGCTTCCTTTTCTCCCAATCCCTCTATCACAGAAAATTATCTTCAACCTGAAAAGGTGGAACAATATGGCCAAGAAGGAACTGAAGCTCAGATAGACGAGAAGATAGTAAGAGTATACCTAGTTCCTTTCGGTGAGCTCAAGTTTGGAGAGACACCAGATAGCCACATTCCAAGTTACTAAGGGAATTGAGACATGGATTTCTTTTGAGAAGTAGCCAAAGCAGTCAAGAGAAATGGAAAAGAGCTGGAAGTCCACAGATGGAAAATGTTTTCTACAAAACAAGGTTCAAAAATCATAGACTGTGAGTGGAATGTTAATTTCTGGGAATACACTGGACTAGATTAATAATAATCAGTCTTTAGGAAAAAGGGTGTTTATGGGAAAAGACACTATGAGGTCGTTTGTATAACGTTATGTGAAACTCTTCTTCCTTCTTGAAATTCCTTAATTTTAGGCTCCTGTGTATTATTATGCACCATAGTCTGTGTGAGCACAGTGAGCCCAAGAAAATGAGAGTTGCATGTGCTACTTCCTAACTTTTTGACCTAGAGCAAGTCACAAATTCTGTAAGCTGTAATCTAATAATCAGAAATAAAGCATAACAGATGTCAGTCACTTCCTGTATCTAAAGAGATAATGCATATATGAAAACCAAGCTCATTGTCATTGAGTTAATTCTGACTCGCAGTAACCTTACATGACAGAGGAGAACTGCCCCCCTTGGTTTCGGAGGCTGTAAACCTTTACAGGAATAGAGAGCCTCATCATTGTCCTGTGGAGCAGCTGCTGGTAGTTTCAAACCACGGACCTTACGATAAGCAGGTCAACACATAACCCACAACCCCAATACGGTTCCTAATGCATAGACAATATTTGCTCAATGGCAAATTACCTTCTATGCAGCCGTCCGAAGTCTGCATAGATAATTTAAGGGCTGCTAAGAAGTGGTGCCAAGAAAAGTCAGAGATTTACCCTCACTTATAGTCAAAACTTGGGACATGTGTTGGTCTAAAATTGGACTTCATATCTCTAGAGTAATAAACCCCCATAAACAACAAATATAAAAAAAAATCATTGTCATTATTGAATACCAAGACTTAGAGCACATTTACTTTAAACCTCAAACTATGCATATGAGAAATAAGGGCTTATGAGCCTAAGTAAAATTATTCTAGACTATTGTAGACTGCCATCAATTTATAAGGAGAAAACTCAAAAGCACTGATTCTGAGGTAAAAGTTATTATCAGAAACTTAAATAAAAAAGAAATTCTGAGATATCTGCCTATGTATAATAGTATTTCTTCTAAGATCTTTATGGATACATTTTCGGCTACAGGTTTGTAAATGAAAGATCACTTGAGAGGTGAAGGAGTTACAACAGATGTAAGTGAGAAGGAAGGAGAAAAGAAAACGATTTTGATCCCTCGTGATGTGTTAAATCTGTCAAGGAAAATATAACAAGTGTTAAATAAAGCGAAGTCCTGGCTTTGTGTCAAAGAACTCAGCTGCATATTTAAGAGAATGGGATTTGTAAGTGATATCCAACTTCTGAAAGAGTAAAAGTTTGATGAGACTAAAATAAAATACGGCTCACAAAGTCATTACTGAAATCAAAGGAAAAAAGGGACCAAGCAGAACTGATAGAAATTATTATTTTGCTAGTCAGATAATGGGAAGATGATAGCAAAATGAAACAAAAGAATAAGCAGGAGGTTAAAATGAAGTGTTAAAATACATGACGAATTTGTCCAGCTATTGTAAAGGGGGAAATGAACTTACTACATATCCTTCGTGGATAATTGTAAAAGGGGTTGATGAATTCACTAGAGAGCCTTCAAGGGAGATTAAAGTTATAGAGCAAACATAAAAGTTGTGAAGTTTTGTTTTATTTTGTGTTCTAAACTGAAGATTTGTGGCAACCCTTATTGATCAAGTCTATCAGAGGCCATTTTCCAGTAACAAGTACTCACTTCGTGTCTCATTTTGGTCATTCTCACATTTCAAACTTTTTAACAATGCTATCATTCATTTAATAGGCTACTGTATAGTGTAAAGCATAACTTTTACATGTACCGGGACACCAAAATATTGTGTGACTTGCTTTATTGTGGTATTTGTTTACTTCAGTGGCCTAAAACTGAACTAATAGTGTCTCCAATGTCTGTCTGCACTTGAAAGTATAGTGTTCAGTAATGAACTCACTTCAGAGTCTCAGGAATGAAGTCTGTATTTTGTACCAGTCCTTACAACAATCTAACTACTGTATAAATTTTAAAATGTCAACTTTTAAAAGAAAATTGGTCTATTTACTTTTCTTTTCTTTTTTCTTCTCATCTTTCTTCTCTTCCTCTTCACCTCCAGCTCCAAGTAAGGTAAAGATAATTCCAGTTTGAGAATTTATACCTACAGCTGTCACTACCATTCTTCCAGAGCCTTCCATTACATGAGTACCTACAACAGAAAAGTTTGTTTTATATTAATTTCAATATCCTTACCACCAAACTCCAACTTTGGTAATACTGATTTTAATATTCCCAGTATCTAATAAATTAAAGATGCTAAACAAAGCCTACTCTTTTGTTCTTATAGTTTTGATATCATTGTTTCTGAGTTCCAACCTCATGGTATCATTTATCATGTGGTATCAGAAAATTTACATCTCTATTCCTCCTCTGTAAAATGGGAGGGGTAACAGTGCCTATTCTCCATGGAAACATCATGAGAAGAAAAAATGCTATGAAAATTAAGTATCCAGCACATTGGTTGAAATTTGCAAATGTTCAATGACTGCTTATTATTATCATATTAATTATAATCAGTTATTGGGGCAGCTTTCTGAGAAATGCACTGCTTATTTTTTAAAAAGGTGCTTATGAACAAAAGAACTCTAAAAGTCATATTTCATCCTCCACTCCCAATTCTGCAACCCCAGTTTGCCCAGATTACTGCAATGGCTTTTTAACTAATTCTTTCTGATTTTTTCATTCATCCTGGGATCAGATCTAATCTTCTCAAAGTACCGATTTTATCATATGCTTCCCTTGGCTTTAAAAAACGTCTACTCTACACTGCTGCTGAATTATGCCTAAATTCTTCGCCCTGACACTGACAACCTTTCAAGCTGATTTGCCCACTACTTTAACATAAAATTTGATTACATAAAGCTAAGGAACACAGATGAGACCCTTTATTGAATTCTATGTTCTTGCCAGGTTGGCAGGCAGACATTATGATGATATTCTAGAAACTTGACCAAAGTTATACAACTCTTAAGCAGTAAAACAAAGATTTAACTCAGGCTGAGCGCCGGTGGCGTAAGTGGTTAAGTGTGGGACTGTGGCCTGCGGGCTTGGCGGTTCAAATCCAGCGGCGGCTCTCTGGAGCTGTGCTGGGCAGCTCCCACGATCTCCAGAGGGCAGTGATGCCAATAAATAAATAAATAAAAATGTAAAAAAAAAAAATGTCAAGAAAGATTTAACTCAGATCTATCAGAGGATAGACGTTATATTCTTCCTATAATATAGCGCTAATAAATTTACATATAGTTTTCTAAATTGTTTATCCATAGTGGTACATTTATTCTCATTCTTTAAGAGCCTTCTTCTCCTTCTATAATTTTTGTGTATTTTCTTTTTCTACAATAAATTAAGTCTTCAATATAGTAATTACGTACTTGAACTTGATCTCCTTTTAATTTACAAACTTATGGAGGGCAGTCTATAATACCTACAACCATTCTCTATACCAAATAAGTGGCTCAGAGATTATTTATTCATGAAGAGGGCAAAGCATCTGTACTTAAGAATTTGATTAGAACTTTGGTTCTCTCACTGTAAAAGAAGAAATGTTTTTCTGGAATGCTGGGCAAGTTACAGACTATACTGGTGTGATCATCAGGTTCCTACCTACTACCTCCTTTGCCAAGAGCAATTCAAAAACCAGCTTGGTGACAATAATGAGCCAAGCTGAGACAGGTTGATCTTCAACAACAAAGACAGCAACTATGACAGAAACAGACTCTTTTTGCATTAGAATCCAAAGTAGAACATTTTTCTCTTTTGTGAAACAGGAAAATCCATTCCACTAGAAAATGGATTGAAAATGAATTTGATATATAAATGGACATACTGGAGGGCAGGGATACTGATTCAAAAATATTGCAGTGTGAAACAAAAGAGGAGAGTAAACAGCATGGATTCACTGCTGCCTCTGATTTTAAAAGGCAACTGTAATGGGAGTGAGAGAAAAATTCTCCCTATTAGGGCATACATCATTGAATCATAGTGATTTACCTTTCTGGGTATTTTTTAAAAGTCTTTCATAAAAAACAAAACCAGAAAATACACTTTTAAGAATCTATAACATGAATATCCCTCTAGTGAATAATATCTTTGGTAATGAGAAGGCAATGGAATTTATTGGAGCAACAAAAAGTGAAGTTCAGGATGGTGAAACAACATTTCGTAAGCAAGGACAATGTATAAAAGGCAATTTGTTTCTTTTCAATAATTTGACTTTTTGAAGATTTAACATTTCTATGTTCTGTTCTTTCTTAACACAGGTAAGGAAATTAAATGCGCTGAGGCAAAGCAAATCGTTTTTGTCTTAGTCATGTCCCCACCACCAAGTGAATAACTACTTTAAAATTCTAAATTTAAGAATCCAAGAACAGCAATGAGAGATGGCATCGTGAGAGTAAATTTAAAAATAAATGCATTTCATGTTTTTCAGTACATTTTTGGAATAGAGAAATAAATGCAGCAAACTTTCCCACCAAAAATGTGGTAAGGGACACAAAAGTTATTTCAGTCTTTTCTTAAACATGGAAAATTTACAGAGTTCTCTTGGTATACTCAGTGCATTAGAAACCTGAGTCTACATGAAGCTTGTAAATCCATCTTTGCTAAAACAGAAAAGGACGAAAGTTAGTTAGGCGAAGTCAACCTGAAACGTTAAGCACTATGTAAACAAGCTAAGTGCACACAAAAGGCGATGATGCATATATAGTAAAAAGGGAACAAGAAATTATCCCTATTCTAGAAAACCATGGCCCAGTTCACAAGAGCTAGTAGGGTGAGATTAAATAGACTCCTTCATCCTTTGGAGACAAGAGATTTAATTTAATTGAAACTAATTATAGTTTCTTAGAAGCATTATAAGGAATAATGGAATAAACTGTACTTGAATACACTACATTCAAATATCCAGGATATTTCTATTGATTAAGAAACAAACCACATACTATATGAATTTTTTAAATGATGCAGGATACTGACAGTATAAAAAGATAAGACTTCATGAAAGTAACATCAGAACTTTTGCCCTAAATAGTATTTATTTACATACAATTATTTGTGTGCAAGCAAACATACGTGTGTGCATACACATACACATGCATAATTAGTTTTTAGTGGTAGGGAGGTTTTGCATTAAAATTTTAGATACACTTAAATATATTAAAATATGGTACCTAAATTTGGGTGTTTGTGCTTTAAACTTGTGATACCATCACAATGAACTCTTATGAGGATTCTACAAGTTTGACTTTTATGAAATCATGTTTGGACCATTAAAATATAATGCCCCACAGAGAAGGACTGAAAATTGGTAACTGCGTAGTTAAATAAGAAGGAATTTTTCAAAATATATAAAATGTGGGCATTAGTCTAACACTGCCTCTTCCCAAACTCTACAATAAATTCAAATCATTAAGTACAGTTCATATAGATCATTATGTAAATTTCTTAAATAATACTAGAAAATTACAAGACCTGGAAACCTAAAGCACTGACATGATTTTGGAGTCGGGGGACACTCTGACATCATTTTACTTAGCATTTTAGAAAGCAGCTTATAATGTTCCCATTATCCTTTTCATTTCATTTTTAATGAACCTTAATTTAAATAATCATTGTTTGGCTATTACATGAGCTTTCCAGTAGAGACCACCTCTCCCTTTCCAACACGAATTCTTCTCCTCCCCATTAACAAAATGTTTTAATCATTAGCAAATTCAATCCTGACTAGAAGTGGGTGCTACTCTTGAACCAACTGGTTTTTTTTTTTTGGTGGGCATCACTGCCTCTGGTGGTCTTGGGCACTACCCAGCCACCGCTGGATTTGAACCGCCAAGCATGCGGGCTGCAGTTCCGCACTCAACCACGTACGCCACCGGGGCTCAGCCCCCAACTGTTTTTTCATATAATCTTGAATAGTTTATATTTTAAAGTAGGTTTCAGAGTTGGATTAGATAAACTTTTAGAATCATTCCTTTTTAAAAAATAAACAAAAATAATAACAGTACTCAAACCATGGCTTTGTAGACTAAAATGTAGAATAGATTAATTGCCTTAAATACCTTAGTTTTGAATTTTATATTTAAATGGCCTAAAGAAGAAACACAATTAGTAAGTGCCATTAAGTTTGTACTTTAGTTTTATTAATAACCCAATGTTTAAGTGTCAAGCTTCTTGATTTTTTTTTTTTTTTTGGGCATTACTACTCTCCGGCGGTGGGAGTAGGAGGCCCAGCCCCACTGCTGGAATTGAACCTCCGTCCCAGTGGGCCGCAGTCTCGCGCACAACCACTACGCCACCGGGGCTCAGCCCGCTTCTTGATTTTTATGGACTCAGATTTTTCACTTATAAAAAGATCTAAAACTTAAAAAAAAAAAAAAAAACCAAAGCATTGAAAATGTGAAGGACAGAAGAACAAAATCCTCTTCACAATACAGGAGGATTTTGGGAAAATGTATTTGTCAACAGTAAGTTATATTTGTGGAGGAAGAAACCACTTCAAATTTAAAGTCATACCTGATAAAAGTAAGGGATCTTTATCTAAAGACTTCTTAACATGATCAGATTCACCAGTCAATGAACTTTCATCAATTTTAAGATCGTTGCCTTGAATGAGTATGCCATCGGCTGGAAGAAGATCACCTAAAACAGAAAGCAATAAGGTGCTATGCTGTAAAAATGATCTGATTACAATAATTTTACTTGCAATGCCAGAGGGGCCCTTTTTACTTATGCCCAGAAGTTAAAAGCTCGTGCTACTTACCATATTTTACTTGAGCAATATCTCCAACTGTAATGTCGGCTACAGGGATCTGAATGACCTGACCACCCCTGATGACAGTGAACTTCTGTTCTTGCTCAATTCGACTCTGCAACCCTCGGAACTGTTTCTCCTTACTCCAGTCATTGAAAGCTGTTACTAACACCACACACACTACTGACAAGAGGATTGCAGCTCCTTCAATCCAGCCAGTCTCACCTTCACCTTCTTCCTCTCCAACAGTCACTTCCCCACAAACTATTGGGAAAGAAAGAAAAATGCTATCAAAAGACATTCTGAACCAATAGCAACACTCATGCAATAAGACCAGACTGTATTTATTTTGGTCGTTAATTATGCTTATTAGCTTCATCGTGTTCTAGAGGTAGGATAACAGTTAAGTGTTGCTCCCCTCAAAACACTTTTCAAAGCATAATTGTGTATGAATTTAAGTGAATTTACAGTTTACCTAGGTTTAAATAGAAGTTTGTTTTGTTTTTTGGGGGGGGGCATCACTGCCCTGGTGTAAATAGAAGGCTTTTTTGGTTTGTTTTTTGTTTTTTGGGCATCACTGTCCTCTGGTGGTGGGAGTAGGAGGCCCAGTCTTTGCTCCTGTGGAGCCGCCGCTGGAATTGAACCTCCATCCCAGTGGGCCACAGTCCTGCGCGCAACCACTACGCCACTGGGGCTCAGCTAGAAGTTTTAAGACAATTTTTCCCTCACTCCTCCCAACACAGATAAGAGTAACTTCTACATTTACACAGAGTAGATCTGGACTCCCAAACAGAAGGCAGAAGCACTGTGCTGACTCAAGCGGAAAAACTGCCATCAAGTTGATTCTGACTCACAGTAACCCTTTGGGTTTCTGAGACTGTAAACCTTAAGGGGATTAGAAAGCCTCTCCTTTCTCCCATACAGTGGTAGGTGGCTTCAAACTGCCAACTTTGCAGTTAGAAGTCTAATGCGTAACCCAATACATCATCAGGACTCCCACTGTGCTGTCTATTCACCTCAAATTAGAAACACAACTAAAATGCTATATTTCAAAAGAAACATTTCAGTGGATGCAGCATGAAAGGTGGATGCAATAGGAAACCCTGTGAGGCAGTTCTACTCTGTTATATAAGTTGGAATCAGAGGGTTTATTACTATTTTTAAATGCATTGGTATTTCAAAACTTCTTAGCTTTAATTTCAAATATATAAGCATCTATAGTTGGAATTTATATACTAAAAAGCTTTATGAAGTTCTCGATAATTTGAAAGTGTTCAGAGGCCCCAAGACCAAAATAAGTCTAAGAATTAATGGATTACAGATACTATATTCACATATGATGCAGGGTAAACATTTTCATATTAATAGAATGAAAAGATGCATACAGAATACTATTATGGATTGAACTGTGCTCTCCCAAAATGTGTGGTCCATCTGAATTCCTTTCCAATATATGTATGCTTGCTTATACTCCCCATTTTAGACTATTCTGCTATGTGTATAAGACAGTACTAGAACAGGGTGCTATCTTTTTGCCAATGCCACCTACCATCTAATCCCCAATTAAAGCCACATTGTTGATACTTTTTGACTCACTGCCATTGAGTTGATTATGACTCATAGAACCCTATAGGATAGGGTAGAATTGCCTGTGGGTTTTCAAGACTGTCATTCTTTATAAGAGTAGAATGTCCTCTCTTTCTCCTGCAGAGCGGCTGGTGATGTTGAACTGCCAGTTACCTGCCCAACGCACACAACCACTATGCCAAATTGCACCATGTTACTGTATTAAAAATTGCATATCATGATTACAAAAATACCTGTGTGTGGTGAGGTAAAAAACAAAGGTCACATAGCACAAGCATTTATTGTAAGCAAACAGATTGGGAAGATAGATGCCATGCCACATGAAGATCACCGAGGAAGCACAGAACAGAAGTTAAGAAGACACACTGTTGAGTCCCCTAGAGCAGGAACCCTACATTCAGATCTCTAACCTCTTAAACAACGTGGGAAAAGCCATTTTTTTTGTTGTTGTTAAAGTCATATGGCTGAGGCATTTTTTTTATTATTACTAGACAACTAAGAAATACACTAAAAGAATGTTATTTTTATTTTTTTAAGTACTAACACTAACTTCTTTTTCAACATGTAGTAAAAATATCACTATCTACTAACACCTATCAGTGGGTCTTGACTGACAAAAATATTTCTAGCTGTCTGCATTGAAACATTGGGGATTCATTTACTTCAACACATTTTTATCCTGTTATTGTGATGACTTCAACTGATAGTGTTCTACATAGCTCTATCAATAAAAACCATGGGAAGTATGAGGTTTTCTACTCCGTACAGCGCTATAATTTGGAAACTTACAGGGGCAGCTCTATCTTGTCCTCTAGATAGGATCACTATGAGTTGGGAGTCAACTCAATGGCACGGGGTAAGTGTTCAAAATAAAAATCTGATTAGAAACTCCTAGACATCAAACAACCGGAAAAGTACTTCCCAATGGAAAATCAAGAAACATATAACCCACTTGAAGCCTCTCTTTAAAGCTATAAAATTTAAATCCCTAAAATCAGAGGTTCAACCAGTAAAAAGGCAGTAGTTACAGGCTAGAGGTACATTCTCTTCTGCCTTCATTTTATACTTCCAGAGACCCACAATTAAAGTATTGAGCAGGCAAACTGAAATCCTAAATAGGGAAACATCTTTCTTTAGCAGGAATAATATCTTGCAATGGTTAAGATTATCTCTATTTCTGATCTTCTTATAGAAAGACATGGTTTAGGGCTGAGCCCTGGTGGCGTAGTGGTTGAGTGTGGGACTGCAGTCTATTGGCTTGGCGGTTCAAATCCAGCAGTAGCTCTCCGGGAGCAAGGCTGGGTAGCTCCCACGACCACCAGAGGGCAGTGATGCCCCCCCCCCCCACCAAAAAAAGAGAAAGAGATGGTTTGAAATCATTAGGACTAGCTTGCTCTGTACATAAACAATTTAATTCATTTAAGTATATTAAGTTACAATCTGTGTGTTTCTTTATTAGTCACAAGTCAATAATAAAGAAAGCACACATTAAAAAGTAGGACAATTGTAAAATATTTTCCCCAAAACCTACATTTAATTAAAAATCTTGGCAAACCATTATTTTAAAGAACTGAAGGATGAAAAGATTTCACTCTTGAAATTCACTGATAATGATGTTTGAAGTGTTTCCTGTGTGTCATCTCAAAGCTTTGATTTACTCTGTTCCTTCTCCCAGCTGTCCCATAGTGGTCTACTGTAACCACAGAGCTATCTCTGTCTTTGGAAACTTTATGGTTTTGTTCCAGTTGTATTATTACTGTGGCACTCACAACATGATAACTTTTAATTTAGCCACTTTACCGTTTAAACATTTTCTTGTTTTCATATGAGCTTAGACAAAAAGCTATAAAAACAATGACTTTTAATGCTCCCCATTCAAACCATTTGTTCTGAGAGATAATCTAACCAGATAATATTAAAAGCAAAAGGGAGAAAGATCCCGGGAAAATTCAAACCTGTAAGTTAGTCAGGAGCTCAGATTCTCTACAAAAGAGAGATAATGCTAACTTGTTCCTATAAAGATTTACAGCTGAGTGCCTTTGGGGAGGCAATTTGCTGGCAGAGTGTGATCCTTCTGAGCTGTAATTAATTGTGGGGTAGATGAGGCCTGTCATTACTTTTATGTAATAAAAAAAAATAAAAGTTTGAAAAAAAATAATTTGATTCAATGCTGATGAGAGCATTGCTAAGTTCAGCAGTTCAAAACCAGCTCCACAGGAGAAAAAGGAGGCTCTGTACTGCCATAACAAGTCTCAGAAACCCACGGGGAAGAATTCTATCCTATCCTGCAGGGTTGCTATGAGAGGGAACAACTTGACAGTGCTAAGCTTTCTGTTTTTGGAGGGGACACTTGCCAACGGCTAAAAACATTTCTGGAGGCTGAGCCCTGGTGGTGTAGTGGTTGTGTGTGGGACTGCGGCCCACTGGGTTGACGGTTCAAATCCAGCAGCAGCTCTCCACGAGCAAGGCGGGGCTTCCTACTACCACCAGGGCAATGATGCCACAAAAAACAAACAAATAAACAAACATTTCTGGATGCTTCAATAGGGGAAAGGGGGTTGATACCTGGATAAATCAGTGATATTGATAAACACCCTACAATGAACAGGGTAACAACCCCCAGAACAAAAATGTCGTGGCACAAAATAGCAATAGTGGTGCTGTGGCTATGAAACACTAATCTACTCATAACCTCATGTAAACAGGCTTATTTTTCTAAAATTAAATTCTAATTTGAGTCCTAGGCATGCCTTTGATAAAATTCCTATACACAATTACCCAAATCCAGCTTTTTTTCTCTGAGTCTTGGGACAAGGTTGGTAGTTAGGACCTACTCAGAAGCTCTATGGGGGAAAGCCTGGCAATCTGCTTCCATAGGATTATAGCATAGAAACTATAGGGCAGGCTGCAGAGTCACTATTAGTTGAAAATCAGCTCAACAGGACCCAACAACACATCAACTACTAGACTTAGCCAAATGCTTATTTAATTTTTCATAACCTAAAAAAGTCTAAGAAGAAACTTATGAAGGTGAATCTATTTTGGTGATTCATTTTTTCTGTTCCATAGCATATGTTTCATTCACTCTATAGCAGTCGTTCCCAATCACCCTAATGTTCCTCATTTTGTGGTGAGCCCAACCATAAAATTATTTTCATTGCTATTTCATAACAGTAATTTTGCTACTGTTCTGAATTGGGCGACCCCTGTGAAAGGGTTGTTTAACCCCCTGAGTGGTCGCGACCCACAGGTTGAGAACCACTGCTCTATGGCTACCGTAGCATCGTGACCAAAACCCAAGCTAGATGTCCTAGCGGCTATAAAACATATTGGCAAGGACATTTTAAATAAAAACAAAATAGTTCAAAAAGGCCAAGGAAAAAAAAGAGAAATGACGGGCAGAGAAAAGTAAGGAAAGTACAAAAGCAAAAGTCCATCTACTGCTGGTCAGACTATATAGAGAAAATAAGCATTTATAGAATAGTGAGGAAGAACCCAAGATAATATATTAACATTATCAAAGCAATGACTGGAGAGATAGTAAATGTTGTTTTCTTGACACTTTCTCTAAAAAGAAATTCGGAGTTGAAATCCATTCAGTTCTCTAAAGATCTTAAAAACCCTTGATGGCATACCCAGTATCATAACTATGGCTTAGCTGAGTGCTAGACAGAGTTTGCGCATATGGCTGCTGAGAGGTGCTGTCAAATTGATTTCAACTTAAACAGAGGCCTCATGACATGGAACTATCCCACAGGATTTCCTGAGTCGTAGTAATCTTTATCAACAGATCATTATCTTTTCTCCCATGGAGTAAGCACCTGAGATGTAATCAGTTACTGAATATTGTCCTTCTACTCATAACCCTCTCTTGTGATTTACAATGAATTAAAGCCTCTCTGCCTGTGGCTATAAGCCTATTTTGGAGAGAGTTCTCTGCTATGTTTATGAACAGGATTAAGGTGAGATGTATTTTGAGTTCCCACATCATTAGAGGATGTAACAAGCACCACCTTTTGATTCCTTATGGAAATAGGTTTGCTGAAATTAACTCTCTCTCTCTCTCTGTCATTGAAGTCATTTCTTTGCCTACTATAGCTGTCTCAGAAACAAAAAGAGAAATCCCAATACCATCCCAGACACAGAGTCACTAGCAGACTACATTTGCGATTCTGTCTGCAGCGGTAGAGGCTCAGACCAGAGGCTGAGGCAGGAGGCAGAAGAGAGGAGCAGTGCTGACTATGGGGCAGAGCAGTGGGCTGACTTCCTGGCTCACAGAGGTAGAAGCCAAGGAACCATGTAGCGGAGAAACTGAAGACTAGACAGAAACTTGTCTACTGGAGGAGAAATAATGCTGTGAACACAAGACTATCTAACGAATGGCTTCTGAACCTGCTTTGTGGCAAACCATTAAGTTCCCTACTATTTCCAAACTCAGCACCATCAAGTCAATTCCAACTACGCCTGTGGGTTTCCAAGACTAACTCTTTAGGGGAGTGGAAAGTTTCTTCTTTCTCCCGGAGAGCAGCTAGTGGTTTTGAACTGTTGATGGTGTGGCCAGCAGCCCAATGCAAAACCACTCTGCCATCAGTGCTCCTTTAATAATAAAATGCCCATAATTATGAATGTCGTCCGTGAGCTCTGTGCAGTCACTGCAACAGATTATCAAACTCAGCAGAAGCAGAGTGTCATGTGAGGAAAGATCCACGTGTAAATAAAAAAGGATGAAGGGTAGAGGTGTGTCTAGCCACACCTTATGGGGCTACACTTTGGACTGAAGAGCTGAGTTTTCCTTCTCCATGCTAGAGGAGGTCAGATATGGCCCTTTATGCTGTTTTCTCAGCAGCTAAAACCAAAACTCAAGCTGTTGCCTTCGAGTCTATTCCAACACACAGTGCTTCCCTCTATGGGTCCTATGCCCTACAGGCTTTTCATGGACGTAAACCACCACAGCTTTCACCCATAGAGCGGCTAGTAGTTTTAAACCCCTGAATTTTCAGTTTACAGCAAAGACTTCACCATTGAGCCAGCATGTATCCCACAAATAATACCACCTGGGATTTAGAAAACAAGAAATATGTTGGACTATTATTATATACTTATATATATAAGTAACCTAATGAATCGAGACAGTTTCACACCACAAGACAGTAATTTTTTTTGTCTGACTGAAAGTTTTCTCTTTATTTCACTACATCAGTGATTAGTCATCATTTTGTTAGGTGCTAGAAAGACAAAAGAACAAGATTTCTGTTCTTGACATCATTAAATTATTAGGGAAAAGAATTTACATGATTTATCAGGAGTAAGTTCAAACTCAACGCAGTCAGTTTCCACTCATAATGACCCTATAGGAGAGCATAGCACCAGCACCTCTCTGAGTTTCTGAGACTAACTTCCTTTTTATCCAGTTAGTTTATTTTTAATAATATCACTGATATACAGTTCACATAGCTTATATTTCAGTAACACTAATAAGAGTTATGCAATCATCACTACAATCAATTCCAGGACATTTATTCTTCCTTGTACTGGTTGTTGTAATTTCCTCATTTCCTACTAACTTCCTCATGCCACTTTTGTGTTGTCTAGGTTTACCTAATCTGGGTTTCGTATACAGAAAATCATACAACATCAAGAAGGAATACAAATGGGTTAACAATAATGACACAATTAAACAAAGGAATACCTCAATTGATAACAAAGCAGAAGATATTAAAACCAATTAAATATTAGGTCAAGAAACATGATCAATGACAAGGTGTCACATTTTGACCAGACTTCAATTAACAGTCATTCACCCTGCAGTACAATCTGCTAGCAAAGCTTTCCCATCTCTGTCCACAGTCAGAGGACATTCATCAGAAGTCTAATCCACATCAGGGACCCTACAATGGATTTTGGGCTTTCAGTGTCTCCTGCACTGGGTGTTCAGAATTTAAACTATAATACCATTCCTTCCTCTAGTTCTGAATTTTATTATTTATAATTCTTTAGTCACACGTACTGGTGTGCTTTTTTCGTGTGGATTTAGCCTTTGTCTCATTTAAATAAGTGTTATTTTAAGACAAGCCTTTAAAGTCCCAGATGCTATTCAGAGAAAGTCACTTTTATTTACTTACGTGCATTATTCCCTTCTGGAGGTTGGTAAAAAGAAAGGCCCAGTGATACTATGGCTGCAATTTCTAATATAATTAAAGTGACATCTTGTAATGCTTCCCATACTAATTGAAGAAAAGTTTTTGGCTTTTTAGGAGGTATAAAATTCTTTCCAAACACTGCTTCTCTTCTTTCTATATCTGCAGGATTTCCACTTAAACCTAAAAAACAAAATTAGAAAGAAAGAAAAACAGTAAACACTTTTAGTACTTAAAAATAAAAATATTCATTTTATCTGAAATCTAATAATTCACTTATTTTAGATCTTAATGAAACTGCATCACAATTATTTATTCCTGTGCTTTAAAATGTACAGAATTTAAATTGCTGAGAAACAAGTGAAATAGATTATACCTTTTTACTTTCCCATCTGCTTACTTCTGATAAAAATATTTTATAGCATTTTGTGGCAAGGATTTAGAACGGATGTTAGTCTTTATGTAATACTTAAGCATTTCCATGACATTTATTTAATATGTTTTCATGATAGAAAATACAAAGATATAGATTTACTTATTGCATCTTAAGCTACTTTAATCAATAAAATCTGATTTTATTCTTATTTAATGAAAAATAAAGAGAATCTATCACAGTTCTAAAAGCTTCCTTATCTGCTATACTTGATTAGTTAAAAAAAAAAAATTTCCAAGCCCCCAAAACATAGTACACTTAGGATTATCTTTCTTTCTGCTTTTACTTTTAGTATACCATTCCAAATAAAGAAACAACGCGTACCCACTGACCCCACCTTCCCCCTCACCACAGGGAAATAATGGCACAATGTAGAATGTACCATTTATGGCCTGTGGTGTAAAACTGGAAAGTAGTTAAGGGAGCTGTATGAAGAAGAATACCATCTTTCTTTCACCTATTAAACGAGTATTCCTTTAACCTTCTGTTAATCCTGTCAGACTTAAGATGCATCTAATGCAAGGTGTGTAAATTAGTGTGGGAACAAAACAGCAGCAATAATATTTTTCCTTAATCTATTTAAGATGGAGCAGAGATATTGACAAGATAACACTTTCAATGTATCATACCAAACCTAGCTTGATTTGGGGTTAAGCGTTTATTCTAAGAGAATGCCAATTCAAATCCAGCAGCAGGTCTCCAGGAGCAAGGCTGGGTAGCTCTCACGACCACCAGAGGGCAGTGATGCCCCCCCTCAAAAAAACAAACAACAAAAAAAGAGAACGCCAAAGGAGGAAAGACACAGTATACATTACTGGATGAGTCTCAGTTTTTCATGCTTGACCTATTAATCTGAATGCTGAATCCAAATTTGGAGAGAGTATACTGCTAGGGGGAGGAAAAAAACCCAAAACCAAACAAACCCTAAACTCCCTACCATCGAGTCAGTGCTGAGTCATGGAGACCCAATGTCTAAGACAGTTACTCTTTATGGGTGTAGAAAGCCATCTTTTTTGTTGTGTTGGTTTGAATTGGTGATCATGGGAATTGCAGTCCAACTCGTAACCACTACATCACCAGGGCTCCTACTGTTGCAATAAGCAATGCAAAATGATATATAAATGTAAAGTTATTATCTAATTTGTTGAGGTGCCAAAAAGTTTTCAAGCAATCATAAGCGGGTTCATAGTGCTAAGTTTAGAAAACAGTAAACAAAAACGAGCTCTCAAAACAACAACAACAACAAACTAGCTCTCAGCTTTGAAAGAGCGACTGGAAGGAAAAGAAATGAGGAATTTTATTAACCATGATTAGGAGACAGACAATGAGAGAGCTGAAACACGTCAATTAAAAATCAGAATGCTCACACCGTTTAGACTAGATCAATGCTTCCCAATATATCTCCTTCCACTAGTGGTTGTAGTTAATAGGGAGAGAATCACAGTAGTGAAGATTTTCACAAAATACAATTCATTTTAAGAATTAAACTTTGAGATGATCTGATGTGCTCTTTCTGCTTTTCAGACTAAAGGTCCTTTTCTTTATGAGAGGGTATTAGAAAGTGAGTATGCTTATTTTATCCTAGCTTTAGTAGTAAAATTAAAAAAAAAAAATCTCTCCATGTAATACCCAAATTGTTGTTATTAAAATGCTACTGGCCGAAGAAATACACTGTCTTGATGGAAACAGGTATTTACAACATTCAATTACTTATTTCCCACTCCTTTAAAGCATACATATTTTTTAAATTCAAAAAGCTCTCTTATGACAAACCACTTGTGGGTCCAAAATGCTTGTATTGCATGAGTGTATATAATACTTTGTTTCATCATTAATGAGTTATAAAAAAAATTGAAGATAAGCTACATCAGTTTAACTTACACTTAATAAGGCCTACCAGAAATTACACTTAGATGCTCTGTGGGAAAAATATGTGTCTGCCTGCTTTCATGAAGATGACCAAACACAACCCACTGCCATTGTGTTGCCCCACAGAACAGAGTAGAAAGGCTCCAGGTGGTTGCTGAGAAGGTATTTCTTCATGTAAAAGATTATAGTCTAAGGCACCTATGGGGTATTCACTCTGTCCTACAGTCAGTGTGAGTCGAAATTAACTAAATGACAATGATTCAGCTTCAAGTATCACCAACGGAACTACAAATATAATTGATGAAATCTTAACTTACATGGCTTATAACAGGGACCACTATTTTATGTTAATGCTGAAAAATCTCTCGAGAACTTGGAAATGTATCTTCAAGCAGATTTAAGTAAAAAAAAAAAATTGCATCTAAAGAGTTCAAGTTTTATAAACTACCATCACCACCACAAACTATACCAAGAACTTGAATTAGAAGTCAGCAGATTTAGATTCCTATTCATATACTGTAATTGTATACAAGTAAGGGGTTATGCATTATTTGTTGGTCTAAATTAAGCTTTAAAGCCCAAAAGAAAGGTTAAGTGACCACAGTTTTAAGATTGTAAATCATAGAACTGTTATCACACTAAGAAGGATGGAAAATTATAAGCCAACTGAACACTATACAAGTTAACTTCATTTTGGCAACATTTAATTTCTATTAGTCAATTTAATATAATGCAAACATAATGAAGTTAAAAGCTTTGTAGTAACACTCTGTTGACCAACATATTCCAACTGACATATCTACTATTTACAAGGAGTCAAGGGGAACATGGCAAGTCCTATAGTCAACAAACTGACAGTGGAGGAAGAAAAGCAAAGAGAGAACTAAAATAATTATATGCACCAATAAATGCAATGGAGAAAAGATGCTAGAGTTCCTATAAACTATGTTAACTTTTCCGAGGAGGTAACATTTGATTTGAGATATGACAGATAAAGAATCAGCTATGAAGACTTCAGAACGGATCATTACTATCATCATAAAAACAGGTGCATAGGACCAGAGACCAAATTAAGATTGAAAGATACAAGATTAAGAAACACATCCATGATGGCTAAGGCAGGTCGCCTAAGGGAAAAGAGGACTGAAATGAGAAAAGCAGCCATAGGAAAGATCATGGATGAATAGAGGGACAGGGCTTTGGCCTTTATTCTAATAATTGAAAACCAGTAGGAGATTTTTAAATCAGGGTGATGGTAACAAATCAGCTTTTAGAGAAATAATTTTAATTGTTGTATGACTGATCAATGAAAGGGTGTGGGAATGAAGGAGAAAAACTAACTAGAAACTAATACATCAGCCCATTAGAGTATTCTTGCATTTGTCAGTAAGTCAATCACTTATTCTGGGCAAGGGTTTTTTTATGTTAAATATATTTCCAAATTTGATTATTAGTTTTATTATATGCCAGAGTCAAAGCACACCACTACTAGGAATCTTATTTCTACTGGTTGCAAACATAAACTACAGTAAGATATGGACAACTAGCTTTCTATTGTTATCTGAAAAATTAAATAAACACTAGGCAGCCCAGGACAGCTTTTGTTGGTACTGCCCTGCTGCCTACCACATAGTTTTGTTTTTTTCTACCACAGTTTTTATTTCCTCTGTTTTCTCTCTTCTTCTACTTGTTAGCAACAACTACTTAAAATGTGCGCTCACATGCTTCCATGTCCTTTACAAGTTTAAGAGAACATGTCTTTTACAAGATACTGCTTAGCAGGTACTTTTAATTTTTATAAATTCACTTTTATCCATTAATTACACAGCTGTACTGGGTAACGAACATGTTATCAGCGCAAGAGACTTACATTTCAGAAATCTTACTAGAAATCTCACTTCATCACAATAGAAATAACAGACAGATTAAAATGGAGAAAAGCTATCAAGACTAGAGTAAAAAGAAAAGGTTAAATGAAAATTATTTAGACCACAAACTAGCCAAGGTAGAAAAACAACAGTAGAATAAAAAAGTTAATTTTGTGGAGTTGGAATATTATAAGCAGGTTCTTTTGGTATAAAAGGGATTTTAAGATTTTTGAAGATTAAGATAGGTGTTGAAGATTAAGACAGATGTATGCTCTAACAGATACGGTGAAAAACAATGAAGCTATAAATCTCATAGTTAACTTTAAAATTTGTAGTTTCAATTCTTTAAAGATGATTATAATTAAAACCAAAAAGAATGTTTTTATTATGAAATCATACATGGTGCAAAACACTTCATACAAAGCAATCTACAGATAAGATAGTATTATAGTACATACTTTTCAAAACTGTTAGAGGACTATTCTGATAGAAAAAAATGATAAACTGATGGTTCAAAACATGAGGGACAAAGAAAATTTCCTTAATATGGCACATTTTCAAAGACTACACCAATAAATAGCACTTTAAATCAATTTTTTTTTTTTTTTTGGCACTAAGGCCCTGGTGGGAGTAGGAAGCCCAGACTTGCTCCTGGAGACCTGCTGCTGGATTTGAACCGTAAATCAATTTTTTTCACCATGTGCTCCTTTTATGAAAAGTATTACTGAGATGAGGGAATGCAGCACTTCTTTCTCCTTATTTTTAAAGTTGTATGGCCTGAACTTCATAGTAGGCAGTATATTATAGTAGTCAGAAGACCGGCATGTGGAGTAAGAATGGCAAGTTTTGAGTCTCAGCTGTTAGCACTACTATGACAATGGGACTTTGAGTAAGTTGCTTTAACCTGTGCTACAGGTTTCTCAAATGTAAAACAGTTAGTGCTAACAACCAACATAGCACAAAAAGTGCTATTAAATATGCTACCTATCTATGTTTTTGTCATTAACTGTATTCCAAACAAATTCAATATCGTTCTACATTTTATTGATATTTCTGAAAAGTGTCTGACAACAGTTTTTCTTCTTAGACATAATATAAAACATATTAGGATCACTATGTAAGGCCTATTTATCCAATGAATGGATAAATTATCAGATGAAATGAACTAAAGGAATGGGTACACAACTTCAATTTAACCTAATCAAAATTCATGCACTTTTGAGAAACCATTTTAATTTTACTTTACCAAGGATAAATCGATTATTCTAATAAGAGTACTGACTGCCCAAGATCATTTCCTTGGGCATACAAATGACTAGTTACTCACCCTTGATATATCTATCATCTGCCTAGTTGAGTCAATACAAAAGGTTCATTTATTTCTAAATTTGATCCACGATTTTTTTGTAAATAATATTACAGTGAAAGAATGTTTTCCATTTATAATTTTAGCAATTGCAAACACAAATAGAATGCTTAAAATGGCTTATCTTACACTTTATACAAACTTCAAAGTGAGGGAGGAGTGGGGAAGGAAGGGAAAAAATGAGGAAGTGATACCAAGGGCTCAAGCAGAAAAAAAATGCTTTGTGAATGATGATGGCAACAAATGCACATATGTGCTTGATACAATGGATGCATGTATATATTGTGATTAGAGCATTATGAGGCCCCAATAAAATGATTTTTTAAACATTCAAAATGTGATAAACAGTGAATATAACTGCTTGTACAAATTTTAAAAGTAAATTCAGATGAGCAAGAATAAATGGTGAAAATTCAAATTAAAAAATACAAGGACCTATCAAAACCAAAAGGCAAGAGGATAAAAAAAAACAAAAAATAGGCCAGTAAGAAAGAAAAGTACACAAAGAAAAGGAACAAATAGGGAATGGAACAACTGGCCTGAACATACACACAATCACTGACTACTTACAGTCTATATATTAAGAAAAAACAAATCTCACTGGTATAAAAGTTTCTTCTATGAAATTAGAAATCAAAAACAGCAATTTAATGCTAACAGATTTGTTGAAAAGTTTTCTCATACTGCTTTTGGTACTCAATTTGGCAATATATTTCTAAAAACTTAATTTGGGACATCACTTAAAATTTTAAAAACAAAAAACAAAACAAACAAACAAAGGGCTGAGCTCCGGTGGCATAGTGGTTGAGTGTGGGACTGTGGCCCATTGGCTTGGAGGTTCAAATCCAGCAGCAGCAAGGCTGGGTAGCTCCCACGACCACCAGAGGGCAGTGATGCCACACTCCATCTCCCCCCCGACCCCCCCCCCCCAAAAAAAAAAACCCCAAACTTTAAAAATATACACCAATTTGATCCAGTAACCTCATTTTGTAGGGGGAGACCCGTCTGGAAAATAATGTGAAGATTTTAACAAGCTATGTTCATCACCAACTGGAAACAATCTAGTGTCTAATTATGAGGCGATTTCACAATAGTAAAGAAGACTTGGACATATAGTGGGTTTCACAGCACTCTCAATCTTCAGAGATGATTAATATATCTCTACTTTATCCTCACCCAACTACATACATCAGAAGTTGTGGGGCCAGAACACCAGTTTTAGTTCAAAACTAAACACATACTGCCTAGCTTTCACTTGGGGCAAATGCAGCTAGCTACTCACAGGATGGAGAGGTGGGAGGAGAGAAGGGAACTCTGAAAACTCAAAAACATTCAGAGGGGTGATGGATTACAGTCATGACATTATCTTATTTATCTATTTGATTTTTAAGTTTTGTTGACATATAATTCACATATCATACAATTCCATGGCTTAAATATATTAAAAGAGTTGTGCAATCATAACCACAAACAATTGTTAGAACTTTTCTTCTTTCTTGTACTCATTTTCCCCAAATTGTCCTTGCCAGAAACTATAATACAATCACTGCCTCTATAGGTTTACCTAGTCTATAAATCATAAAGAAAAACATACAAAAAAAAAACCCCAACAAAGTAAGAGAAATACTTCCATCAAAAAGAAATCGGAAAATAATAAAAACTAGAACAAAGTTAAAGTGGGCCAAATAGGAGGAGAAACGATACGGTGGTAATTTTTAACTGAAATACATATGTACTAGTCCATTTTCCAATGCACTTGGTGTGATAGCAAGGTTATTCACCATTCACGGTTAATGGTTAACGAGGATTCACCAGAGGCTCAACCCATATTTGAGGACCCTGCAAATAGATTTTAGATCTCCATATTCCTATGAGTGGCACTGAAGAGGAAAATGTCCAGAAAATTTTGAAGAGTAAACAAGATGCAGGAAAAAATTACTCCATATGGTCTGAGTAAGTTCTTGGACTCACATATTTTGTACATACTGACACAGACTTCCTTACAGAAATCAAAGTACCTAAGACTACAAACAATTAGCTATGACCACAATTGTGGTCACATAGAATTAATGACTTTACAGACATTTTTGGTGTGATTTAAAATTCTTTTGATTTTTGGAAATAACTTTTTCTGTAAAGTCTTATTAAAAATAGAATGTCACTGTGTTTCAGGAAAAATAAGTAAAATGACTTCTGAGAAATTTGTCTAGATATGGCTTTGGAATATAAATGAAGATAAACTGTAAGGTTTCACATTGTCCGACTCTTAAAAAGAGCTGTGCAATAATAAACACAATTTTTAGTATCCTACGCTTACTCAAACCTTCCTTTTTCTCTACCTGTATGTTTTCATTGTCATATGCGTTCATGAATCCCCTGCAATTTGGAAACACCTTCCTGGAATTTTCTATGTCTAATTTTATATTCAACATGATCAATGTGTAAAAAGTACATCCTTTTCACACCATCTCAAAGACCATATAGAGTGAGCCAAAAAGTATTGCTACAAAAAGCAGAGAAATATATTTCAACACTAACATCAAAATATGAAGGTACTATTTTCTTGACATATCTTTCAAACTGTAGCCTTCAGACTGTAGCCTTCAGAAGGCAGTGTTTCATCTCTAATCCTTCCTTGAAGAAATCTGTCACATCACATCAAAATTATAGTCTGAGACATCATCAAAGGCTAAAATTATGTTCGCTTTAAAGGGTCTTTGAGCTGTGAAACAAAAAGGAGTCTGAATAGCAAGATCAGGGCTGTAGGTAAGATTTCCAATGAAATTCTTATCAACAACCTTGGTTACCCTCAAAAAACGAGTAGCTGCATTGCTGAGACAGGAAATCGAAACCTTGAAGTAATTTTCCTGGCTTTCCCAATTTTGTTTTCAACTTTCTTAAAATTTCTTAAAAAAAAACAACAAAAAAAACAAGCATGACCATCGTGAGTCCATGGAGAAAATCTACCAAGATTGCTCCTTTGGAATCCTAAAATACAGTCATGTCACAAACCTGGGAGGTAATTTCTATGCCGAACAGATCATCTTTGAATTCACTGATTTGATGGGACTGTTTTTTGAAAGTCCCCTAATGAGACTTAGAACAGGTGCAGTACTCGAGAAATTGTCTGTAGCCATCCACTGATCACATTGGTTTATTTAAGCATATTTTACTTGGAGCAAATCCTCAAGAAGTACTGTATACACTGATGTATAAGCTGAGTTTTTCAGCACACTTTTAGTGCAGTTTTTGTGGTAAAATTAGGTGCCTCAGCTGATATTAGGGTTAGCTTATACTTGAGTGTATATGGTAAAAGATTTTTGTCTTATCTTCGTATGCAATGAAGTGATAATGAAACAGTGAATTTCTCTAGCTCAATCCTAAAAAAGAAGCCAACTACAAATCATAAGTTATGAAACCAAAAGTTTCTCTGAACATAAAAATTCAAAATAATTGAGACTCATTAACTATTTTTAATCAAAGAAAGCATTTGCTAGACCAAAACTATGTGCTATTTAATCTATTTTATTTGCCTTATGGGCCTCCTACACTAATTATGACAGTCTAAGCTAACAACAACTTGGTCAGCTATTGGCAATGACAACTATATTATGGCACTCCACAAAATGAAAGCTAAAGAATATGGTTTATTTTTATGGAATCCCTGGGGCTACCAGTAACCCAGTCCATCTTCTATAACAAGAGTGAGGGACAATTGTGTTATCATGAGCAGGCAATTTGCAGCAGCATTCCTTAAACCTACTTTAACCACACCACTCTGAATAGTTTATCTCTGATGTCACTACAGTTATAACACTAACATACAAGAACATCCCCATCCCCACCCCCACCCCCAGCCCCAATTTTAAACTTAATTTTCAATCAAGCAGGCAACATTGAACAAGGGACTTAAAAGTAAATGTAGTAAAACTCACCTTCGTTGGGAGATGTTTTCAACTTGGCGCAAATTCCATAGACATCTCCATAGCTTTCTTGTATTTTACGTAATGCATCTGTGGACCTGAGCTCCATGAGAGCCCGCAGCTCTGCGAGCGTAATTCCAAAGTCTCCATCATGATTAGCTTCTTTCAATGAGTTTTTTACACCACCATATGAGTTGTTTGCCATATCGCCCATTACAAGGATAACTTATTAGGAGGAAAATGTTTCCCAAAAGAATTTAATTTTCACTTGATAAAGTTCCAAGATGAAAATTTTTTAAATATGAAAATCTTCCTTAAGCCAAACACTCATTGTATTACTTAATAAAGCAGCATCAAGCAGTAGTATTTCCCAGAGAAGTATCTTGACCTTTGGCCCATGACTAGTTTCTTCCAATCAAACATGAGATGAATACATCTGCAATTAAAAGAAAGTAACAGTTAATAAAGTCCATCTTAATCTTATGTATATAAGCACACTTTCTGAATATCAAGTCACTAATCAAAGTACATCATTAACTTATAAAAATATTAATATTTTTGAATGAGTTTTATGCCTCCAAAGTTTGTTACATGACTGAAGTTCACCGAAATAACATTACACAAAATTTTGTCTTTCAATTATTAGAAAAAAATGGTATTTTACATGACTGAATTTTATATTCCAGTCTTATTACCATTAACTATGATTAACAATTATGATCAATAGTTACCAATATTAGAACTTATGTTCTAAGCACTGCTTTAAATTCATTTTCTCATTTAATCCCCAAACCTCATATGGTTTTATTGCCCTTTATTCTATTGAGAATAGTAAGAATCAGAAAATTTGAGGAGCTCATGAACAGTTAATATATGGTCAAGCTGAGTTATTTACTGGGAAATTTTTATCTGAGTATTTTATATCCATTTTCCTTTTTATATCCAATTACATGTTTCTTCCTATTGATGACTCTATTCTCCTAAATATTTTACATCAAATAATTTCTGAAAGGAAAAAATGCACAACAAACCCACTAACATTGCCTTCTTGGTTTCCGTGGTTTTCCTTGGTCTCACTATGACTCTACTAATGCTCAGCTTACTAGTGCTATCTCCTATCATGACTTTTGTCCCATGTCGCTACCTTAGCTTTTCCCAGGACTATTAGAATGGAAGGATGGATCCTGACAGTTTAAGGGGCTGCGAAAATTTCTTGGAAAAATTCTATTATCTATTATTTCCATTTTTCTAAGACCCATTTGAAATTCTCTTACTTTTCAAGTCCTTCCCATATTTATTCCAAGTGAGTTCTCTTCTTTTTCTACACATTCTTTTACAAAAATTTCGCCATTCTCTTCAACTAGTTCATAGTCTATGCTTAGTTCTGTATCCTTCCTCATCTGTCAGTCACTCCAAAGTTAGTAAACAAGTACAACGTGGCATTCATATCTCATGCCCTATCAAAATGCTGCCCCCTCCCATTTTAATCTGTGTGATATTGCCATCATTCTTATCACTTGGACTTTTACGCATATCATTCTTGATTCCATCTTCTTTAGTTTCAATATGTACTGAAATCAAGGTCTTGGTTTCTTTTAAAAATCTCTTTCATATGACTATTTTCTTTCCCCATTTCAAACCCCAGCTACACATTATAATCACACCCCTAAGTTCTATCTCATTTTATTATTTGCTACATCCGGGCTGAGCCCCGGTGGCGTAAGTGATTGTGTGCCGGACTGCGGTCTGCGGGCGTGGCGGTTCAAATCCAGCAGCAGCTCTCAGGAGCAGTGCGGGGTAGCTCCCACGACCACCAGAGGGCAATGATGCCCAAAAAACAAAAACAAACAAAAATATTTGCTACATCCAATCCCTTGTCCATTTCACTATAATTGATATAGGCAACATGGTACTATATTTAAAACTACTACTGTAAGAAAAGCAAATCCTATTTATTGTTTATGCTGTGTTGGTTATTCAAACTTAAGTTTCACCTACTCTTTTCTTAAACAATTCTCCAACCTATCAACTCATAGAAACCCAACAGAAAAAAATAGAAATATCCCATAGGGTTCCCCAGGCTGAAATCTTTATTATTATTTAGGAACATATCTCCAAAGTCTTCGCATTCATGGAGCAGATAGAGGTTTCAATCAAATTTTTTCAGTTAGCAGTCATGCATTTTAACTACTGTAATACAATCCGGTGTAGTTAATACAATCTTGTGTAGTGATTAAAAACTAAAATAGATTACCAGCAAATACAATTAAACTTCATCTACCAAACTATTATAGGATGATTGCAATTAGAGTTATGTGGTCCTTAAATTTCTGTATGTTCTAAGTTAAACTAAGGGTTTATTAAAATAGTTGGGCCTCAGCCTTCAGACTTTTAATTCAGTAGGAGTACAGAAGGGGGTTAATTGCATATTTGCAACCAACTGTCGAAGTGTCATTGATGCTACTGGCCCAGAGACCAAATGTGCGAACCACTGAATTAGGAGTATGGGCTTAAACTTTTGAATTAATACCAGCTAGTTAAGGATGGCTGTTTGAAGAAAGTGTCCTTGCCTTGGGTTAAATTTCCAATTAACCCAATGCTTACTTAGTCTTGAGATAGTTATAGGTTCTCTAAGACATCATCGCCTATCTTTTTCCTTCCAAAAATAATTATCTACATTTGATGATTATTTTAAAGAAATTCTGGTGGTGTAGTGGATTACTCAGCAGCTTGAAAGTACCAGCTGCTCTGTGGGAGAAAGATGAGGCTTTCTATTCCTATAAAGATTTAAAGTCTCAGAAGTCCACAAGGGCAAGTCTACTCTGTCCTACAGGATCATGAATTGAAATTAACTCAATAGCGGTGAGTTTTTAATTTTACTCATCCCCTACAAAATTATGTCCTTTCTACTCACTCATTGTTCTAACTCAATTTCAAAGACTGAATAAAGAAGGTGGCCACTTGCTATTTTCCCTAGTTTTCACAACCCAAACTTAAACTGAGATATAACCTTGAGATTATTATTTATAACCGTCTGAGTCTGCTTGGGATATGTGTGGTGTTCATTATCTCTTTTGTTTCCACAATGAGGGATTTTCTCCAACAACTCCTGGCATCCTCCTCCCTCATTACCATTAAGGTATGGTCTGGGTATCTATAGTTTCTTTATCTTGCTGTCTTCTTCTTAGAAGTAGTTGTCTACAAGAATCCTGCATTCTGGTTTGAGCATTTAGGATCAGACTTCCCAGTTAAAACCCTGCTATTGCTAAAAAAAAGGGGGGGAAAAGGAAAAAAAAACTGAATCGGGGAACTAGCTAACATATTAGTTCTGGGGTCAATAGTAGAACCCCATGTTGCCACTAAAAAACCAAATAAGGATCCCATTTGTTCAATTTCAGTTTTTAGGCAGCAATAAAAATGCTATTTTCATTTCTATGCTCTGAAATTTGTCTTTTCTCTAAAAGAATTCATGTAGGAAGAAGGGTATTTAGTGGGTGCCCATAAATTCCTCAACAATAACAAAGAGGGAGCATGACTCAAAGAACCATCCATGTTCCTCCATTTGCAGAATGAATGAAAGGCAAGAGAAGGACTGGGGCTAAGTAAATAAGACAGACACCCACCTCCTTCCAAAATAAACCCCCTCTGCCAGCAAGTCTATTTCCATTCATCACAAACCTACCCGGACAAAGTAGAACTGCCCCACGGGGTTTTCAAGGCTGCAATATTTACGGAAACAAGCTGTCACTTGTTTTCCTGAGTGGTGGCTGTTGGGTTTAAACCACCTAGTTAGCAGCAGAATATTTTAACCATTGCACCAGAGTTTATGTTAAAGTTAAGATTACAGATCCAAATTCAATTAAGCACTCTAAAATGTATACAAATGATTGCTTGTCAACACCTCATGCCCAACCAGTCTACCTTTTAAATGTCAAGATTCCTTTTAAGCAAAATTACTTAAAGACAACATACTCCCAACAAGAAAGGTTACTTTCTTGTATGCAGTATATGAAAGATATACAATTTGAAGGTCTGCAAGCTGTAGTCATAAGCTTAGGAGTGTCTTTTGATTAATTTTAACCCTAAATTTAAATAAGTTCATTGTAACTCAGCAGTAATTTATTAGTTAAAAAAACTTTTTTAAAACCACTACTGCCATAAGTCTTCAGTGCTGTACAGTTTCAACTCACAGCAATGCTGTGTACAACAGAAACACCGCCCCATCCTGTACTGTCCTCCCAATGATTACTGTTGGAGCCCATACGTGGAAGTATTATGTCAATTCATCTTGCTGAAGGTCTTCTTCATTTTCCTGTTCTCTAACAAACATTTTTCTCCAGGGACTGGTACCTCCTGATAATATGCTGAAAATACCTAAGAAGTTTTGCCATGAGTTTTTATATACATTAGGTGATTGAAAATACCATGGCTTCAACCAGGCACTACTTAAGTCTTCCAAGTGACACCTTTGCTTTACCTTAAATAGGTTTTCTTCCAGCAGATCTTCCCAATACACTACTCTACTTTACAACACCTACTTCAATGGGTGTTGATTTTGGATCCAAGTAAAATAGTCACCAAATTTTCAATGATTTCTCTGCTTGCCATGATGTTGCTCATTAGTTCAATTGTGACCATTCTTTGTAACCCTTACTGAAGTTTGAAGTTTTTGATTTTCAATACATGCTTCAAATCTTTTCAACAAGCATGGCTGTGTTATCTGTCTATTTCAGGTTACTAATGAGTCTCCCATCAATTGTGAGGCTGCAGTCTTTTTCAGAGTCCAATTTGTCAAATTATTTGCTCGGCATACAGACTAAGTATGAGTAAATATGGGGAAAGGATACAACCTTGATGCATAGACCATCTATGACTTTGAACCAAGCAGTGTCCCTTTGTGCTTTTGAAAGAGTCTCTTGCTCTATGTACAGGCTCGGCATGAGCACAATGAAATATACTGGAATTCCCATCATTCTCAATTTAGTCTGTTATGATCCATGCAGTCAAAATGCCTTTGCAAACCCAATAAAAACACAGGTACACATATTTCTGGTATCCTCTGCTTTTGGCAAAAATCTGTCTGACATCTGCAATATCCCTTACTGCGCATATTTAGAATTTAGCTTGAATTTCTGTGTCAATGTATTAATGATAATGCTTTTGAACTTTAGTAAAATTTTATTTAAACATTAATGATATTGGTCAATAATTTATGCATTCTATTGGATCACTTTTAAAAATATTTTTCAGTTGTAGGCCAAGTAGTTGTCTTCAAAATATTTGAGTATTTCTATTTTATCTCTATTAAATAAAACATCTCAAGTGAAATCCTGTTAATTCCTGAAGCGTTGTCACAACTGCCTTCCAAGCAGCTTGGACTTCTTTCTTCAAACCAGCCATTTTTATCATGTTATTTCCTAAAATGGTTGAATATTGACCATTTCTTTTTGTTAGAGTGATTGTGCACCCCCCCTTCCATCTCCTTCTGATGTTTCCTGCATCACTTAATATTTTACCCACAGAATCCCTTATTATTTTAACTCAAGGCTTGGATTCTTTCTCCCCAGTCCGACCCAATCCCCTTGGTTCAACTGGAGAAATGCCAGGCATATTCTTTCCTATGTTTTCTAAGTACAGGCCTTGGCATATTTCCATATATCTCACTTTAACTTTTTGGCAACCTTTTGAAGTATGTTGAGCGTCTTTCTTCACCATTTCTTCTATAAGCTTTAGCTACTCTAGTCAATTGGATTGAAGTGTAGTCTCAAAAAACTAATGATGATTAGTTTCTAAAATTTGATCTATAAATATTCTTGAGTCAAATGACTTAAAAATTCCCAACTATCTATTAAAATCATATCTTTATCACTCACAATGTATAATAAAATGTCAAAATCAAATAAGTTCTGGTCATAAATTTTACTCAGGAAAAGGTTTCAAAAACTTTGTGGAAAAAATAAAATTAATATATAATGGAACTTTCCATAAACTTTAATGTGCTAAGTAACTGTTGATTCCATACAACATATTAAAAAAAAAATTCCAAATTATCTTCAAGTACCCAGACATTGAAATACCTCCATGAAATGCCTTATGAAATATTTGTGTTGTCTTATTTCTATTTAACAGCTCTACTACAAATCATAAATTTTGAATGAAACATTTCCCAAACTAGTATTTATAGAGGACCATAACTGAGTCTAGAGAAACATAAATACCCTATAGATAAAGATGCTTCTTTTCATTTATGTGACAAAATGATAAAAAAGTTTGGATTTCAAATGGAGTTCTTTAGTTTTTAACTAGGACTCTATGTGAACTCATTGCCATCAAGTCAATTCTGACTCACAGGTGCCATGCAGGAGAGACCACAAGGGCCCCAGTGGGTTTCCAAGACTGTAACTCTTGACGGGAATAAAGCTTCACCGATCTCCCACAGTGGCTGGTGGTCTCAAACTGTTGACCTTGTGGCTAGCAGCTCAACCAACAACTATTACGCCATCAGGGCTCTCCTAAATCAAGAATGTAATGACAATTGAATATCAAATTTGACATGACCATACAAAATCATAGCTCGCTTACCAAAATCAAGTCAAACCACTGACAATGAGTGGACTGTGACTCCAAGCTACCCAAGAGTGCCCAATGCTGTAAATCTTCACAGGAACAAAAAGTCTCTTTTCTCTCTCTTGGAACATCTGGTCGATTTAACTGCCAGCCCTGTAGTTAGTAGCTGATGTTTCACTTATTATGTCAATAGGGCATACTGGAGCCAAATAAACTTATTGAGAGAAAGTGATACAATTTTGAAGTGACCTAAGTATTTTTTGCTTTTGGACTGATGAAGTTTTTTAAGAAAGTAAATCTAAATCAAAATAAAATGCTAACCATAAGAACAAAAGTCATTATTCTGTTACATGATGATTACAGAGCAAACATTTTCATAATTTAAGAGCTGACAGGGATGGTGGAAATTAAATCCAATTATTCACTTGTAGACATGAACTATATACTCATAATCATCGATGTGCTAAAGCTTTGTTTATAATCAAAAGAAAGCAAGCATTAAGAACTCACAAAAAAAAAAAAGACTCATAAAAATCAATAGTGTGAAAGACCAAAACTTAAAATGAAGTAAATTTCCTTTAACTACAGGTAGAATTTTGGGAAGAGGTCTGCCCTTGGTAACTTTTCCACTGGGCGTATGACCTCATAAATTGAAAAACCTGCACTCCACTTCATCCCATTAGATACTGTCATGTAGTTTTGTATACTTAGGAAAAATGTTAAACTAGTACATCAAATCTGTGATTTTAAAAAAGAGAAGTAAAATAATAGCAAAATTTTAATATAAATCCTTCAAACACAAAAAAGCAACCTCTAGCTGAGTGGTTCTCATCAGCCTTCCTAATGTCGCGACTCTTTAATACAGTTCTTCATGATGTGGGGATCCCCAAACATAAAATTATTTTCACTGCTACTTCATAGCTGTAACTGTGCTACTGTTATGAATTGGGTGACCCCTGTGAAAGGGTCATTACACACACACATCACCACCACAGGGGTCACGACCTACTGCTGTAGCTGCTTGTTCTATTTTCCACTGTTGTTTCTTCTTCTTTGATAGACAAATGTTTAATTACCAAGGGAGCAGGGACAGAGGTGGCACTGTAATCTGAAAGCCCAGACCAAACCAACCCAGTCCAAACTAACACCCACAAGTTGATTTTCAATCAGTTAACCTTACAGTATAGAGTAAAACTCTCCCTGTGTGTGTCTGAGCTGTAAATCTACAGGACAGAAGTTCAAAGCCTCATCTTTCTCCTACAGAACCAACTAGTGGTATAGAACTGATGGCTTTGTATTTTGCAGGCCTACACGTATCCCAGTGTGCCACCAGAGGTACTATAATCCACAGAGCATGAGAATCGTTCACAAATAATCATAACAATTTATTCTCACGTTCATTTACAAAGCTCATTTAATTTTTTTCTTTTTTCTTGGAATGTCACAATTCAATTGAAAGACAGTAGTCACTCTATAGAAGTTTGGCTCAGAGAAGATATTGCGGGGGGGGCGGGGGGGGGGGGGGAAGCCAATCATTTTCTTACCCTAATCTCTAACACAACTGATATTCTATACAGTAATGCCAATTCAAAGTGGAACAGGGTCTATAAATTGGTAACTCATGCCCTCCAATTACTCTGGCTTTTGATATCTGCCCTTACCACCACAGATCATTTGTTCATGCTAACAAAGTAATGGTACTTAAAATTATGCTAAACCTGATTAAAAATTACTGTGACTTTCTAAACATAGATATCTTGAAGTTCACTCCAGAGATTTTGCTATATGGTCGGGTCAATTGCAATCATCTTATGCCAAACATTGGCATTTTCTGTGTTTATTAAGGAGTTGGTCTAACTTTGTGTTATATATAATTTTTAAAAATATCATTCTGTATTTGCCAAAATCAAGATTAAAGTTCTGGGTCACATGCTAGAATACTAGTTAAATATGCAGATCAATAATTTTTAAACTTCATCTGCTTTCATACAACACAGATTGGTGGGATCCACTCCAGAGTTTGTACTTAGTGGGTATCTGTGAGGTAAAACCTAGTGGCACAGGAATTATCATATATACTCATGAATAAGCTGAGTTCTTCCAGTAGATTTTTAATGCAGTTTTTGTGGTGATATTAGGTGGCTCGGCTGATATTCAGGTAGCTTATACTTCCGTAAATATGGTATATGGTCAGTTGCTAACCTAAAGGAAAGATTGGGGCCCCAAACTCACCAATCCCACCCCTGCCCTCAAGAAAAATATGACAGATGTGACAGAATATGCTCTCCTGAATACTGGAAATCCTGTAATGCAATGCTACTCTGTTCTATCACGTCACAGGAAAGAGCTTAAAACCTAAACATGTAGATTATGATATGGTATGAAATGCCCAGAAAGATAGAAAAGCTGTATGGAAGAGAGCCTGTCTAGAGTTAGACTACTGGGTGCCACAGCCTCTCTTTAGGGTGTGATAAAGATTCTATAAGCCAAGAAATATGTACAGAGAATTCTGGAACCTACCGTGATGGGCTTTTTTTTGAGATAGGACGTAAAACATACATCCCTAACAGGTTATAGGATGTTAGTAAAGATGATGCCACTGATCTAGTAGTGAACCACTATAGACTGAAACTGACTCCCAAAAAGCTACAGTGATTCTATAGGACAGAGTAGTACTCTCCTCATGGTTTCGGAGGCAAAGGCTCATCTGAGAGGCCAGGTGTCTCTGTGTCCAAAAATTTATTGGGATTAACATCTTAATCCAAAAATTTCCTGCAATGAGATAAGCAAATTACTAATGGTTCTTTATAAATCTGCTAACTTGCACAGATGAATGAAGGAAGATATTCTAAAGATATTTTATGAGCTATATTTTGAATAATTTGATTTTCTGTAAGAGTACACACACATATTTCCTATTTACAATTTTATGTCTCATAAATTTGGAAAATACTTTGTGAATCAAGGTAAAAATATAGACCTTAAATGGCTAAATTTGAACATATGAAATATCTACCAGTTTTAAATTAATCTGAACAAGTTTAACAGAAACTACAATGGAATTGAGAGCCTGAGTGGCTTAACAGAGTTACACATTAAACGAATAAAGTAAACAGTTCCAAACCACCAACCACCCTAAGGGAGAAAGATGAGGTTTTTCTATTGCTGTGAAGATTTATAATCTCAGAAACCCATAGGGAAATGTGTTTCAATATAGAACTATAAAATCCCTCCTCCAAAACAAAGTATACTTGTTTTCTACTTTTCAATTTTATTTACTAGGCATTTTGAAAACACTGATCATCATAATAGTAACTTAAAAACAAAGTAACTGCCATAGAGTGAGTTCCGATTCATCGTGACCCTATGACAAAACAGGTTAGAATTGTGCCTATGAATTTCTTGACAGGAGTCGGAAAAAGGCCCATCTTTCAGCCTCAGAGTGGCTGGTCCTTTTGAACTGCTGACCTTGAGATTAGCAGCCAAAGGTTTAACCATTCTGTCACCTAGGCTCCTTATCATCCTAGTGTCCTACTTAAAAAAAATAAACCTTTCAGCAACTCAAAAATAAGAGAAGTTAACTTTATATAATCCTGTGAAGTTTACCACCAAATATAAAATCGTATAATATCTCCAGTTAAATATCAGAACCAAATGTTCCATCATTTTCTAGTCTCACTGGTGTTGAGAATTTCAGCTAGTCAAGGAAGAAATTTCTAAATTAAAATAGTGTTTCTTCCTTCTGTTCAGGAGCTAAAAGGCAGTATGAACGCTTGAATGTCACACCAGCTGCTCTGTCAGCCTACTCAGTTCTTAAGAGCTTCTATCCTGTCAGTTCACAAGAACCTACACTTAAATGCTTAAGGAAACAGGATGCTCATTATGTCACAGAACAAGCTCACAAAAATAAAGTTGGCAATACTTAAGGAGGCATAACTCTTATCTGTAAATGCGGCATGAGATTTTTTTTGTTTTTCATTAAAAACTCTGGATCTCTGTGCGGGGGACTGCGGCCCACTGGGATGGAGGTTCGATTCCAGCTCCAGGAAGAAAAGGCTGGGCCTCCTACTCCCACCTCCTGAGGGCAGTGATTGCCCCCCCCCCCAAAAAAAAACAAAAAAACTCTGGATCTCAAGGATGACTTAGTCCAGTGTTTGAACATTTGACTATAGAATTAAGAGCGGAGGGCAACTTCCTTTTTTCATTACACAGCACGTTATTATTGCTAGGGGCTGTCAGGTCAATTCCAACTCCCAGAGACTCTCCGGTACAACAGAGCCAAACTTGACCTGGTCCTGAGTCATCTTTATAATTGTCATGTGTAAAGTCACTGTTCGTCCACTGTGCTAATACATCTTGTTGAGGGTCTTTCTCTTTTTTCCACCTCTGACCTGTACCAAGAATGATGTCATCTCCAAGGAACTCATCTCTCCTAACAACATATCCATTGATATTGTTGCTAGGTTCCAGCGCCCTGGTTCTCTAACCCATAGTGACTTTAAGCACAACAGAAGGAACCACTGTCTAGGCCCTGTGCCACCCTCCTAAGTGTTCTTATGCCCAAGCCCATGGTTGAGCCAGTGTGTTAAAAAGCCATCTGTTAAAAGGGGGCCAGGCCCCTTTTTCGCTGGGTCCTTCCCTGGGGACTGGTCTCTCCTGACAACATATCTAAAGTATGTAAGGCAGTGTCGCTCCCTGGACCTTGGACTTATTCCAAGGCAGATTTGTTTGTCCTTTTAGCAGCCCATACTCCTGCAACACAATTCAAATGCACCACTTCTTTTTTTGGTCTTCTTTATTCAATGTCCAACTTGCACATGCCTATGAGGCAACTGAAAATACCATGGCTTGATTCAGGATTTTATCCTCAAGATAACATCCTTCTTTCAATGCCCCAGAGGTCCTGAACAGCAAAATTAGCAAATATAATTCTGTCTTTAGATCCTGAAAGTTGCTTCCAAGAGCACTGATTGTGGATCAAAAGCAAGGCAAAATCCATAACAACTTCAACCTTTTCTCCATGTATTATGATGTTAACTACTGGTTTAGTTGTGAGGATTTTGATCTTCTTTATGTGGAGATGTAATCCACACTGATGGCTGCAGTCTTTGATCTTCTTCAGCCAAGCTTCAAGTCTTTTTCACTTTCAGCAAGCACAGTTGGCCAAAGTACATGAGATGAAATGTTGATATCCTCAGATGTACCATCTTGCTGAACACTGTTGGTAAAAATTTTAATTCTGAACTGTTATCGTCGTTAGCAATTTGTTCTTCTCAGTCATATGCAACGAACTGTGTTAGACCTCTCTCATGCATACTCATTGCCCAGTTTCCTAAACTACTGTAGTCCTACTTTCCACTACCCAGTCTACTTTAGTCATTCCAACACCTTAATCTTTTATGGTCACTGCAAACCATGCTACTATGCTACTTCAATGCTAGCTTCAATCTCCCCTTTTGTATGGGTTCCTTCACTTAGCCTAACATCTGATAGATTTTTTTCACATAAAAGAAAATGGCCACTTCTCAAAAATAAGCCTCTACTGAATTTAACTAATACCTCAAATTATGAGTCATCCTTGTTTTCTTTCATCACATTATAGTGAGTTGCTTTGATCATCCTCTCACCTTGATCCCTAGCAAAATGGATCTCTCTCTCTAACACACACACACACACACACACACACACACACACACACACACAAATTGAGACTCATCTCCATGGTGTTTAACAGATGCTGGAGGCTTTTTCTCAAATCTCACCCTCCCCTACATTTCTGTCATTTGCCAGGAATTTCCCTTCCCATGTATCACTTACTTATGCTTTATACCACACCCAAAATGAAGATATCATCCAGGCATCTAGCCACAGGACTTACTTATAACTTTCTCTCTTACCGTATCGTGACCTAAATCTAAAGCCTTGCACAGGCCACGTTCTCCAGTGTTAACAGATTTCTCCATTTGAACATCTCCTGTGGTTTCAGATATAACCTTATCAATACTGACCTAATCACAGTCCTTCCAAAACCTGTTTTCTTCAAAGTTCCTATCTGTCCCTAACTGATCTAAATATGTCCCAAGTTCAAGATTATGTCTTCAAGAAGTTTACAGCCCACAAAAAAAGACAAATATGCAAGCAAGTATAATTAAATGCCATACAGAGTATCACAAATATATGAGGAACACATAAAAGGTGGTTAAATGGGCATGTAACCCACCTTTCAAGAGAGGAATCCCTGTCTCGGCTACTCCCAACCTGGTTGAAGTAGGACAGGGTGGGAAAAGACTCTAGTGCCAGAGGTGTGATTCATAGTTTTTACATGGGTGAACATTGGGGGGAAAAGGGGGTGGCAAAAAGAAAAAAGATACAAATTATGATGAAGAGGTACCATTAATTTGTATCTATGGAGGTTTTTTTAGAGCCTATCTTCTCACTTCAAAGGACCCTGGTTGCATTGTGGTTATTAAACTGGACTGTTAACCCAAGGCCAGAAGTTCCAAACCACCAGTGGCTCTAAGGGAGAAAGATGACGCTTTCTATTCCTGTAAAGAGGTACAGCCTCAGAAACACCAGAGCTCTACCCTCTCCTGTAGGTTAACTATGTGTCTTCATGGCACAAAACAAGAATTCTCTGTGCCAACATGGACCTGTAAGAAGATATGGGAGGTGTTTAGCCTGTCAATCAGGTCAAGTCCGATTACCTCCCCTGGAGAGCGTGACCAAGACATATAGTTCTCTGGGGCCCTGCTGCCCTCTCTCTGCCTTGACCTTCCTGTTTGCTGACCCGAAGAGCTGCTGGAGCCCAGCCATGTTTCCACACGACCCAGGATCCACACGACTGCACGTACTGGCCTGTGATCTTCCTGCATTCTGCATCGTGGCATGTGGCTGTGAGTCTGAAGGAGGACTAATAGACTTGAGTTGGACTGGACTGGGATGCTTTTTCAATATATAATTACTTTTTGATACAGAGCTCTCTCTCTTGTTGCGTGTTGCTGAATTTGTTTCTTTAACCCACTTAGAGACCTAACACACTTCCTAAAGGAAATAACCTTAACTAATGTTTCCTTTGTAGCCCTTGGTTCCTGAAAATAAAATTAAAAAATGGGCAAAAAATGGTTAAGAGTAAAGTTTAAATTACAAAACATCAGTGATGTTAAAATTCTCCAACTCTCATAACAGAAAATAAGGAGACGTGTATAAACACTCACAGGACCAAATGTCTCTAGGTTAATATACTACTGAGAGTGAGAAACCATGTAGTTTCTAGATATTGCTGTCATCTCACAAGACTAAAGAGAAAGATGTGCTATCTTTTGAGAAGATCAGGATGTGTAATTTTCATCTTAGCAATTGAAGTAAAAGAGAACGGACCAGGGAAGCAATAATATAGGAAGCATACTTCCAAGACAGTAAAGGAAACTGGGCATCTAGTCTTTAAGCATCTCTGTTCCATAGAGTTCTTCACTTGAAGAGCTATGTCGTATCACAAGTTAACTTCCCACCTCTCATCCATTTGTGCCAGAATAGCTAGCTCATCTCTTCCTTTTATTTTTTGTTCAACTTTCAAGTAATAGCTTCCTCTTGCCCTGGTGGAACCACTGGGTAAGTGTTGGACTGCTAATCTCCAGCTGCTCCATGAGAAGGAGGCAGCTATCTGCTCCTAGAAAGATTCACAGCCTCAGAAACAGTAGAGCTGACATGAGTCAGGGCTGACTGAATGGCAGTGGGGTTTCTGGGCACTGTCATTCGTGGGTTAAGCATTGTGTTGCTAACAGCAAGGTCAGTGATTCAAGCGTACCAGTCCACAGAAGAAAGATGTGGTCATGTTCCTATACATATGTGCAGCTATGAACCATACATGGGGAGTAGTTTCTCTTTTGCTCTACAGTCACTTTGAGTTGGAACAGTCACTTTGAGTTGGAATTTACTTGATGGCAGTGAGTGTGTGTGTTTGAAGGAATCCTAGTGATGCAAGGATTGGTTTAGGTGCTGGGGCTCCCAGGAAAAGTCAGCTGTCCTACCAGCCACCAGCCATTCCTTGGGAGAAAGATGAAGTAGTTTGCTCTAGTAAAGATTTACAGACTCAAATTGTAGGGAGTGGTTCTCTGTCCTTCAAGGTCGATAATGACTGGATGACAGTGGGTTTAGCTTTTTATTGTCATTCTGGGACTAGTCCCTGGGATGGTACAAAATGCCAGATTGGCTTTCAACTGCTAGCCACGAGGCTGGAGATTTGAGTCCAGATTTGGCATCAATTCAGTGGCAGTGAGTGTTTGGTTTGCAGGCACCTTAGAAGAAAGGTCTGGCAATCTATTTCAGAAAAATTAACTCCTGCAAATCACTTTACATACATGGGTGAGGCTGACATGAGTCAGAATTAATTCCATGGCAATTGGTTTGGTTTTGTTATCATTCTGGATAATTTTCCCTAATGAATTAACATGGCTTATTCCCTTTGCTTTTCAATTAGCTTATTTTTCTGAATGTTTCTGTATTTTCTGAGCCTCTATAACAATTAAATATTCACTGTAATTATTGCAGGTGCAGTGAATTACTTAGTGTGGTTCCTCTAGCCAGTCTTTAACTCCAACAAAAGACCTTTTCCTACATCAGTCTGGTAAGGTGGGGAAAGTTACTGATAGAATTTGCTGTTAACGGGATTCCCTGCAATGCCATCCTGCTGTGTATACAATGAGCCCTCTGAGAAGCATGAGGAGCTATTTCATTACCAGCAAGAGCCAGGAATGGATCATCCTCTGAGCCCAAGCTACCTATACAGTGAACCTCTTGGATCCAGAAGAGCAGAAGAAGGAGCTCAAGCAAGGCAACCGAGTGATGGGCTTCCCGACCCTCAAAGCAAGTAAAGTTGAGTGCTTTTGTGCAGAAGGCTGGTTTGCAAGTTGCAGGGTGGCATACTTTGGGGTACTTAATTGGGTAAACGGGGCTTGCTGACCCACAGAAGCAGAGCTGAGTGCTTTCAGGCTGGGGCTTACTACAGGAGTGGGGGTGCCACTGTGCACTTAATTCAAGGAGCTGGGTTTACAGATTCTCGAAGCTTGAGCAGAATGCCTTCAGGTTACGGCTTCCAGCGGCGTGGTATATACATACCCTTTGGGTATTTATTAGCAGACCCGAAAGAATTTTACAACATATATTGATAAACAACAACCCTGAGCAGTTTCTGCTAGCATTACAACTTCCTTAATAAACCCTATAATCATGAATTCTTAAGAGTTCTGTGTAATTATTGCAATGGATATGAGAACCCAAAGAAGTTGAAAGAAAATATTAAGATAACAGAAATACTTGTGTACAAATGTTGCTAGCTGATTAAACTCTCAAGTTCTGGAACAGTGTGGTCTTGTTTAACCCTGCATCTAATAACCACACAATAACACTACTATGACGTTCTATTCAAACAACTCAAGGCAGTGGAGTTCAAACTGAATTGTCACACATGTCACAATGGCACTGAAGACAAATAGTCCCTTAGTAAGTCCACCTTAGGTGCCACTGAGAGGTCATCAACTTCACACACACACACACACACACAAGATCCCTTCGGCACTCCAGATGTATGGCTTTCCATTAACTCCTATGTAGGATAACAACAAGTCCATAAATTCTTAGATTATACTCATGAGCATCTTCCCTTACTAGTTGAGTGGCCAATTTGGTCCGTGCTTCAGCTTGCTCATCTGTAAAATGAGAAAACCACCATCTATCTCTTGTAATTTTTTAAAGACAATTAAGTGATTTAGTAAATGAAATAGTTTAGAACTATTCCAATGTCTTATAACTAGTGGCTGGCACCTAATAAACACACAATAAACTACAACTATTATAATTTTAAAATTAGCAGCAACATCTGTAGTTCATTTTCATTAAATTCAGATTCAATCAAGTTAGTCTTATGATAGAAAAAGCACATAATACATATTTGTTAAGTATAATTTAACTCAGTATTTGAATGCAATGTCCTTAAACATAATGACACAATAGTATTTAAGAATTAAAAACTAGGGAGCTTTATCACACATTTAAAATTTTTTTTATTAATCATTTTATTGGGGGGAGCTCAACAAATCTTATAACAACCCATTTGTAATAAGCACATTTGTACGTATGTTGCCATCAACATTTCCAAAATATTTTCTATTTGACCACTTGGTATCAGCTCCTCTTTTTTACACATCTAGAAATTTTAACATCTCCTCTTCAAACTAGGCTGGTCTGTTTTTAAAACAAGAGAGACACCTGAAGGGCAGAAAAAGATTCTCTTCTCATAATTAAAATTAGATGATTAACTGTTTAAGTTTGTAAAGACTTCAAAATAATCATTAGGTAATTAAACACCAATCTCGGGAACTGTTTGTGCCACAATATTCGGAGAAGTGGGAATTACAGAAACAGGAGTTTATACACCAAAGGATTATAAACATTTAACAGTCACGTACTGTACATGGACAAAAACTAGGAATTTTGTCGGATAATCAGACAAAAATTCTAGATCATTTTTTTTCTTAAATGTAAATATGCTATTTGCTCCAAAGAAAACTGAAGTATTTGTGTTTAATTGCTAGCTTTTCTGACTTTGATCCATCAGCATTACAATCAATTTCAATAGTAGTGCAATAGAAGAGTTTGCCACCTCTGTTACTGTTTCACAAAAACTGTTAACATTTTAAATACTGAGGCTTATGTTCTAGGATGGGGTTTCCAAAAGTGGGTGACACTGCTGGGAGGGGAGAGGGCAGCACTGGAAGGATCAGGGGGCTACAAGAGTAGACACCTACACTTTGTTCTTGGATTAAAAACAGAGTTTTTAATTGTGGGGCTGGGAAGACACTAATTTCTTTTCTGAAAAAGAGATGACAGGCCACATAAATTTGGGAACCCATAATCTAGGGTATCATACAAAGAATGCACACTGAGCAGCAAACACAGGTTTTATAACCAAAATTCCTACTTAATAAACAGCTTAATGATTAATCAAGGAATTATAAATAACCATTATATATGTTCAATGGTGGCCTAAGCAAATGACTTAGTGAGAAAAGGAAAAATGACCTATTACATTAAAAACACATACACAAAAGATCCTTTCTAGAATATGATCAGAGGTAAAGAAGAGAAGTTTGAATATGCAGACTTCATTTAAAAGAAAGGCTTCAGTAGTGAAGAAAGCACCTGGTGCCAGGTTTTTGAGGCTTGAAGTTAAACAAGCGGCTAGCTAGCAGAGAAGCAACAAGTTCACATGGAAAAAGCAGCACAAAAGCCTGTGTGACCATGAGTTGTCAAAGCGATCAGGTAACAGGTATCAGAAGACCCAAAACAAACACACAAAAAATATTGTTGAGAACGGGTAGGAGCAGAGAACAAAAACCCATCTGTAGACAATAGGACATCTCACAAAAGCGTCACAAGGAAGGGATGAGTCAACCAGGGTGCAGTATAGCACCTATGAAACATATAATATTCCTCTAGTTCTGAGGCGTCTTTCCCCGCCACTGTCATGAACCTTAGTCTTGCCTTTCAGTTCTGGCTAGACCAGAACATGTACAATGGAACAGATAAGAGTTCATGACATACAGAATCCAGGTCAGATAACTTCCAGGAACATAAATGGGAACAACAATAAGGAGGGCAGGGAGAGTTAGGAGGAGGAAGAAAAAAGGGAACTGACTGCAATGATCAATGTATAACCCTACCCTTCCCCAAAGGGGACAAACAACAGAAATGTTGGGGAAGGGAAACGGTTGTAGGTGTAAGACATGAAAACAATAATTTATAAGGGTCCAAGAAGGTAGGAAGGTGGGAAAAGAGGAGCGGATACCAAGGGCTCAAATAGAAAGCAAATGTTTACAAAATAATGATGGCAACATGTACAGCTCAATAAAATTGATGTGTGGATTGTTATAAGAGCTATAAGAGCTCCTCCCCCCCCATGATCTTAAATTACAAAAATAAAATAAATATAAGGAAGGCTTCAGAATTCAACATACATATTCTCTTAATAGGAACTGTTGAGGTTATCTGTGAGGAATTCAATTTTGAAATTTACAGTACATAAAACCATTAAATGCTGCCATTTTGGTAGGTCAAAACCCAGACCCATCAGCAATTTCCTATACATCAACTGCTCAATTAGAAGCCTGGTGATGTAGTATGTACACTGTGTGCTGAACAGATAACTAAGAGACCAGTAGTTTGAACCCACCTGCTGAATATACTTTGTCCATCAGACTACTGTGTGTCTTGACTTGATGGCAGTGAGTTTGTTTTTATTTTTTTGTTCTGGTTAATGCCTCACTTACTGACTACCTTGCTATCAGAATTACAACATTCATCATAGTATAAAAATCTATCATGAAGCTATTTTGTACCTTAATGACATATTTCTGGTGGTATGAACACTGAAATGTAAGGTGAGAGTTTACAATGGCTGTGACAGTTAAGACCCTATGTCAACATCACTAAGATAGGATGCTCACTGGTTTGGCAGGTATGCAATTATGTTTTTTGGCAGTTATATAATATATTCATCTTCCATTTCAAAATCTAATGTTCTTAACCTCTATTTTTGCATTCAGCTGGTATGTACATTAACAATCTTAAATTTGGTACCCAACGAAGTCAGTGAGAAGTAAGAGTAGTTCAACCTAATATAAACATAGAGGAAGCAGAGTACCCAAAGTTACCTAAATGGGGCAGAATGAATTCTAGGACTCAGGACCTGACATTACTTGGACTGAACAAAACAATTTAACTTAATGGGGGGGAAAGCACTGAGCAATCAGAAATGGGCTGGTCAAGCATGAAAGCACAAACAAAGGATAGTCCTCAGGAAATGAAAATCTGCCTATCATTGAAAAAATACGCAGATGAGTTTGTTCTAAGCCCACAAACTGCTTCTGGTGTTCTAGAAATACTTATGTTCTAATTGTGGAAAATGATATTGTTGATTCAACCCAAACTAAACCCACAGGTTAATTTTGACTCAAGCAACCCTACAGGGCGGAGCAGAACAATTTTGTGTGGTTTCCAAGTCTGCAAATCTTTACAGAATCAGTCTGCAGAGGAGACCTTGGTCGACTTGAAAAGCTGACTTTTGGTTCACATTTGAGTGCTTCAACTATCGGGTCCTCAGGGATCCTCATAATGCTATTGAACCAAACACCAAACCTACTGCCATGAAATTGACTTTGACCTATTGTGACCCTGAGTGGAGTCTCTGACACTGTAAATTTTTCCGGTCATCTTTCTCCCTTGTTGCTGCTAGTGAACCTGCCTACACCCCTTAGCTCATGGTTAGTGGATAATGCTTAATCCACAGTGTCACCAGGTCTCCTTATAACACTGCTAATAGTTGTCAATTAAAAGTTAGGGCATCTGAGGGGGTACTCCCCCCCAAAATTAATTTTTAAAGCTATTTATTGAAATTGTTTTTACAAAACAACTTTACCACCATCAGAGTACTCTCCATTACAATTACTACATTTGTCAAATCTGTGATTCCATTCTTGGAAAGTTTCCAAATAGCTGTTTTCTTTATTTGTGGAAACAAAAAGAAGTTGCAAGAAGTGGGGTCAGGTGAGTAGACAAGAGGAATACTGTTTTTTGCCAAATCTGGTGTACTGAGATAGCTGCAGGAGTAGTGCATTCTGAAGCCGACAAAACCAGCCCCCTCCCCTCCATCTTCCCACAAATAAGGCCTTTTATGCTGCTCAGTGTTATGCAATATTTTCAGACTCTCTAAATCAGCGATTCTCAACCTGTGCCTTCCAACCCCTTTGGGAGTCATAGGAGTCACCTAATATCATCAGAAAACCCATTTCTGATGGTCTTATGAACTGAGACACCACTCCTCTATCCATCTTCAGGCAATTTGCCCACATTGCAGATAAGCCCACATACATGTAACAAGTGTGAAGACTTACTCATGCTTCAAGACAAAATTGCATTTATTTGTAATTAATACTAAGTATCTCACAATACATTACATATTGTTTTTGTGATTAATCCCTATGCTTTAATTATGTTCAATTTGTAACAATAAAGATACAACCTGAATATCAGATATTTACATTACGATTCTTAACAGTAGCAAGATTACAGTTATAAAGTAGCAATAAAAATAATTTTATGATTGGGGGGTCACCAAAACATGAGGAACTGTATTAAAGGATTGTAGCATTAGCATCATGGAAAATCACTTCTCTAAATAGAAAACTTGATTAACAGTATGACCAGGGAGAATGAACGACCTTTTGGGAAGTTGACAGATGTCAGAAGGAGGTTTGCAATATTTCATCTGTTTTGAAACAAAAAAACTCACTTGTACACTTGAATATTTCCCATTGTACTGCCCTTGTACGTTGTGTTCAACATCACAATAGTTTCTGCGTCATTTTTTTGGAGGAAACAAAATTTCACAGCTGCTTGCTAGTCCCTTAAATTGGCCAGCCCCCAAAACAAGGTTCCAGCAAAACTACTTTTACAAAACATTTCACTGTGATCAGAGATCGATTTCTCAGCCAATGCCATTGGGCACACTAACAGAGCAAGCTGTTGGATGCTCACCTAGTGAGAAAAATGCATACTATTTTATTTTTAAGGGGGGTACCCCCTATTATACTATGGTAAGCAAATTGCAGTACCCTCTACAATGATCATTCCGTTTAATCTTTTCACTATCACTACTCTCACTTGCTAAATAAGGTCACTAGTCCTTGAGCCATTAAGAAAAACTCAATTTCACACTCTGATTTCTCTTCAGATCGCATAAATCTTTCGCCTTTTACTAAAAAAAAATAAAGAAAAGCTCAATTTCATTAAGCATTCTAAACAAACTACTTGTTCTACTTACATACTTCCAAAAGCAACCTTCTAATTATCATGTGATCTGCCACATGGTCAGTCTATGGGAAAGAGAATATGCTAGTTAATATTTGACAGTCTGCTTCCCAAGGCAGCTATGGTTTTTAATGTAAATTAATAAACTTACAATGGTTTGTTTTGTTTTTACATCAGACTGGCTATTAATGTAAGTATGTATAAAAATATTACTAACAAAATAGGGATGATGGATGCAGAGAATTTCAGAGTCTCTGCCAGGGTAAATCCCCTATGGTCATGTAATCCCAATCCCATGAAGTCCCAATGAGGATTCCTGGTGGGTAAAATCATCAGTCTCCCCTCCCCCCCCCCCATGATATATTTCACAATAACCATCTTCTTCTTTGAATCTCTAGAGTAAAATGAGTCAATAATTAAGAGTTATGATTCTAAACCTAACTCTGCTGTACTAACATTTATCTTGAACTCCTTTGATCTCTTTTTTAAAAATTATAATCTAGACAGAACTTTATAGAACAAATTAGCTTACATTCACATTTTGTTTCATGCCACTGATTGCAATATCCACAATATTCATTCATCTTACTTCCTCCCTGTATTGACCCCTTCTCTTTTCTTTCATTTCCCTTTCTGTTTTGTGTCCTTTTGATGCCAAATGGCAGTTGCCTGAGAAATCATCAATATCAGCTAACATCACAAGTCTCACTTACTGAGGAGATGTCATTTCATTCATCACATTAGGGATGAGTTAATTAAATGTCTGACCAGTAAGACGCAAGAATGATGGCCCTTGGAGAATAAATATCCAAATGGCCTTTGGCAGGAAAAGGGTTCCTCATTCCTGGTTCTAAAATGCGCATACCTATCAGTTGTTATTGTTCACCTTCAGAATGGTCTATTGTTTGGGTGAAAGCTGAGCCTTAGGGGCAAGTTCAGTATCAGGCTAAAGAATGACTAAGAGCCACAGTCTGTGAAGTTTCACCAATCTCTTTCCAATCAGTAAACCTGGTCTCTTATTATTTTGTTTTGTTCTACTTCTAACGTAAACTCTTTTAAAACAGTTAGTAGTGACAGCCAGGCACCCCCTAGTTCGTATGGTCTCTCAATTTCTTTAATGCATCCAATAAAGAGGTTGGCCCAACGAGCCTATCTTCTTTTCATGTTTAATAGCTGTGACTGTGGATCTAGCAAGACATTCCTTTCTTGGTTTCTAGTTTTTTATCTCTTTAAGCATTGGTTTGAGTCTCATTGACTTCCCCATCCGCTTTCTACTCTTCTCTATATGACCAGTAGTTCATCTAAGGTCCTCTGCTCTCATCTTAGCATAAGTCAGTTATGTTTATAAACATTACCTGTATCTACTTAATAACTACTGCAGGTTATACATAATTTAGCATGATGTATATGTGGTATTGAAAAGCTGTGCCAATAACTTCCAGTGTTGTAAATCTTTATGAGAAGAGCACACTGTTACCAGTTTCTCCCATGGAGCTACTTGTGGGATGAAATTATAAATCTTTTATTAGTTCCCAGTCAAGAACTTTAACCACTGTATCACCATTGCTCCTAAAGGTCTCAAAACAGTATGACTCACCACAGTCTTTTGGGATTGGATAAAAGATATACTTTTTTTTATAAGATACACTTTAAAAAAAATATTTGAAGGAAAATTGGCATGTATAAGCAGGGAAGCTATAACTACAAAGCAGCAGTAGAGGCAAACAGAAACTGAATTGTTAGATTACAGACAAAATCACTTGGGGTTTGTTGTCAGATGTGTGTGTGGGGGGGGGAACCACCCAATTTTGAAAGGTTACATTACAGATTACTCCACTGCAATTCAATTGGTTTCTAATTGGCCTCGGGTTTGATCCTGACAAAAGTCAATGGTTGACGCAGTCTGTCCTGCAATGAGCCCATTTTACACACCTGAGTGGATGTCAATCTACTAATCAAATAGCCCAGCAGGAATGGCTGATGACTGTGCAAATTAATTGATTGTGATCTCCCAAGATGATTGGTTAGTTCATAGTGTGGTGAGAGGGACAGGACAAGTAGGTTTACATAAAGGTCAATTGCATAAAGGTTTATCTCACACGACCAGCCCAGTCTAAACAGGAGTGTGTCCCAGTGTGTAGAGAACCTTCTAGAATCAGACATAGAAGAAGCTAGAAGACTAAAGAGTGGAAGACAGCAAAGCAAAACAAGTGGTAGCAGCAAGAGTGGCTTAGGAGGGCTTACTGACAATGGAGTAAGAAAAAGTAAGGCAGGTTTGCTGGGGGTGAGGTGCCTCTGGGCACTTGGTGGAACTCAAGAGTTGTAAGACTTGGCGAAGCATGGCACAACCAAAAGAAGACCCAAGGTTGTGAACAACTTCAGAGTAAGCCCAGTGTGAGTAGAGTTGAGAGGACTGCTTGCCTACAAAAAACTGAATGCTGTCGTGGTGGGAAATTGCCTTGACTGAAAAATTATTCTGTGTCCTGAGTAGCATCCTGTTACTTCCAAGTTAACCCTGAATCCAAGTTGTAAGCTTATATTCTCCCCTAGTAAAAGTCTTACCTGTGAATACGGTTCTGTGTGGCACACATAATGTATTCTCATCATCAAACCTAGCAAAGAAGTGGAGGGATCTGTGGGTGGGTGACTGGTGTCAGGAATGATAAAAAAGTTGTAAAGTATAGGTATGTCTCAACTTCACCACATAAAAACCAGATCTGTGCGGATGGTAATTCTTGATCCCTCTCCTAAATGATGCTACAAAGGAACTAAAAAAGGAAAAGTTCGGTGTCCAAGAATAGAATTCCTCCATAAAAATGGGCTGTATCTCACTGCCATTGAGTAGCAAGTCTCATCATTCTACTCCACAGAGGCTGGTGGTTTCAAACTGCTGAGCTTGCTGTTAGCAACACAACTCTTAACCCACGATCTCATTCAGTGTATTCTCATTATGTTCACCATCCAAGACATGGGTTTTGGGGCCATGGCTTCAGAAGGTTTTTAGAAAACTGGAATTGAAATATAATACATTGAATTGCCCCATTAACTTTTTGAAAGCACCTTGAATATAAAATAGAGACTAATATTACCTTAAAAAGTCAGATGTTAACTCTATTATGAAGGATGGCCCATCTGTTCTTGAATGCATCATTAACAGTTACTGATTCTAGTTACAATATTATTAACCTTGAAATTATTTTGTATTATTGCTTTAAAATGAGTCTAAGATATCAAACTTTTATCCCTAAAGTATACAAGTTGGCACACAGACACATTTATTGAGTGAACAAATGGTGCTATTGATGCACTTAATACTAACAGCAGAAATCAAAGAAGACATAAAATTTGTATAATTACTGCTACAATATTACTGCTACATAACTTAAAATTGAAGCAATGAAGACCTTTTATTACATTTTGGAAAACCTATCCTTTTAACTCAAGTCCATTACCACAAAGTATTTCACACAATTCAATCACTAATAAAACAAGTAAACAAAAGGGATCCTTTTCAAGTTGTCTCATAGACCATTACAATTCCAAGGTGAGGAAGCTGCTTTTTGAGAAAATTACAACTTTTACCTTAAATCTATGGCCAGTTGGAGATTATCTTCAGATGTAGTTATTTTAAAAAACTAATATAAAATATTCTATGAAAATGGTGCTTAAAAAATACTCAAATCTATATAAGCCAGGATAATTAAAAAAAAAAAAAACACTTTTAAGATGTACTACCATCAAAAATCAGTTTCTTCTTTTCCCCCCTTTTTTAAAGAGGGCAGTTTTGATTAAGAGAGATATTTTAGCATTTAAGACTGTTGAACAGGTTAGCTTATTGGCTACTCAATTCTGAAAATTCATGCTGGGGTAGAGAAAGCAGAAAAGGTAAAAAAATGTAGCAATGAAGAAAAATTCTCCTTGTCTCTGTTCTCCCTCACAGAGGAGGGACTGAAAATCTGGGAAGTATATTAAAAGGTTAAAGTCAGTTTTTTTCAATTTACCCAACACTAAATATCTCCTCAATTCATTTCAGATGCCAAGAACTATCTAAGGATTTACAAAAAGAATTACTAACAAGGTTTACACAAATGATTTTTGGTAAAATTACTAGTGATATGTTTAATAAGTCTATAGCAACACCAACAAATTGCATAACTTGGAACATTCATTTTAAAATTAAAAAGTTCTCCTATGTAAAGTTGAAAAAGCATTTAACATATTTTCATTTTTTCCTTGAATGTTGAAATGTTTCTACTGTTGATGTTTATGCAAGTAATATCTACATTAAACGGACAGCAAAGCAGTCCGTTCTCAAAGTTTCTATTCTCAAAGTTTGGAGAATAGAAAATATACAAAGACCCTAAGCAAAAACATCACTTCTAACAACAGACATAAAATCTGCAAATAGATTAAGCTTATTCTTTTTACAGCGGTTGCTACATGTGCAAAAATGGAAACAAAACATTTTGGTGCTTACATTCTTATAATTATTTTTCTAAAATAACATTTTTAAAAAATTATAATTTCTAGATTTACAAACTGGTCCTCTTTCTATTATTACAAGTCAAAACCAAAAGGAAAGTGAACTTTTTTACAAAGACAAACTGAGTTCTCTCCTTAGGAAAAAACTTTGTAGGAAGTACTATCCACTTGAAAATAAATAAATCTAAGGAGGTGGAAGGGGAATCCCCAAGTCTCTCCCTCAAAAATGAAGAAGGAAAACCACACCCAAACAAAAACATACATAGTGGTACTCTGAAAAATAGTTCACAAATCTGAAGATTAACAACCACTTCATTAGTTCTGTGTTGCCAGCCAAGTAACACAAGAACCAGCAGATAGAAGCTTCTATTATCATTGCCAAATGACACTGAATACAGACGCAGTAGGATATTAAACACCTTGTATTTCATAGGGATCCAGAACCCAGCTCTTGAAGTACTCCTATGTAGAAGCCCAGCTGTTCTGATCATTTATCCACAGGAGCTTAATTTCAATTGTGTGCTGGGAAGTGGGAGGCAATGATTATACCCTCCCCCAACTCTTTCTCTCGCACGCTAATGAACATTTTAAGGAATAGTTTCCAACTGAGATTAATTTGCCCTTCAAATATTCTCCTCCTAACTCAGTAATAGCAATATCTGGTTCACTATGTTTTAAATAGAAGAACATAAGAGGAGACTTGGAAAGTTAGGCTTTACTGATTTTAAGACTGAAAATGTCACAGAATAAATGTACTTTCTTTGCAGCCTCCTCGACTACCTTCAAAGAGAAATCCTACTGGAAATAATACGTATTTCTTGAAAATACATAAACGGGTTTCTTCTACCTTTTTCTCATTCATTTATTCTTCCTTGCACAAAATCTTACCAAGTTCGTTTCTTCTTCTCTATAGAACCAGAAAATCAAATCTGGCTAATTCAAAACACCCCATCTCATTCTCACCTGCTTATTTGGTACTGATTTTAATGATATCTAGATATTTCAGCTTATTTATTTATACATGACCTAGTGTGATAATCTTTTCATCTTTGATTAAAGTGACACAGTTACTTTTCATATCACAATTTCCATGCTTGAACAGAAAAAGTGAATACTAACATAGTTTAAGTTCAGGAAAGGTGTACATCAGGGTTGAATCCTCCTATCACATTTATTCAATTTGTATCACTGTCAGGAGATGTGCAGTATTGAAGAATACAGCATCAGGATTGGAGAAAGGCTGACTAGCAACCTTAGATGTGCAGATGATCTGAGATTGATTACTAGTGAGGAAGACTTGAGGCACTTGCTGATGAAGATCAAAGTTCATGCATTACAATCAATATAAGGATAACCAAAGACTTACAATTGGATCAACAGGTAACATTATGATAAATGGAGAGAAGTTTGAATTTATCTGAGATTTTGTCTTGCTTGGATCCATAATCAATACTCATGGAAGCAGTTGTCTAGAGATCAAAAGACATAATGCCTTGGGTAAATTTGCTGCACAGATCCTCATAGGAACTCTCTAAATATTGAAAAGAAAGATGTTACTTTGAAAACTAAGGTGCACCTGACCCAAGTCATGGTATTTTCCTTAGCACCAGAAACATGAAAATTGGACACTGTTAATTAAGAAGACTGAAGGAGAAATATTACCCTTGAATTGTGATGCTGGCTAAGAGTACTGAAAGTACTATGGACTGCTAAAAGGACAAACAAAGCTATGGAGACCAGGCAGGAGCTAGGAGTCAATAGGGCGTGTTTGCTGCTCATAGTGGGTGTTACTCCACTATAAACTTAATGCAGCCTAAGCATACCTGCATATTTTGTTAAGTACAAAAGGCAGCATGGTTAGCTAAAATCTCCCCAAGAAATTAAGAATAAGTATCACTTGCCTGAACTAGTATTGCGTGCTGAGGAAATGGTTCAATTTTAGGAGCATATGCCTCATGAAGGGAAGGGTCAAGGTGGGTGTCAGACTTCAGAAAAACAGAAGAGGTGGCTGAGCCCTGGTGGCGTTGTGGTTATGTACGGGACTGCAGCCCACAGGATTGATGGTTCAAATCCAGCAGCAACTCTCCAGGAGCAAGGCTGGGCTTCCTACTCCCACCAGGGCAGTGAGGCCACACACACACACAAAAATCAATAAAGTTGTGTGTCAATTAAAAAAAAAATAGAAGAGGCCCTCCTTTGTTTGGGTGTCAACAGTTAAGGTAACTTCAAGATGTCATTTTTATATCTAAATCCAGATGTTCTTATGGCAGAGCACATTAAAAAAATCAAAACAAAAAAAGCCATTTTTCTAAGAACCAAACTATATGTAAAATGCAGCTTTGTCATGGTACTGAACAATGAAATTATAACAACTTTTAAAAAGCGAATTGATTACAGCCAACTCTCTTAGTTCTAGAATCAATATTATATGATTATCTGTAATGGTAAAATCTGCCTTTCAAATAAAACTTTCCTCCTAAAACCCATAAATCAGGATAAGTCAACCATGGAAGAGGTATCATCAAATCTATTCGGGGATATGCTGATAAAGCCTGTAACTTCTACCAAAAGTTGTGTGAAGGTACAGGGACTACAAAAGTGTTAACAAACTACCAGTAATGAATGCCATTTCGAACAAAATAAAAATCATACAGTTTAAGAAAACTCCCATCCATTCCTTAAAATGAATGTTAAGGGTGTACCGGCACTATTTAAGTGCTCAGTGATAAACAAGGCAGTGTCCCTATCTTAATAAGTGATTTTCTATTAATTACAAACCTTCCCTTTACCTACTTTCAAATAGTGACAAATATCTTAAAAAAGAATACTGTGCAAAGAAGGGACATTATTTTAGAGAATGATTCAGGGAAAGCAGTATTTGAATATCTCAGGCAAATGTCCCAGCATGACATACCCAGATGATTCAAAGAATCTTGAAACCAAAGATAAGCAGGCAGTTTCAAAAAGATAGAATGAGCTGATTTTGTTGACAAGGACAGGGAGAAGACCAGCGTGGCTGGTGAGCAATGAATGCACAAGAAAGCAACAAGTAGGCCCAGTCTGAGCTGGAAAGGTGTACAGGAGGTACTCTAGATGTTGAGAAAGGGACATCAATAGTATTTTATTTACTATGTGATATGGTCTGATTTGTTTTATTTAGATTAATCTAGCTTCTTTAAAAAATGGACTTATGGGCTGAGCCCCGGTGGCGTAGTGATTGTCTGCGGGATTGCAACCCACTGGGCTAGCGGTTCAAATCCAGCAACAGCTCTCCAGGAGCAAAGCTGGGCCTCGTACTCCCACCAGAAGACAGTAATGCCCCCCCCCCCAAATGGACTTACAAGGAAGAAATGCTTAAGAGTGAATGACAATATACCCTTTATCCACTTTCCTTGCTTGACAAGGAAATGAAAACACAGAACTGCTAATATAGTGGATTCAAGTGTACTCTAGAGCAAAACTACTATGTGTTAATGACATCCTTACTCCCTTAGCCCACCACACCCTGCCCTGCCCACCCACACAAATAAGAGCTTGTGGAAAAAACACTTTGACACAAGTAAAAGACTACTTCAGTGAATAATGAAGATAAGGTGAATGATTTGTGACCATAAAAGAAAGCTGACTGTACCATTTTCCCCCCCTCACACAATGGCATAATTTAACTCAGAGTGACTCAGCAATGGAAATCAATCTTTTCACAGAATACAAAAGACTTGAATGACATGACCCTAATGATTTTCAAAAGGTCTTTTTTTTAAGTAGTCATTTCATGCTTTCTTACAGTGGGTGGAGAAAAAAATGAACTTATCAGTGAGTGACATTCACAGATGCTTAATAACTTGCATGCCTACTAGCACTGTTCTTTCTCACTTCAACACTGTGTATGTACTCTTCCAATTTACGTACTTTTCCAAGAATAGCCTCTGTGCTCCGTAACTAGGGGCAATACCTGTAAATTCTATTATATTAGTTGGGAGACTTCGAACTAAAAGGTGATCATTTATAAAGTTAATATTTTATCCACCTTCTCTAATAGACAATATGATCAAACTATTAACAAAAAACATTTTATTGGGAGCTCATACAACTAACATCTCCATTCATCTATCCATCCATTGGGTCAAGGACATTTGTACATACACAGCCATTATCATTTTCAAAACATTTTTATACTTGAGCCCTTGATATCAACTCATTTCCCCCCTCCTCCACAAACCATTGATAATTTTAATTTTTTTTTCATGTCTTATATGGACCGCTATCTCCGTTCACCCACATTTCTGTTGTTCGTCTCCTGGGGAAGGTTAAATATCAATCATGGTGATCAGTTTCCCTTATCTCCCTGCACCTTCCCTGTGGCAGTCATGTGCTTATGTTAATTTCATGATTGAGATGTAGGGGTGGAGTCTAGCCTGTTAATCTGGAGATAGCCATTGAGCAGCCAATGAGGCTTCTGTGTGGGCATGGCTTTCTCCTGAGACTTCTGGGAAATCTCACGCTATCCTCGTGAAGATGAGAAGCTATCTCCCCAGTTGTAAGAAGTTAATCTCAGAGACATGAATCACGGACAAGACAAGATGGCAGCATCTGAGAAGCTGAAGAAGCTGGAGAAGTCTCACGGCTTTTCCCTGATGGAGCCAGACCTCTGAAGCTGGAGAGGCCACAGAACCTCTGCCAGTGATGAGTTGCTTCTGCCACCACTGGATGCTGTTGATGGATCCTGAGCCCTGGAAGCAAGGAGCCATGGGGAGACCCCTGCCAGTGCTGGGATTCTGCACCCACTGACCTGTGACTTCGTGAGTTGGAAGGAGACATTATAGACTGGTATTGGACATATGAGATAATATTGGACTTATCACTTTGAACTGGCTTGGGATGCTTTCTCAGTGCTCCATTCCTATTGTATATAAACCATTCCCTTATATCCATATGCACGTCTATAACTTTGTTCCTCTAGCCTACCCGGACTAACACATTCACCTTACCCTTCCAGAATTGCTACTCTCATTATTGTTCCTGAGGGGGTTATCTTTCCTGTATATCCTGTACCAGTGTACAGATAATAGAGGTAAGGTAGAATTGGGGTCATAATAGTAGGGGGAGGAAGCATTAAAGAACTACAGGAAAGTTGTATGTTTCATAGGTGCTATATTGCACCGACTGACTCATCTCTCCTTCATGAGCTTCTGTAAGGGCTTGTCCAATTGTCTACAGATGGGTTTGGGGTCTTCTCCATTCCCTCCTTTCTCCTCATTCACATTGATATGATTTTTTTTTGTTTTGGGTCTTTCATGCCTGGTACATGATCCCATCAACACCTCATGATCACACAGGCTGATGTGCTTCTTCCAATTGGGCTTTGCTGCTTCTCAGCTACATGGCCTCTTGTTTATCTTCATGCCTTTAAGATCCCAGACACTTTATCTTTTGGTAGCTGGGCACCCACCACCCGTTTTCTTTACCACATTTGCTTATGCACATATTTTGTCTTCAGTGATGGTCTTGGGAAGGTGAGCATGACAAAATTGTAGGCTATTAGAACAAAGTGTTATTCTGTTGAGGGAGTACTTGAGTAAAAGCCCAATGTCTGTCTCCTGTCTTAATACTTAGCAAATAAATATATATATATATATATATATATACACATAGCTTTCCCCCAATCATTATATATAAATATATTCACATGTATATGCCTGTATTTAGACCTCTATAAATGTCCTTTGCCTGTCCTCTATTTCCTTTTACTTTCCTCTTGTCCCACTATTATGCTCAGCCTTCATTTGTGTTTCAGTTATTCATCTCAGACTTCCGTTGATGAAGCACTACCAGGCATCCTCCACCCTCCACCCTATTGATTTTATATCTCTTGTTGCTTCCTTGTCTTTGGTTTTGTTGGTATTCCTCTTCCCTTTGGTCTGTTATTTCTCCCATCTATCTTATCTACATAGACATGATAAAGCTTTAACACTAAGAACACACCGTTTAACCTAGAGAAATAGGTATTTTATGTCTGTGTTACTAACATATTTGTGAGCAGAAATGTATTGTTATTAGCCCTTCGGAATCAGACAGTCATATGACTCAGTATTCCAGGAATAACAAATAGGAAAGGAAGGGTGTCATGTTTGTCATGGAAAAGAACATTTGAAGATCTATGCTCACGGATGGCCTATGTGCTGTCAGTGTTCAGTAATGTCCACAACTCTACAGGAAGGGCCAGTTAAGAGACTACTCAAATTTACATACAAACTAATAATGCCCACAATAAGAAAACTGAAGATTTGTACCAATTTCTGAGTCAGAAACTAATCAAATATATACTCAAGATACAGTGAAATTCACTGGTGACACAACAGTTGAAAACAAAGATTGGTAACTAGAAAATACAATTTTGGTGACAGAAATTATACCCCAGATTTCTTGATTGACTTGTTCACAACAAACGCCTTATTATAAATACCTTTATTTCAACATCATAAATTATTCCTGTATACTTGGGCTTCATGATATAGAATATACAGGAATCAAACTGAAAACGTCTGTGGCAAACACCATAGAGAAGTTCAATTATCATTTCAGAAAAAGGCCAGTGGTTCAGTGTGGAACAGACATTAAGTGCTGACATCTAAGTTCAATTGGAAGCCAAAGAAAATTAATGTAAGTTTTTGTTTGCCATAGTATAAACATTGTGTATGCCACCTGGATTTCAAGAGCATTCCAAGAATAGATTTAATGCACTGGACACTAATAACCAAAAGCAAGTTATGAAATGACATCAAGGATATCATGCAAAGCACACTGCTACCAATAAAGCCACAACACACAGAATCCAGGTACAGAACCGCCCAGGTACAGAAAATGTAGTAGACAGTAGGGGGAAGGTGGGAGGAGGGGAGGACGGGGGAACCTATCCCAATTCATTCCCCACCCTCCCCACTCACCACCATGAAAAATAGAAACATGGGTGAAGGGAGACAGTGGTCCACGTAAGACATGAAAATTAATTAACCAAAGGGTCATAAGGGAGGAGAAGGGAGGGGAAAATGAGGTGATATCAAGCTCAAATAGAAAGTAAATTTTTGGAAAATGACGATGGCAACACATGTACAAATACGCTTGATACAAAAATGTGGATTGTATAAGAACTCCCAATAAAATGATTAAAAACAAAAAGGACACCATGCACAAAGAAAGCAAAGTTGTTAAAGTCAAGAAAAAAAGACAGACATGGCACAGCTAAGACAGGAGAAAACAAAATGAGGATAAGGAGATACAGAAACTTGCTTTTAAATGCAGAGAAGCTAAAGAGAGAGAGAGAATGACAATAAGAAAACAGTTGAACAGTATGGGAAGGGGGAGGCAGCACTCTTTAGAACTGATTGTGATGACACAAGTCATTTTAAAAGTGATTTAACCATGGGAAGAAAATGTCCTAAAATTGATTGTGGCAATGATTGTACAACTCTTCGGTTTCAATTTAACTATTAAATTGTGTGATATGTGGATTAAATGACAACTACTGAATTAAGTATGTGGATTAAACGCAAATAAAGTGAATAAGACTATTGCCAGAGGAGGGGGGAAATAGCCAACTTTTGGACTTTTTTCCTCACCCATGCAGCTTTTCACTTTAACCTCTTCCTAACAGACCCACAGGTTTGCCTACATTATTCAAGAACGTCTATGAAGATCACCCTGTTGGAATCCACCAAACAGTTGGAACCTTCTGAGTTGACCTTTCTGCCTAGAATTTAACTGACTCAACAGATCCCTTTGGAAACCACTGCTTTGAAGGGATCTTTGTTTCGTAGGTACCTTAAGGAGGCAAAGACAAGTGTATGAGGACTTCAAAAAGTTTATGAAATATGCAATTTGAAGATAATGGATCTTTAAAATGACCTTTCTGAAGTACCTTACTAGTATTGTTGATTTATTTGCAGCCATCCATTGATCACAGAGGTATGTCTAGATATATTTTGTTTGGAATAAATTTGTGCACATATTAACTGGACAACCAGAAGCAATAATCTTTGATTCATTCGCATAGCTACTTGGATGCTTCTAAATATTTATGAAATTTTCTTAGAATGACAAAATATAGAAGTAAAACTTGTATGCTGAATGGTTATATTTTAGTAAAAGCACAATAAAACATAAAGAACACTCTCCTCTCCAACTACAGAGAAGAAAACCAAGATAGTAATATAGAACTCCTACAAAAGAACTCAGAAGCACCCAGTTTACAAATTAGAGATCACTTTAGAGTAAGGTCATTTGCAGGGAAATGAGACTTCCCAGCCAAAGCTGGACATTTGTCTACTCGTTGAATCAGGGAATAAACATAAAATAGCTGAGGAGATATCATCAGTGTTACTATACATAAATGAGGACAACTGAGTCAACTGTAAATCAAGGAACTATTAATCTTATCAGTTGCACAAATCCTTCAGGTTACAAAACATCTAGAGAACAACATACATTTTTGCGCATCCATTTGCAGAATTGGGGAATGAGCAACAGAGATCAGGAGTCATAGTTCAAAAGCTGAAATGATCACTTAGACCATTTTATTTTAAATTTTGCTCACTTAGCCCCCAACTTATGATAATATGAAGAACAATACCTTTTTGTAGATTACCTACTTAAAAAAATACCTTCATAGAGTTAATTCTGATTCATGGTAACAACATAGCTGTCAGAGGAGAAATGGGTTGGGTGTTTGTCTGTTTTTTCCAGTCTATCAGAAAGTCTTCAGAGGCATCTGAGTGAAATCAAATTGACATAGATCAGCCGTTGCTTATATTATCCTGAGACTCCTGTTTTATGGCCAGTATGTAGTCTAGTACTTGAAACACACCAAACCTCAAGAGTCACTATCAACTCAGTGACACTATAGACTGCATAACTGCCTCTGTGGGTTTCCAAGACTGTAAGTCTTTCTGGGAATAGAAAGCCTCGTTTTCCTGAAGCGCAACTGGTAGCTTCAAACTGTTAACTGTGCAGTTAGTAGTCCAACTTAAACCCACCACACCATTAGCCCCAAAGCTAGTATACAGCAGGCACAAAAATATTTTGCTTCACAAACAATACTTGTGTCAAGATTTAGGAAGGCAATCCACTAATGAGTACAATGAGTACTAACATGGGAGTCAGATTTGGGTTTTCAACCTCATTGTATAATTTTAAAAGGATCCAAATTTGTGCTGTGGAATAAACACTGGGGTGCTAACCTCAAGGTCAGAGACTCAACACCACCAGCCACTATAAAAGATTGAATCTCATCAACTCTATATAGTCTCTGAGTTGAAATCAACTCAACAGCTGCAAGTTGGGTTATTATTTTAAACAAAGAACAATGTCCACTGGGCTCTATTTACTCAACTGTAAATAAGGTTAGACCAAACTCTAGATATTTTCTAACTAAAATTCTCTGTTCGACCTCATATGCTGCCGTCCATCATTAATTATTAATTACCTAAGAACAAACGAAAAAGCATCAGTGTTCTCATGCATGCGTTTCAATTGAATCCATCTTTTGTTTCATAGCTCTTCTACCAGAAAACACAAAATCTCAAACTAAGCCACAATGTAGCTTGAGAATTAAGCTAACTTTAATGGTTAACAAATTTGGCTTGTTGTTTTTACTTTAGTGTTTCCATCATGAATCAAAAACCTCCTGTTCACTCAGGTTCACAATAATTAAAAGTTCATCAAATATTTGTTTTCAATGTTGGCATCAAGTTTAGCTTTCTGTTTTCTACCTGTTACTGCCTGTTTAATCAAGTCCTAGTAGGGTTGCCAGATAAAATACAGGACACATAGTTAAATTTAAATTTCAGATACACAACAAATAATTTCCCAATTTAAGCATGCTCCATGCACAATCTCAGACACACTTTTAATAATTACAAAATATTAAATTACTACTCAGAAATTCAACTTAACTGGATCTTGTACTTTATTTAATTAATCTACTAGCCCTTTTATATCTCTCACATAAAAAGTCTGAAAACCATTAGTTTTATATGCAATATACTTTTAAAAATAGGCTAACCTATAGTTGTGAGGGGCTTCAAAAAAGTTCAAGGAAAGTGCAATGAAAATTCTCCTGGTGGTGTAGTGGTGGCTTGTGGGACTGCTGAGTGCAAGATGAGCACTAAGAAACTACCAACCATTCTGAGGGAGAAAGACAAGGTTTTCTACTCCTATAAATGTCGTCATGGAAATTCACAGTAGTTGTTCTACTGTCTTAGCGTCACTGTGAATCAGTACCCACTCGATGCCACTGAGTATAACTTAAGAAGATTATGTAGGAGCCCTGGTGGCACTGACAACTAAGTACTGGACAAAAGATGAGACTGTTTGTTCCAGGAAAGATTTACAACCTCAGAAACCTTACACAGGGTTGGAATGAGTCAGAATCAATTCAATGGCGATGAATTTTTTTTTTGGGGGGGGGGAGGGTAAGTAACATAATCTTTCTTTTATTCAACAGGAAACCAGATACTCATGTAATTGAGCTTCACGTTACTTTGTTTCCCTAACCTACCACAGTTATAAACTCACTGTAAAGAGATTTTTAAATAGCCCTGTTCATCTAGCCTCATACTAACTACCTCCTCTAAGCCACTCCCTCCCGACCAAAAAAATAGATCAGCCTTACTGCTGAGTTGATTCTGACCTCACAGGTACTCTTTAATAGAGCAGAACTTTCCCACACGAGGTCAAAGGCTGTAATCTTTACAGAAGCAGATGTGCACATCTTTCTTCCACAGAGCAGCTGGCAAGTTTGAACTGTGACCTTTTGTTATCAGCTGAGCATTCTCTCTGCCAGCAGCTGAGTGCTCAACCTCTAAGTAAAATAGCTAAAGAGAAGTGAGTTGTAACAGACTTCTGGCTTCTTACAGAACTTCCTTGCCAGTTTTCTGGTTCTCTACCTTTGTTTTTCATGGTTCAGAAATCTGGATATATATATATGGTCTGAGGCAAGGAAAGAAATGACTGTCCATCTCTTCCCATCCTTCAAGTCTTTTTCCAGGTAGCAATTAGTCCACTAAGCTGCACTCCAACACAAGGCCATTATTCACTGACCTCAACATTAGATATGCCACGATACAGTTAATTAGGTACATTTCATCCTTTTAGACCTTCGACTCCTGGAAGTACAGTCAGAATATAGTCCTTAGAAGGGGAGGTGGCATAACTGTGTTTCATCTACTGCAGATATGTAGGTAGACATTGTGCTTGCTACAGTTGAGAGTCAGTGACAAGAGATTAAGAGCCCAGGCAGATGGATTGACAGAGACTGCAACAATGCGCTCACACTAACAACTGTAAAAATGGTGCAGGACCATGCACTGTTTCATTCTGCTGTATAATCTAGACAGCACCTAACAACTGAGAGCAAAGGAACCCAGCTGGCACACCAGGAAGAATTTAGCTACTGCTATCATAAAGGCAAGCAGTTTGAACTCATCTGCGTCTTCTCAGAAAGAAAGAATTGACGATATTCCTATCCAGTAGATATAAATTCTATAAAGTAGAATTTCCCCATAGGGTTTCAAAAAAGTATGATAAAGCAAATTCCTTCATCTTTCTCCTGTGGAGCAGCTGGCATGTTTGAAGCTTAGACGTTTTGTTTTGCTTTGTTTTTGAAACTTTGAACTTTTGGTTGGCAGTTGAACCACCGTGCCCCAAGCTCCTTCCATAAACATTTCAGTCTAAGAAATCATAAGGGGTGGTACTACTCAGTCCGAAAGAGTTACAATGAATCAAAATCTATTTCACAACATACAATAACTACTAAATGTAAAGGAGCGACAACCAACTAAATATAATCTGTCCCAGTCTCCCTCCTCACTTTCATGGCCCACTTCTACAGCTGGCATCGGATTTTAAAGCCCTCAAACCACTAGTATCAGTGAATTTCCAAGATGAATCCAAACTTTTCAAATACATTTGTAGTTTTAGGTTCAATAATAATGTCTATAGACCCCAAATTACTCAAGAATTATTCCTCTCCACTCCCTGGGGCATTCAACTTATGTTGCTTACCTCGAGATAAATATATTCCAAGGGCATAACCAAGAGTCCCTGGAGAAACTAAGAGTTCCACTAAGGATTTTCCCTAATGCCAGGAGACTTTCACAAATAGAGTCTCCCTTTTTAGAGAAATGATCCACTGAAATCTAGGGTTCAAATATATATATCAGGAAGAGTGTAGAAGAAAGTTCAAGAAATGACTCAATTTACAACTGAGACCCAGCTCTCTGTATTGGCTGTATATACCATAGATACATGAAGAATTCATTGTAGTGAGGGGAAAAAAAAGACCCCTTCAGATGCAATACTGGACAGAGATAACCATCAAGGGTTCTAAGACTAGGACACAGTGGTAGCTAAACCTTGATACTTGAAGATTAATAGCTGATCCTATAATATCTTCTTTGTTTGTATAAGAGTAACTAAGAATAATCTGTTCCATGTATTCAGGGATGAGATAAAAAATCAGGATGTAAACATGTGCACATGTTTATATTGGGTCCCTGGATGGACAGCACTTGATGAATCACTGTGCTAACACGGGAGATGGAACACAGGACACGCTGAATAAGGCATTACTTAGAGCTCAAATAATAGAATCTCCTCTGGGCAGTTTACAGCTGCTACAATCTGGCGGAGATCACATAAATGTTATTTGACGAAACCAACTTACAAAAAAATTTTTTCTTTGTCCAGAGATTAGGGAAAAAACCCCACCAATATAGGATACCTTCCTAAAACTAGTTCTCTACAGTTTTATTTCATATACAACACTGAACCTTAATTTTTTTGTATTAACTTTTCTCCACTTGGTCCAAAATAGTATTAATTTTTGATATACATTTATACTTGATGTCACACTTAATTTTTTCCTGTATTAAAAACACAAAAAGCCCCCAAAAGATTAACTTACATAGAAGCACTTAGAAAATGCATTCAACTACTTAATGACATTTTGAAATACAACTTTTCTTTCTTTAGACTTCTCCTTAATAATCTATTTAGTGAAGTTTATCCTATCCTTTAGAAGTAGAAATTGGGGACTATGATTAATTGCTTTTTAGGACAATTTTGGTAATCCATAAAGCATAGTTATAACAAAATATTTCCCTTCTAATATTCCATTCAGGTAACATCTGTCAACTGACAATAAAAGAAGCAGCACCTTATGCTAAACTCTCATGGCAGTAGTTTTAAATATAGACAAAGCCGGAATACTATAGGAGTCACAAGGCAGTGGGATTCAGGATCAAGAATGAATAAATGAAAATTGCTGTCACGAAGAATCTTATGTGTATAAAACACTGTGCCAGAGCAAATGACTAAAAAAATGTAACATTAGCAGTCCTTATCCTCAAATGTGAAGAGCTCAGAGGTGTAGCAGGTTATACAGTGGGCTGCCAAACCCTCAAGACCTGCAGTTCGTTTTGAAACACAGCTGTTACTCAGGACAATGAGGATGCTTTCTTCTCCGGTGAAGATTTAGTCTCAGAAACATACGGGGACAGTTCTCCTCTGTCCTATAAGGTTACTGTGAGTGAGCTGAGATCTTAATGGGAGTGAGTGAAGGGCTACTCAAACTCAACATCTCAGGGAAGTGTCAACTATATAAACAAAGTCAATGCATAAAAGATATTAAAATAAATTAAAAATTCCTAAGTACTATGGGAATTTCAGAAAGTATAGTGAAAACCTAGAAATCCATTAGAGTATAAATGAGCACACCAAGCAAAGGCAAAGACTACTAAGACTTGATGAGTTACACAGAAAGAAGGATGGAATACAACTTTAATCCAAAGATCACAACCTACCTAAGTCCTTTAAAATCAAAAATTACAAAGGAAATAATCAGAAATACAGATGAACATCTAGCAAGAAAAAAAAGGGGGGGGGGTATTTGCCCTAAGATTCTTTAACTGAAAAACTCAAAACCAAACCATCCAATAACCAGCTGGACTGTTGCTGTTATGTGCCGAGTCAGTTCTGACTCACAGCAACACGATGTACAGCAGAAGCAGACACTGTGCAGACCTGTACCGTTCTCCTAACTCTTATGTTTGAGCCCACGGTTGCAGCCACTGTGCCAATTGACCTTGTTGAGGGCCTCCTTATTTTCCCCAGTTCCTCTGTTTCACCAAGCATGAAGTCCTTCTCCAGGAAGTCCAAGGTACATCCTTGCCTCTAAGGGGCATTCTGTCTGTACTTCTTCCAAGACAGATCCGTTTGTCCTTGTAGCAGTCCATGGTATTTTCAATGTTCCAAGCACCACAATTCAAATGTATACCTTGTGTTCAGTAGAATTTACTCCTTGTCAATGTACTGCTGTAACTGTTGCTGATTTTTAGCAATTTCTTACTTGCATGTGATATTTAATATAGTATTCTGTCATTTGAACATTCTGTCGGATTACCTTTCTTTGGAATCTGCACAAATATGGATCACTTTCAGTCAGTTGGCTAAGTAGCTGTCTTCCAAATCTCCTGAGATTAACAATTGACTGCTTCATTAGCTTTTTGAAACATTTCAACTTGTTGAAACATTTTAACTGGTATTCCATCAATTTCTGGAACCTTGTTTTTGGTTAATGCTTTCAGTGCATTGCAGCCTGGACTTCTTCCTTCAGCACCATTCAGTAGCACTGGTGGCACAGTAGTCTATTTGTTGGGCTACTTATCACAAGTTAGGCATTTTTAAACTGCCAGCTGCTCCTCAGAAGAAAGATGAAGCTTTCTACTCCTGTTAGTGATTTAGTCTCAAAAATCCACATGTCTCTGTTGAGTTGCTAATAAGTTGATAGTAGTGAGTTTGGACTATTATAATTCAATACAAATACAAACTAGAATTTTTATGATAAAATGATTTTTTAAGCATAATACAATTACACATACATTTTATCAAGCATACGAATGGATGGACAAGAAATAATTTAAAAATTAAAGTTGATTATATGTCGAAGGTAGGAGTGTAAGTGATTATTTAATTCTTATTCTCTTCTACATTTTCCAAACAATACATTCTACACTAGATTTTTAGCTGGTAAAAGGTTATGCAAGCTGCCTTATTTTCTGATTTTCCTTTAAAACCATTAATAACCATTTTCATCTTATTCAATGTCTTATCTTGCACACAGATTTCACTGAATCCATGTAATTTAAATGAATTGATATTTGTAATTGCTTAGAAATGTACCTGGCAGGTAAACAGCAGTAACACAGATGTTCGATTTACACCGTAATTGTAATTTCCTTTATCTAGTCAAGTTACTAGTTTGTTTTAGAGTGAGTGGGTCTATTTTTATGCTACCTTGACAAAAACATATTGTTCCCTCCTCCCCAATTCTAACATCTAGAAGATAATTAATTGTCTCTATCTCTAGATTCTAGTTCAGTCAAAGGAATTATATTTCTAAAAAATCAAATTCTTTTTAAAAAAAGAGAACTGGAATTTTCAAACCAACTTTTAAGACCTACATCTAAAAGTAAATACCTTTGTAGATTTATTAAAATCTCTTTCAATTCAATATTTCATAGGATTACAAGCTGACACTAAAAAGAATATACACTTAACCTGATAAGAAATATAAAGAAATCATTTACCAGACTAATCAGAGACCTGTGTGTAATTGCTAAAAGTCTTTTGGGGGTCCTTGGTATGTATGTCTGTGTATGCCAGTGTACTGATTGACACCTATGTATATCAGGAACCTTGGTGGTGCTGTCCATTACCCCCAAAGTCAGCTGTTGACACTTTCCAACTGCTCTGAAAGAAAAAAATTAGGTTATCTTCTCCTGTACGATTTACAGCCTCAGAAACTATATAAAGAGCACTATCAGTCAGAATAGGTTCAGCAGCAGTGGTTCCATACCTTGCAAGTGTGTCATAAGGGAACAGACTCTTCAAACACTAAAGATGGCAGTGAACTATATAAAGCAGCAGTTCTCAACCTGTGGGTCACGACACTTTTGGTGGTTGAACAACCCTTTCACAGGTGTTGCCTAATTCTTAACAGCAGCAAAATTATAGTTATGAAGTAGCAATGAAAATAATTTTATGAAGTAGCAACATGAGGAACTGTATTAAAGGGTTATGGCAATAGGAAGGTTGAGAACCACTGGTAAAGTGTGGCAAGAACTTGAACTTGGAAGGTACAAAGACTTAGGACAGACATCTAGGATATAAAGAAAAAATTAAGTGAGTTTTTATAGACCACTCATGACAATATTCTCAGTAATATTGCTCGATGACAATATTCTCCCACATTGCTTACCTATGTGTTTGTATAAATTGACTAACTTGCCCATGGTGATGCTGAGTTCTGCATGTAATTTTCACAAGACTGAAGGTATAGGCACCCGAATGACATATGTAGATTATTCATCTATTTATGGGTACCACATCTGGATATTTTTGGCTTTCACAAACATATATGAAGAAAGTTTTGACAAACTTGATGTACAAGTTTGTTTTTATCAGCAGTCCTCTCACTCTATTTTAATCAGAGGCTACTGGAACTAGTACTTTTACTATCTTAGTTGTTTGTCTTAGTACCTAACTCCACTTCTCCAAATAATGCTGGTGATGCTACTTACTTCCTCAGTTTAGGGATCATATTACAATCTATCTTTTATCACCATTTTTCATCCAATTTCATCACAGTACAAATGCTTCTCAAAGTACTTTTATGTAGAAATATAAGGAAAAGTCAACTCAATTAAAAAGCGGGCAGAAAGGTATCAAGAAATGCTTCACTAAAGAAGATGTATATTATGGGAACCCACTGTATTATTCACCAAGAAAATGGGAAAACAAAGTGTGGTATAACTATACAAAAAATACTAATCACCAATAACAAACAATAAATGATTAATATAAACAATATGAAATTTTAATCTCTACATAATTACACAGTGAAAAAAGCCAGACTAAAAAGAACACAATGTACGACCCACGGCATGGCACCCCACCAGACTCTACAACTCCTACAGGTCAACAAACAGACCTTGAACTACTTATAGGCTTTATTTTTTTTGTCGTCGTTTTGTTTTTATTTTGTTTTGCTCCATCTTATTTGGGGCTTACTATTGTCTTTTCATGGCTATCTAGATAAACTGGGTGAGACAAACAATCAGACAAAGGTTCTGGGGGGGGCGGGGAGGCGAAAGAAAGGAAGTGAGTGGTAACAAACCCAGAGGCAGGGGAACAACAAGTGATCAATGGCAAGGAGGGTGCAAGAGGCCTTGTAGCGCTTGATCAAGGGCAATGTAACCAAGAGAAATTACTGAAACCTGAATGAGGGCTTAACATGATAGTGGGGCAAGAGGAAAGTAAAAGGAAATAGAAGAAAGAACTATAAAGCAAGGGGCATTTATAGAGGTATAAACCCAGGCATGTACATAGGTAAATATATATATGGCAATAGGGAAATAGATCTATGTACATGTATTTATAGGTTTAGTATTAAAGTAGGAGATGGGCAATGGGCTTCTACTGAAGTACTCACCCTTAATGCAAGAACACTTTGTTCTAATAACCTGGCATTCCATGATGTTCACCTTCCTGACATGATCACTTAAGACAAAATGGGTACATAAGCAATATGTGGTGAAGAAAGCTGATGGTGCCTGGCTAGAAAAGATACAGATAAAAGATATAGCGGGGCTGAGCCCTGGTGGCGTAGTGGTTGAGTGCAGGATTGCGGCCCACTGGGTTGGTGGTTCAAATCCAGCAGCAGCTCTCCAGGCTGGGCCTCCTCCTACTCCCACCAGAGGGCAGCGATGCCCTGCCCCCCCCCCCCCAAATAGCATCTGGGTCAGGGGTGCCCATACTTTTTCAGCATGTAAACTAATTCTAAAATGGTCAAGTCAAAATGATCTACCAAATATAAAAATACAAAACATATTTTATTACATGTATTCATAAATGCATTAAGAATTCCTTATATGTACAATGTATGCTTATGTACCTTGCATAACCACGAGTCCATATTGTACAAGACAAAACAATTAACTATGTCCATTCTTTGTCATTACCTGAGTTTACTCTGACCTGCACTGAATGGAATTAGCCAGGGATGCATAGTCCAGACAGTAGCTGATAGCCAACCTCAAGCACATTTCCAAATGATCATCAGTCATGGTGGAACAGTACTTGGACTTCATGATCTTTACATGGGAAAAGGCTGACTCTATATATATAAATAGAGCCAAATAATGCATTCAAGGAGGTAGCACATATCCTTGTTTGGGTACTTTCCCTCTCCAAATAAGTTCCAGAACTGTTCATGTGCTCAGGACTTCAGTTGAATGTCGGCTTGTAGTGTCAAAAACTCCCATTTTGTAGTAAAGTGATATGTTTCTGTCTTGTTATTTGGTCCAGCTTCCCCACTCATTTTAATACTGTCTTAACTTTTAAGAGAAAAAAAAAAAAACAAGGTCTAAAAATTGGAGATATCTTAGCTTGCCAGTTTTGCTGCACTTAGCTCAGTTGTTTGCACATGTATTTGACACCTAAGATTGCACCTGATTGTCTGTGCTGTATATCAATTAAGTGATAAGATTGATAGTCTTACACGTCTTTTTTTTTAATGCCATGCGATCTACCCACACTATATTTGTGATCAACTAGTAGATCGTGCTTGGCGTATTGAGCACCCCTGATCTGGGGGTCTTAAAGGTTTGAAGATAAACATGCGGCCATTGAGCTGAAAAGCAACGACATCAGGAAGAAGCACACCAGCCCAGGTGATCATGAGGAGTCAATAGAAACAGGAATCAGGCATCAAAGACCCGGAACAAAAAATCCTATCATTGTGAATGAGGTGAAGTGCAATGCCTATCCGTAGACAATTGGACAGCTCCTTACAGAAGGGTCACGGGACGATATGAACCAGTCAGGGTACAGTATAGCACTGTTGAAACATACAACTTTCCTCTAGTTCTTGAATGCTTCCCACCTGCCCCGCCCCACTATCATGACCCCAATTGTACCTTATAAATCCAGCTAGACCAGAGCTTGTACACAGATGTAGATAAGGGCGGGAAACACACGGAATCTAGGACAGATAAACCCCCTCAGGATCAATAATGAGAGCAGCAATACCAGGAGGGTAAGCGGATGGTAGAGGGAGAAAGAACTGATCACAATGATCTCTATATAGCCCTCAGCCAGGGTGATGGACAACAGAAAAGTGGGTGAAGAGAGCTATCAGTCGGTGTAAGACATGAAAAAGATAATAATTTATAAATTATCAAGGTTTCATGAGGGAGGGAGGGTGAGGGAGGAAAGAGGAAAAAATGAGGAGCTGATACCAAAGGCTCAAGCTGGAAGAAGTTGTTTTGAAAATGATGATGGCAATAAATGTACCAATGTGCTTGCCACAATGGATGGATGCTACGGATTGCGATATGAGTTGTACAAGCCCCCCAAAAAATGACTTTTAAGTACAACCCATCCATGACATAGTTATTGAAAATCAAAATTAAGCTATAGTGATTAAAAAAAACCCAACATATCAGTGATTACTTGTAGGTATAAGATAAGGAAAAAAATGTAAGAAGATTGCTAAGAGGCACAAAGAAATTTTTAGCAGGTGCTTGTGTTCTTAAGTTGATTTGGTGATGTGATGGTTTCAGTAGTAAATATATAATCATAACAAGTTTTTTCACTTTGTGTGTACAGCTAACTGCATGTCAATTATACCTTAATGAATATACACCTTTAATTGTTTTAATTATGAGAGAAAAAAATGTGACATGAATATACTAAATAGAAGCCTGGGAGCCACAGGTGGGGCTCTCGAGCAATGGAGTTGATTCTAAGATGATCTGAATTGGGCATTTCTTGGACAACCTCATATATCCAACCCAACGACAGAATCTTTGTCTTTTCCCTTTTCCCAGTTAGAACTCTTAATACATCCACTCGGAGTGCCAGCATGCTGAAAACCAGGAAGGGAAAGGGGCCAGGTCTTTCCAATAAATAGGTAAGCCTAGAGAGTTTCAATGAAATACCCTGGATGACAACTGTGTTCAATATTCTCCACTATGTTTAATCTCTTCTGGAAAATAAGCTTACAATCTTCTGCAAGGACAGAGGAAACACGTATGTGAACTGCACAAAGTGAGAACAGGGATATGATAATTCTTAATTTTCCAACTGGAATCTTGTTTTCTTCCCACTGTGGTTAGTTTTTAGGAATTTTACAATGCAAGGGAAGGCTTCAAAAAGTTTCTGGAAACATGGAATTAAAAGATAATGGGAGCTTTGGGTGAACTTTTTGAAACCCCTTTGTACCCAAAGTTGCTTTGGATTTTTTCCATTAATGACTTGTGTGTCTACTAAGCCTGGTACAACCCAGCCAGTTCTTTCCAACATTCTGCTGTGAAGCTTTTCTTTCCCTTGTGGATTTTTGGCATTTTAAGAATTCTACTCTCATTTAGTTTACCTTTGGCAGAGAATAAAGTTAAATGCCAGTATACATGCAACTTCTTTAGTTATAAATCTTAGATATTTTAGTTCTTCTGTAAATGTATTTATCTTTGAGAATTGAGAGCAGTGTATCACACATAAAACCTTAAATGATAAAGCTAATTAAAGTAGAAGGCAAACCTAAAACAATAAAGAATTAAATTCTGAAAAATTTGGGACGGTAAATCTCAGTTTGAGTCCTTGGACAGTGAAAAACAATTATGAATGTGGCTACTAACTGAATGGCTAGAGGTGTGTCCATTAAGAGGCACTTTTTTAAGGAAAAGTCTGGTTGAAAAACCAGTCACTTAGAATCCTATGAAACATAAATGTGCTGTAAGACACATGGGAATGACACAAGTAGAAGTTGACCAGATAAATGTTAACTGGTATATCTGCTATGGACACACATTTTTAAAAAAAAAAAAAATTGAAACTACAGCTGAGCCCCAGTGGTGTTGTGGTTGTGCACGAGACTGCGGCCCACTGGGATGGAGGTTCAATTTCAGCAGCAGCTCCACAGGAGCAAAGGCTGGGCCTCCTACTCCCACCACCAGAGGGCAGTGATGCCCAAAAAACAAAACAAAAAATTAAAACTACAAAGAGAAAATTATATAAAACCACGACTTTAATTCCAAGCTTCAAATCATTTCAGTCACAGCTGAAGCAAAACTGTAACAAACCTGAATTTTTAAATTTGGGTGAAGCAAAACAGCATCTGGATGGGAAAAATTACAGTTTAAATCTCTGAAAGGGGAGACTTGGAAAAGCCATGGTGAGCTGTCCCAGGAGCCTTACTGGGAAACTGGATTATTGCCAGGACTGTGGAGCAATTCATATTCAGAGTTGTGTTGTCAGCCACCTTGTGTGAGCAGCAGAGTAACCTGGTTTCTGACTATGCTAATCAAGAGTTAGTTGTTATGCAATGCTCACTATGCCTTTGTTTTCCAAGAGATGAAAACTCTAAATGGGAATCAGTTCACAATATTTTCACTTAAATTCATCCACATTTTGCCCATCATGTCTACTTTCTAGATTTGCTTCATATGCCATGACTGTGCAGGAATACACAGGGAAAACAAGGCTGTCTGTTCCTGTAAAGATTTACAGTTTCGGAAACCCTATACAAGTCCGTCAACTCAATGGCAGTGGAGAAGCTAAATTTCATGTTTAAATCTAGAAAGTCCCTAGATGCTATCAAAGAGTAAAAACCCATACCAATAGTTTTAGATTAAGTTTTAGGAACATCATAAAGATAGTGTCTGAGAAAGGAGAGCATTTCTAGCAAATGTAAGGATGCCAAGAGATTAGAAAATCAAGCAGGTCCCATTTCAAATAACACATATAAAAAGAGTAAAGTTGAAGCTCAAAAACAAAATAATCAATTAAACCAAAATCTATTTCATGCAGAAAGAGAATAGGTGTCTAACCAATCTTTAGTTTTTTGACACAGGAAATTCAGGGACTTGCTATCCGTCATCTAATTCTCATTCCAGAGTGAGTCTTCCATGCTTTCAGCCTTCTAGCAACATTACTGTTCTTTAAACTCCATAATTTCAACCACTAGCTGTGAAAAGTATCCAAACAAAAAAGTACCTTAAGTTCAAAACTCTTTTTTATTGTTTGGGATTTAAAAAATTTTTTTTTCTTTTAAAAATTTTAAACCTTCTATTGTGAACTGGGTGGTGGTTTTATAGGGCAAATTGATTTTCCATCCAGTCATCATACACATTTTGCTTCATTCACTGTTTGCAATTCCCTCAATACAGCATCACTTTTCTTACTTTCTCCCCGTTTCTAGTTTCTGTTAATGGAACCCTTTTGATCGCAAATGGTACTCTAAACTAAGGAGTGTGTACCTCACTAGAGGTATTGCCCCCCGCCCTCCGCCCCCTTATAGAAGTGTCCATTGTTGGGCTGAAAATTGAGACACGGGGGTAAGTTCATTTCCAGACCTGAAAGGTGACTAAGGGCAATAGTCTCCAGGGTTCATGAATCACTTTTATAAAGATGACAAAATTGTTATCCTTATGGCATCATTAATTTTGGGTCACAGTTTCATAAACAGAAAAGAGGATAGGACTGTAGCAAAGAAATATGTTGTACATATATGTGTCGATGTTATTTGTCACAGTAGAAAAAGATAAAAACTTATTGCTCTAACCTATTTCATTTTACTGGTTCCATTTAACTCTGCCCTTCATAGATGCACTTTTTTCCCCCACAAACAAAACTATCTCTTTTGACCAACTGTTTTATTATAATTACTACTCCAATATTAAAATACAAACAAGTTTCAGAATTCCTTCTGCAACCTTACCAGAAAAGAGGTATATAGAAGTTTAAAGATTTTGGAGAACACAGAAAACAGAAATATACTTGTATAGTTTTAGCTATGCCAATTTCACTGGCAAAGCTTTTCCAGAGCAACTTTTATTATTTTCATTCATTTTTAATATACAGGTTTATGTACTTAATCTATATAAATCATCCCAAGCTATTGTATTCTCCTGTTCACCATATGCATGTGAAAAGCATGTGAGCATTAAAGAAGGAAGTCTACAGAAGAATATGTTTTTGAGTTGTGGTGCTGGAGAAGAATATTTAAAGTATCCTAGACTGTTGAAATGGCAAACCAATCTGTATTGGAAGAAGTAAGGCCAGAAGGCTCCTTAAAGACAGGGATGGCAAGACTTCATGTTTCCTATTTTTGACATCTTGTCAGGAGAGACCAGTCCTGTAAAAGAACATCATGCTTGGTAAAGCAGAACAGAGGAAAGAGGGAGATCCTCAAGGAAACGGGCTGAAAGTGGCTGCACCAATGAGCTCGGGCAAGGGAGCAACTGTGAGGATGGTGTGCAATGCCCTGCAACATCTGGCTCTGTTGCGCACAGGGTCGCCATGGCTAGGGGCACACTCCATGGGATCTGACCTAACCACAACACCGTGTGAATCTTCAGATGCTTTAAGTGTGTGAAATTACAACTCCATGCATTATATGAGTAGTCAATAGAAATGACAAATGACAGCTTTTGCTCTTGATCCAGGAGGGCATTATTCTTTTAAACTGTAACAGAGCTTGTATACCTACACTGTAGATGTCTACAGTGATTCTGTACCCATCACGGACAACAGTTCATTCAGTTCATGGAAAAGAGACTCTCCCAGAAAAATTAGAACCTGTAGCAAAAACATAGATCTCAATACTTAGTTCCAACAATATTCCTATTAATAAATAGCAATTGCAAGAGTATCATCACTTAAATTGTAAACTATAAAATACTCTTTAAAGTAATAGCATTTTATATCATGCAATGTGCCAACGGAGTACAAATCCAACAAGAATATCTTAATAACATCAATCCTGATGAAAGGAAAAGATGCCACAAGCCAAAGGGCAATGAAATTAGTTCATTTAAAATACAATTTTTTATAGCTATCATATGATTTATCATCAAAATTAATCTTTACAAAAAATAAATTTTTACATAAGTGGACTAATAGCCATAATTAAATACAGATGCGAAAAAGTATTTCCTATGGAGAAGCTAAATTCTACTGACCTGGTAATGGATCTATGAAATAAAGCTGCCCTCCCAAAATTAAACAAGTTGTCCTATAAAATCATCATAGCAAGGTTAGAATTTCGAAGACAAAAAGGCTTTACAATTTCTCCAAGAATTTCCTAAACCATATCAGTTTTATTTTTTTTAATAAGGGAGAGGCTTAACAAAGCAATCTATACAATGGATGAGTCATGAACCTACTTTTCGAAAGTACTGATTAAAATTAGATATCCTCAAGAATTCATCTCTTATCACAATTTTAACTAGATTATCTCCAAATGACGAGTAACAAGTGTGACCCAAACCATGAAAGCCAAGAAATCCAGACTACAAAAACAATGAGGGATAACGGGAAAAGGGACAGTCAGCTGTAGACAAAAGGTTTGAGAGGTCTTATCAGGATCTAAGGAGCCTGGTGGCACAGTAGGTTACCGTGGGGTGCTAATCACAATGTCAGTACAGTAGTTCAAATCCACCCTGCGCTCCACAGGAGAGGGCGTTTCCTTCCGAGATGCATCTCAGAAACCCACATGAGCAGTTCTGCCTGGTCCTAAGGGGTCTCTGCGTAGGCGCTGACTCAGTGACTGTCCTGGTTTATCAGGGTAAGAGGGAACCCGGTGGCATAGCACAGTAGTTACTCATTGCGCTGCTAAGCGAAGGTCAGCAGTAACAAAGCTTCTAGTCACTCAGAGAAAATTCGGCTTTCTACTCCCAGAGAGAGAGAGCCGCAGTCTCGGAAACACAAAGAGCAGTTCTGCTCTCTCACAGGGTCAGTAGGACGTGGAATCGACTCAATGGCAATGAGTTTGGTTTTCAACAGGATAAGAAGGCAGTCCTAGCAGTGCTATAGGTGAGGCATGAATCAGCTGCCAGCTAAAGCCAGAAATTCAAACCCATCATCTCCACTCCACAGAGAAAAATGAGGCTATCTGCTCCTATAAAGATATATTGTCTCAGAAACCCTATATAGGACGACTGGGAGTCAACATGAAGAAAACGGGTTACTGCTGTTGTTACTGACGATGGTGGTGGTGTATGTGTGTGTACAATTAAGGTACGGAATAGACTATATAGCTCAGTTTATTAAGTCCTCAGCTGCTAACTTAAAGACTGGGGAATCAAAACCACCGGTCACCGATGGAAAAGGATGTGGCAGTTTCCTTAAGGACTGCAGCTTCGGGAATGCTATGAGGCAGTTCTACTCTGTACTACAGGGTAGTATGATCAGAATCAGCTTCTTGGTTCCAAGTTTACCTTTAAGAAAAAATGCAAAGGTGTACATATGAGATTATCAGACGGCAGTAGTGAACAATCAGCAGCAGTAAAATGAACAAAACTACAGTACTGCAGCACAGTCCAATTCCAGGAAGTACTATCCATACTGTAATTCTATGTAAATAGCACCACCTGGAGGTGTGCAAAGTGTAGATACAGTGAGATGCGTCACAAGAAGGGACTCTGAAATACAGTAGCAAAACACTACGCACATTTAGATATATCCACTTATTTTGACTTATTAAAAATCTGTAGAAATTACAAATGGGAAAAACTACATAAACCAGCATATCCCCGATATTTGTCTTCACTCCCGCCCCTTTTCCCCAGGAACCCTCTATTAACATTTCTTAGAGCAAATGTTCTAAAACACTGAACTATCTTATAATAGCAGCATCATGTTTTGAGAAAGAAAAATGAAGAACCACTGAATGTTTTAGTGAAGAAATAGCAGCAGGAAAGCTATTTAAAAATAACAACATTAAAATCCTAGCACAAATATGAAAGGCAGATTCAAGCAGCAAATATGAGAATTTTGAGAGTTTACAATTGTTTTCAATTCTCCTCCTGGGAGCAAACTAGCTCACTGGGTTAATTAACAATAGATCCACATAACCAACAATCAAGTTATTAAAAAGCATCTTTAAAATCAAACAGTCAAATCCTTTTAGAGGTCTGTTTTTCAACAACATAAAATTAATACAAAACAGCTACCTGAGATTTGGAGAAGCCTTACTATTGGAAGCTATAACTTTTTAACAGTTGTCAGGCAAGGTTTCCCCAGAGCTTATTCAAGTTTCTCTCTGTCAGAAATCACCATTAATTTAGATGTCAGCAGTTATTAATAAACTAATATCTATAATTCCAAAACACACCCTAAGATTGGGTCAGCAGTCCTAAGTTTTTGGAGCACCATCAAAAATAAATGTTCAGGGCTGAACCCCGGTGGCATAGTGGTTGTGCGTGGGGCTGTGACCCACTGGGATGAAGGTTCAAATCCAGCAGCAAGGCTGGGCCTCCTACTCCCACCACCAGAGGGCAGTGATGCCCCCCCCAAAAAAATGTTCAACATATTCTTTATATAGATTGCTTTGAAATTAAGTTCCTTATAAATATATTTTAATACAAATGCACACTACTTAGTTAGGAAGTAACATATATAACAATAGACTAATCTTCTGAAAGGGAATATACACACAGGTAACGAAAGTACTTTAAATTGTTAAAAACTTTACAATTGTCAAAAAAACCACTAAAGTCAATGAGTCTAACTTTGCCACAATGGTCAAAACTATTTGAAAACAATAACTAGCTTTGTTCATCATTTAATGAATCAATGGTATCTTCAGAATTTACAAAGCTATTTCAACTATATAACTATAACCTCATTACATATTCAATATTAGTGCTTCTCAGAGAGACTACTGGGGCTCCAACCCAAATCTGTGGTATCAGAACTGCAGGGGCGATGCCAAGGAATCTGTACTTTCAGTATCTCCCCCGGATGATTTTCATGCCTGCTAATGGTGAGAACCCACACTACCCTACAAGGTTTTAGAGTTCAGAAACTAAAACTCTCTCTTACTTTTATTAAATAACAAGTTGCTTTTTCTAAAAGATTTAGGCAAAATGTTCTAAAACTATTTTGGTAGAAAAAAAAGTGTATGTTTTAAAAACAGAAATTAAAGAAACATTTTAAAAGAAAAATCATTTAGCAGGCCTTTTATAACAAAAATCTTAACATTAAAAAATCCAGTTTGCATGTTATAAGTAAATTATGTTTACATTATGTGAAACATAACCAATGAATGCATTTACAAGGTCAAATCCAAACAAAACCTGTTTATTTTCCATTATCAAATTTACTTTGGTTAGAAATTGATTTTTTATGAACTTACATAACTTTCATAAACATGTACAGTGAAAATAGCATTGAAGCAAAATAAGTCACCTAGATTTCAATTCTGGCTCATCAAACTGACAGCTAGCTATATGACAGTAGCTATATTACTACCTGTGGGCAAGGGATTGTACAATTGTCTACCATACTCCTATCACAAAGTTACTTTCTGTTAAGACTCAGATGAGATCGTATATAATTAGTCTGGAAAATTATAAAGCACTTCATAAATCAAAGGTGCTATTATTAAGGCAAAAAAATTTAAATGATGCTATTTTTTAGCTGCTTACTATAAAATAAGATCACCCCCCCCAAATTGAAATGTGTATAATATACATACAATAAAACACTTAAAACTAACCTTTAAGGTCAAAGAAGATACTAAGCTGTCCTATAAATTAACAGCATAACTATTAGGTAAAGTAAATTTTTAAAAATCATAAATTAAACTGGATGGGTAACTGTCATAGTGGCCAGTATATAGTCTATGTGTTTTGTAATGTCATAATAAAAAAAATTAAAACTGCATAGGTGACTATATATAAAAAAGTTTACTGACTTGTTTTAAAAGTTGTTTATCTCCATTTGGAAATCATTCTTTTAACTCTTGGTTCATCTTTTCTCATGCTGCCTCAGGTTCTGTATATACCAAGACAAGCTAATCATACCATCAGAACTCTTGTACACGTCATGACATCTACTAGAAAACAACTATCCTTTCAACTGAGCTGTAGAGATGTCATTTTTATTTTTCTGACTCTTGATCCTTTACTACTTCTGGTGTTTTTTCATTCCCAAATTGACAAATTTTAAAATGTGAAAATGACCAGTTTTAGCTGTATGTAAGAGATTGTGGGGGGGGGGGGGGGGAAGAGCAGAGCTTCAAAAAGTTCACAGAAAAATGGAATTAAGATATAATGGCATTTTCCCACTAATTTTTTGAAACCCTTTTGTATGTGTAAAACATAAAAAGAGGAAAATCTTCTCTTTGGTCAATGTTGAAAAAGATGACATTATAAATAAGTTATTTATTTTTAAGCCTGTTAGCTTATATTTCACTCACTAAAGGACTTTCTCTCTAAAATGAAGTTAACATGCCAAAGGAGATAATAAATGTGCCCAAAAGTAAGGATTCTTTCAAAGCCTGCACAAGGATATGTAATAACTACCCTGTGTACATCAACTTGATGGCACAAATAAAATCCTTTAACCTAAAATTTTACTTTCACAGCTTGAAAAGACTACATAAAAAATATAAATCACCTTTATCTCAGATATCCTACTCAATTTTGATCTTATACTTACCTACAGCTCTATAGATTTATAGCAATCCTTGAAGAAATTGTAAATGTTAAATCAAAAATTAAATGCAAACAGAAGGGCAGTAATATGTCATTTATAATTAAAACTTACTTGGAATCATCCCTACATAAATTTATACATGCTATTTGAGCACTAAAACTCTAATTCTTCATGTTATATTTGCAGTCACAAATCATCAAAATGTACTCTGTGCCTACAGAGACAGGTATTTTACCTCTATACCTTGGATTTTTGATGGGGTGGCTAAGGTTAGTAAGCAAAGTGGGAGGGGAAGAGAAATCTCACCAACTTAGCTGTCACCAAAGCATTTTTTTCCTAAGCAAGAAACTCCATTTTTACTAATAGGAAATGCATTAAAGAGTCACAGAAATCCTTTCTCCCAACAGTCTCCAATAACTTTGAATATAAGTACTTCTGCTAGAAATCCTCATTGGCATTATTTAAAAATATATAAATTTAATACTTTCAAAGGGTTGCTGTTGGAAGATGACAAGTTTGTTTGCATATTTTAAACGCTGTTAATAGCAAAGCAACTAATTTTAAAAAATGTAAAACTGTTATTATGGTTGATAGTCACCCTTATTTAGCACCATTCACAAAGCAGCCATTACTTTTCTTATTTTTTCACTCTATAGATCCATTCTACCAACACCCCTATTAAATGATCATAAACATCTCAGAATCATACATCATGTCCCAAGTTTCCACTTCAAAACCATGATTTCCCATACAACTGCAGAAATTCTTCCCAATAGTGAAACGATGAACACAGAGGGGGGAAAATGAAGTATGTCAGTAGTGAAATAATTGATAAAAATCAAGAAGGCAAATACTCTCAATTTTAGCGTTTTTAATACAAGAAAATCACAAAATTTTAAATTAAAGGTGGCGCTGTCCTCAACTCACCCGAATGTGACTCAGTTTGGAGACTATATGGTAGAAAATAACGGTTACTTTTCAAAGATCATTGCAGTTACACACAGCCAAAATCAGGACACAGATACACCCTTAATTACAGCAATTTACTGTCTCATCCAAAGAAGGTGGAAACTAAAATGCCCCCCTCCCTCTCGGAAATTAAGACTAAGCCCATTTCTAATACTAATTTTCAAGGGTTTTTAATACAAAATTTTAATTTTAAAACCTTTTCTGTTTGCTTCAATTTTGAACCCGCTAGGGAGAAAAGGAAAAAGAGAGGGGGGCTCAAAAGAAAAACACAACTATAAAAAGCGGATCCTCCAATCCCCTCCTAATTCCCCAATCCATTCCAGGCACACACCAAGGGCAGTGTATAAGACAGGTCTGACAAACCTAGGCCTCCATCCACTCACGAGGGCCACCATCCAAGGGTTCCACACCCTCTGGCCCCTGAGTCTCATACAAACCAGGCCCTTAGAAGAATTATAAAACACACGCTGAGTAAGAGCTTTATTTTAAAATAAGATCGTCTTCAGGTGGGGGAGGTCAAACACAACAAAGGCTTCCATGTTGAAAAGCAGACAGTCTACATACACGCATATAGACAGCTACAACACACATAAAAAATCCATATAACTAATTCATCATGAACAGCAATCAATATCAACAGGAGCCATTTAGATTACAGATAAACCAAGAAAAGTAGCTTGCCCAGCAACCAAAGGTGACTGTCTGCAGCGCCCAGAAACCCCGGGGGTGGGCGGTGGGAGTAAAAATGTGCCTGCGGGGGTGGGGGGGGGGGGAAGGTCCACCATTATGTGGCTCTACAGAGCCCCGCAACCTACCCCTGACCACCGCCTGCCCTGCCCCGGGCTCGAAGCACCGCTACGCCGCGCAGGATGCAAGAGCTCCCAGCACCGCGAGTCCCGCAGAAAACTGGTGAATCAAATGCAAACGGGGACCAAGCTGGCAGGGGACTGCGGTTCCGAACGTGAGGCCGATAACTAGCTCTGCCACCGGATTCTCCAGCAGCGCAGAATCAGGGGGGCACATCCCTCCCCAGCAACTGGAACGCGAGCTTTCTTAGGGACCTTTTTCGAAAGGGAGGACTGAGTATAGTATTTTGCTGTAGGGTTTTGGGTTTTGTTTAACGTAGTTTGGATGGATTTCAACAACAACAAAAAAACACCCCACCAAGTCCTTAAACATGAATCGGAAGCAACCGTGCACATCTTAGAAACCTGACCGAAACAGGGAGGGGGTGGGGGGAGACAAACAGGGCGAGGTGGTGCTCCAACTCGGGGGAATCACCGTCCTGCAAGACACACACCGGCCAACAGCCCCGGCTAGGGGCCACCAAGGGCCCCAGCTCCCATCCCGGTGCGCGGCGTGCCGGGCAGAGCGGAAGGAGGTGGCTGAGGCCGGGGATTAGAGGGGTGACCCTCGCCGGGTGCCGGCAGACGGAGCGCCGGCCACCACTGCCCTCAAGGTCACCACGAGCGGGGCAGGGGCGGCCGGCGACGAGGTGGGCTGCGGCTCGACCAAGCCGCTTCAGCGAAGCCAGGGACCTGCGGGTGTGGACCCGTCGCCCCACCGAGCACCGTCCCTCCGGCCTGGGCGGGGACTGCCGGCAGGACCCGGCGCCGAGGCGCACGCTGGGGAACCCGCTCACCTTTACGGTCTCCCCTACCCCGGCGCGCTGCTCGGCAGGAGACAACCTGTGACGTGCCCGCCCCCCCCCCAACCCCGCACCGCCACCCCGAAAGCCCCCGTCAACTTCTCCCGAATCCGCCGCAGTCCGCACAGCAACCGGCTGTCCGGACCCCCCGCCGCCGGGGGTTCAGCCCGGCCTCCCCGCAGGTGACCTGCCCCGCCACGAGCGGGCGGCGGCCGCCACTCACCTCACCCAGCAACAGAAACCATTTTCCGAGGGGGAGGGGGCACACGGGAGGGTCGGGGGACAGTGAGGGGCCACGCGAGGCACAGAGCCGGGGGCTCGGTCTTCGGCGCGTCCGCGACCCGCTCGCCCGGCTCGGGGCGCCACGCGGAGCTGCGCTTGCACCTCGAGGATGAGGCGGCCGCGGAGCGAGAGGCTCGGCGTCCAACAGCCGGGGTTCCCCACTCACGCTGCACTGCGAGGAGGCGGCGGCGGAGGCGGAGGAGGAGGAGGAGGAGGAGGAGAGGAGGAGGAGGAGGCGGTGCCCGCCCGGTCCGGCCCCCGCCCAGAGCCCAGCTGCCGCCCGCGTCCCCGCAGGACCCGCCTCCCGGGCTCCGCAGAGCCGCACACAGGGCGCGCCGCTCCGGCACGGGGCACGGGCAGCTCCGCCGGCCTCACGCACCGGCTCGCAGCGGCAGCGGCGGGAGGGTGCACCCGCTCCCAGAGCACCGCAGCCCGGCCCGCTCGGGGCGGATCCCGCGGTCACCGGGGAGCTTCGGAACACGAGGGGCTGCGCGCCGCTCCGGGGAGGGGCCCTGGCTGCACCGGGTGGCCGGCGAAACTGCCGGGGGGAGGCCGGGGTAGAACTCTCACCCGTTCCGGGCCGGCGCTCCCCTGTCTTCACGCCCGCACGCCTCCCGCTCCACGCTGGCGGCGCAGCTGCTCCCGCTGCCACTACTCTCGCCGCCGCCGCCGCCGCCGAAGCTCGCGCCGTCGCTGCTGCTGCCTCGGCTGGGCGCGGTCACGTGACGCGGCCCGCGGGGAGCCTGGGGGCGGGCGGGTGCGCGCGCGCGCGCGGAGGAAGCGCGGCTCGGATGGGGGGGGGGGGGCGACCAGGAGCGGAGCGGCTCGGCACGGAGGGGGCGTATAAAAGGGGAGGACCCAGCGAGCGCGCCCCCGGCTGGCGGGTGTGCGCCCGGCGATTAGAACTTGCCGCGCGGTCGGGCTAAGGGTGGCCGAAGCGAGGGGCGGGGGCACTCGCGCCTCCGCGAGCCCCTCCTTTCCCTTCCTTCCCGGAGAGCCTCGGCTAGTCCCAACCCCCGCCCCGTCCCGCTCGCCCCTTCCCTCTAGCAGATGCCTGCGATTGGATGACAGGCTCTGACGTCCGTGTTTCCATGACGTGTCGGGGCGGGGGGAGCGGCGGGGGAGGAGGGGGTGGCTCCAGCGAGCGGGGCGGTGATTCCATCAGTCAGCACGGCTCCTTCGACGAGGGCTCGGGTGGCTGCCGCGACGTGTGGAGGCAGGAAAGCGATGACTGCCGCAGGAGGAGCGAGGGCGTCCTTCACCTGAGACTCCGCCCGAGCCGTCCCCGGGCCTGCGTTCCCACGGGGCCCAGGCAATGGGCCGACGGGCGGACGAGACGAGGGCTCTGGACGTGGACAGGTTACGATGGACTTCGCATCAGCGGACACTTGAACGACTGTGGCCCTTTCTCGGCCCCACCCCATACCCGACTCAAAACCTGCCCCGGGTCATGACACGAAAAGTGTTCTCGGCTTCTCGCACCGCTGCAAGGAGAGCCCACTCTCCCTTGCGGGCGCGGGGCATCCTGTTTCTGTTTCCCAGGCCTGGCCGGAGACTCCAGAGATGCCCTCGGGAGTCAGACGCCGCAGCCACTAGCGCCCCACGGGTTAACGTGGGCGGCCGGGGCAAACAGGCCCTGTAGGATCTGCGTTTAAAAATCCCCGAGTTTTCGTTCTGACTTTGCTTTTTCTCTGTACCAAGCGTTAGGCTCTTGCAGTTCACATTACAACTAGCACCCTACTTTCATAAGGGGAAAAGAAAATTGGGGGTGGAGGGGGGACGGAAAGCCTGGATAATGTGCAGAATTTCGATGCTAAAAGGCAATCTATCTGTCTCAACAATCAAGTCTTTTGAAATTTAGTAAAATGGAAAATAACCATTTTACGATCATCTATCTACTTGAAAAATAAAACTGATTTTACCTTCCGACCCAGGACTTTTAGAATGTGTCTCTTAACCTAGGACACCGTGCTCCAAGTTCGTCTCAAACTACATTCAAAAGATCGTGTCTGTGCTATTTGCTATACCACTTCATCAGAACAAGAGGGAGAGTTCTGCAAAACCCTCTACATTAACCTAGCTCCACGACTGGCCAATTAATGTTTGCAATGTCTTTTCAAAAGCATACAACTGATGGGAAAGAGAATATGGATTCACTCTAGGAAGGCATTGATTTTCCATTTTTACAGGATTGGAAACAAAACTTATGTAAAAGCTTGCAATGCCAAAATTTCGAGTCAATCTTTGATTAAAAATTACACCAGCTGATGTGTCTCACCAGGTATTACTCTGAGTTTTCAGCTGTGGAAAATTAGCACTGGCAGCACGATACTATTTTTCCCCCTTTAATCACTGTTAGGGTATTGGTTGATATGGTACGCCGCCCTGACACTGTTTCAAAACTTTGAAACAACAACAACAGCAAAGAGCATTAACTAGAATTTCACTTAGGTAAACCAGTATTTTCTGCCTCAATTCTCCAAATGATTCAGAGACATTTAAGAATCGTTGGCTTTTCCCCAACTTTTCCTCCAAGAGAGTTGCAATTAAAAATTTAAGCATTCTACTTTAATCAAAAACGTGACATAAAAGTTTAAATGAATCATTGCTGTAGTATACTAGCAAAATTGATAATATAGCTATCGTTCATTTTGTGAGCCTTTTGTACCAAAATACAAAATACATGCTTTTATAATTTATAATCATGAATAGTTAGCTTGATTTCAATAGGGTATAATGTAGAGAACTATTTCAATAAAGTTTTCATTTATGGATATATATGCTAGAACATTTTAATATACATTTTAATGAATTGTGAGTCACCTACAATGATACATTTTTACTGGCATTGTCAAGATGACTGATTTCTATATTTCATTGTGCAAATGATAATTGTATTCGAGGATACAAATTTCAACAAAACAATACAGAAATCTTTTTTTTCCAGAAAACTTCTAAAAAGCAAAGTTCTCATTGTGAAAATCAGGAAAATACTGGTTTGTGGGTGTGGCCAAAAAATTACCAAACTGAATTCAATGATGCCACTGTTCATGATTCAGTTATATGTCATACTTCACTTATTCCAGGGACTTAGCTAGATGTGGGTGTATATCAGTACATAATAAAAAAAACCATAGTAATATAATTTATTGAAATACTTAAATCTTGCAAATATTTTAATGCTCTGATTCTCTTTTGCAGTACTTTTAATAAATTTAAATCCTATAGCAAGTGACTATGTACGATGTTAATTTTCATTGAGAAATTACATACTCAAGATCTAATGTCTTTGCAAAATGTATAAAACAGAGTTTTTTTTAATGCAGTAAAGCTAAGCTGTAGACATTTTGTGCTGATGAGTTCAAAACAAACTAATCATGTATAACTTTTTAACATTGTAGGTGCAATTAAGTGTACAGAGAAACAACATTAAGATCTTTATTTTCTCTAGAATTTGATTGCATACTTTTAGCAATAGGACCAAAAAAAAAACCATACCTATTGCAAAATGTTTTTAAAGCTCTACTGTGCAAAAATACACAATTATACATATATGAATTCATCCATCCTGAGCAGTTTGGAAAGCTAATGCACACTGATGGGCAAGGTGAGGTGGAGGAAGAGATACTCAATGATTTCTAAAATTTAGTTGTATGTGTTCTCAATTTTCTGTTGACCTAGATCAGCAAAGAAGCATTGCTTAGCTGAAGTGACAAAAAACAAAGTTACTTATTGTACCTATTGTAAATTAATCTTTTTAAATTAATTTTAAAGTTGATATTTAGTTTGATTACAGATAAGCCCAAATGTTTATTTTCAACTTCCAAAACCAAACCCAGTGTCATTGAGATTCCACCTCACAGCAAACCTTGAGTGCACAGTCTAACGCCCCTTTGGATTTCCAAGGTTGTAGATCTTTGCAGGAGCAGGCTACATTATCTTTATCCCCCTGACTGCTTGGTTGATTTGAACTGCTGACCTTGAGGTTAACAGTCCAACATGTAACTCACTGTATAACCAGGACTCATTAATGTTCAAGCCGCTTAATAGAGTTTTTGTAGTTTAAGGATATGGAATAGTGATGTACTGACATTTGACAGGTATTACTTAGTTGGTAAACCATAATGTTAGCCATTGAAACCTATCCAGCAATACCATTGAACCAAAATCCAACCTCATTGCCAACCAGTCAATGCTGACTCACAGTGACCCGGTTAGGACAAGGTCGTACTGGTTCTGTGACTTTCCAAAACAATATATAAAAAAGAAAACCCTGTCTCTTCTCCTGAGGATATGCTGGTGGTTCTGAACAGCTGATCTTGCAGTGAGCTGCACAACAAGTCATGCGATTGCCAGTGAGCAAGGCCTTACTCTATGCTTACATTCACTCAATCTCAGTCAAGTGATGTGGGTCTGTCTGACCTTAGTGCGATGCACACTAAGAACGGACAACTGAGATCAAAAGGACAACATTTACTCAGGAGCGAAGTTCAGAAGATAGAGAGGGAAGAAAAAGGACAAATGGCGGGGAAGACAAATTCCAGGTCGGTATTGTTGTATTGTGGGGATTGCAATCAATGGCAAGAAAAGGGTGCGTATAATTTGTTGAGGAGAGCTGATTTGCTCTGTAAACTTAGACATCACAGTAAAGAGTTAAAAAAAAAAAAAAAAGACCCCAGCCAAGAAAACTTTGTGAAATGCTCTTCCATTTTTTTTGTTTTGTAGCACTTGAGGTCACTTTGAGTTGGAATCAAATCCACAGTAAGGGTTTGTTTTCGGCTTTTGTTTGTTTTGTTTTGTTTTAGTTTACACACTCTCTACTCATTATGAGTCAGAATCAACAACAACTAAAAAGAACTCTTCTAAATATTGGGCATTTTTCCCTCCCCAAATGTATAATTTAGTATCACATGACCATGGTCCTAAATCTAAATTCCCAATGATCCTAAAAGGGAAGATTCATATCTAAACGTAGTCCAGGAGAGTTTGGACTTGACTTGAGCCACAAAAGTCTAAGATTTTGATCAATGAGAAAGAAGATGTGCAATGGAAATGCTAGAAAAAATACCTAAACAAAAAAAATTAACTACCATCAAATTCTAACTCATGGCACCCCTATAGGGCAGGGTAGAACTGGTCTTATGAAGTTCTGAGATTGTAACTTTCTGTCCATGGAAGTAGAAAGCCCCATTTTTTTCCCACTGAAAAACTACCTTAAGAATTATCAGCTAGTATAGCTTCTATTTTCCTATCTTTTCATGATCAGTGAAGTACATATATTACTTTTGGAATATGTGGATAAACAGATATTGACTCCATAAATGGAACTAATTAATTTTCTACTATAATGATATATGATATGTGCTAAGATTGTTCTGAGATTTGAAGAAATATTTGCATAAGGCCCTTAACAGTGGTTGGTGAGTAATAAATAATAAATGTTATCACTGTTATTCAGAAGCATTGATTCTTTACCCATTATTACTGGGTAAATGCACTGCAAGCAATACTGTACATTTTCCTTAATAAAATAGATTATCATAGAATTCTTGGAAATGCTTGGAGAACTTATTAAAACACACCAAGTTTAATCATTAGTCATTGATTAATTTGATTGATAAAGACTAAGCTTCTCAACAAATAAAACCCACAATATACTGAGTCACTGAAACATGCTTTTGGTCACAAGTAACAATAACAAGGCAGACATATATATGTTGCTGTTGTTGTTAGATGCTTTTGAGACAGTGCTAATCCATAGCAATTTTGTGCTCAACTAAAGGATACACTGCTTGGTCCAGTACCATCATTACAATTGTTCAATCGTTTCTATCCTTGAGTAGCCACTATGCCAATCTATTTATCTGAGGGCTTTCCTGTATTTCACTGACCTTGTACTTTACCAAGTGTGTTGGGCTGGATTGACTAGAGAACACATTTTATATGTGTATGTATGTATATGATATATACATATTTGTATATGTGTGTATGTGTGTGTATACAAACACATATGTGTTTGTATATATGTATGTATATATAAAGTTTATATATATAAACTTCACATCAAAAAGCAATTGTGTATTGAGAAAATATCCCAGCCCAGTCCAGATCAAGCCCAGAAGTGTCATATTAGCCCATATGTCTGACACTAGTCATAAATTCCTCTTCAGATTCACACAACACATGCAACAAAGCCAAATGCAGGGAGATCACAGGCCAGTGGGTGAAAAATTTTGTGGTTCCAGTGGTGGTGGAAGCATCTCAGCCCTGGTTTGATGCTCCTCCTGCTCTCTTGAGTGTGGCTGCTCAACAGAGAGAGCAGGGGTGGCCCACTTCCAGGAGAAAGAGGAAGTTCCCAGTATCTTTCTGAGAAGGAAACGCCCACTGGGAGGCATCATCAGGCTATGATCTGAATGACAGACTAACTTCCACCCCTTCACTCCATTTAAGTTGACGTGAAATTATGGTAACTAGCAAACCAAGTATGGTTTTCCAATACACTAAGGAGGTCTTACTGAAAGTGAGGAAGAATTGTAACACCTGATCATTGTGTTAGTCCGGGTAGGCTAGAGAAACAAATTTCATAGACATGCATATAGATATAAGGAAAAGGTTTATATACAAGAGGAACAGGACATTGAGCCCAGTCCAGTTTAAAAGTCATAAGTCCGATATTAACCCATATACCTAAAATCAGTCTATAAATTCTCCTTACGATTCACGAAGTCACAGGTCAGTTTGTGCAGAATCCGGGCGCTGGCAGAGGTCTCCATGTGGCTGCCCCAGCTTCAGAGGTCTGGCTCCATCAGGGCATTGCCGTGTGGTCTCTCCGCCGGCTCCTCCAGCTTCTCGGACGCTGCTATCTTGTCTTGTCTGTGGTTCAGCGTCTTTGAGACTAACTCCCAACCCCTGGGGAAGATGGCTTCTCATCTTCACGAGGGAAATATCGTGAGATTTCTTAGAAGTCTCAGGAGAAAGCCATGCCCACATAGAGGCCTCATTGGCTACTCAATGGCTATCTCCAGATTAACAGGCTAGACCCCACCCCGACATTTCAATCATAAAATTAACATAAGCACATGACTGCCAGAATCATGAAGATCAAAGATTGTAGCCTTCAGTATGGATTACAATATAAGGAAGACCAAAATCCTCAAAACTGGACCAATAGGTAACATGATAAATGCAGAAAAGGTTGAATTGTCCAGGATTTTGTCTTCCTTCGGTCCATAATCAATGCTCCCGGAAACAGCAGTCGAGAGAGCAAAAGATCTGTTGCATTAGGTAAGTCATGCTGCACCAGGCCTCTTTAGAGTATTGAAAAACAAGGATGCTTCTTTGAGACTAAGGGTGTACCTGACCCAAGCTATGGTGTTTTCCATTGCCTCAGATGCATGTGAAATTTGGACGTTGAATAAGGAAGACAGAAGAATAGATGCGTTCTAATTGTGTTGCTGGAGAAGAATATTGAAAATACCAAGAACGGCTAAAAAGATAAATTGATCTGTACTGGAAGAAGTATGACCAAAGTTCTTCTTAGAGACAAGGATGGTGAGACTTTGTCTTACATACATTGAACACATTGTCAAGAGAGACTAGTCCCTGGAGAAAGACATTGTGTTTGGTAAAGTGAAGGGATGGTGAAAAAGAGGGAAGCTCTCAATAACAAGGATGGACACAGTGGCTGCATCAATGATCTGAGGCATAGGAACACTTGTGAGGATGATACAAGATCATTCTGTGTTTCATTCGATTATGTATAGGGTCACTATGGGTCAGAGATGACTAGATGGTATCTAACAACTACAAAGAGGTCTTAAGCAGCAGATTTGCCCAATGCAACGGTCTTTTGAGCTCTGAAATGCTGCTTCCATGAGCCCTGAGTGGCAATCCAAGCAAGACAAAATGCTTGACAACTTCAACCTTTTCTCTGTTTATCATGATGCTCTCTACTGGTCCAGTTGTGAGGTTTGGGTCTTCTTTACCTTGAGTCATAAACCATACTGAAGGTTTCGATCCTTGATCTTCATCAGTCAGAGCTATAAGTTCTCCTCACTTTCAGCAAACAAGATTGTGTCATCTGTATATTATAATTACTAAGGCTTCTTCCCATCCTGATGCCTCCTTCTTCTCTGGCTATTTGCTCAGCATATCCATTGAATGAGTCTGATGAGAAGATACAATCCTGATGCACGTCTCACTTGATTTTAATCCATACACTATTCCTTTGTTCTGCTTGCCTCTTGTACACATTGAGAGGCCTCTTGATGTACAAGAGAGGCATGTACACATGCCTCTTGATGCATGCACAAGTTCCCTGTGAGCATGACAGTGTGTTTGGGAATTCCAATTCTTTGCAAGGCTATCCATAGTTACAGTAGTCCAAGTGATAATCTTCACAGTCAGATACACTGTATAGTAATTATTATTATTATTTTTTATTTAATTCATTTTATTGGGGACTCATACAGCACTCATCATAATGTATACATACATACATACATATATATGTTGTTTCAGTAGTTACATCTTTTCTGGGATGGA
>PVJH01000195.1:341791-408506 GCA_004026705.1 Nesogale talazaci
TAGGGCAAGCAAGCTTAGGCAATTAGCATATCGTGATCTTCAAAATTAACAAGTGAATGGCAGCACAGCTGCAAGTCAGGCTTCAGAGGCCAGGGCTGTTTACAGTTACAAAGGCGACAAACTACAAACCTCAGGCAACAAACTGCAACAGAGTTCAGGCATATCCAGCCTGTAGTCAGGTCAAGCATGTCTGGGCCGGTCGGCTCCTGACAGGTCCCCCTTTTTTATTTTTTCAAGTAATATCCTCCCGGGAACTCCGCCTGTCTTAGGTTGTCAGGACACACACTCAGTCCTTACCCGTCATCGGTCAATGGCCTTCTAATGTCACCATGCCTGTCTTAGGTTGGTAAAGAGTGCTCCTGATCTTTATTTGAATATATATATTCAAAAAAAAGCTATATAAAAAATAATATAGTAATTATTATTAAGGAGCCATATTAATAACCCAGTAAATACAGTTCACTATTCTCATATAAGAAGTTGAGAGAGAGTTTAGAGAATGATGTTGTGGTTGATTCAACTGCTCAACCAGTTATCAATGATGTAGGCTCAGGTATCTGCCCCACCATTCCTGGTATGTGGTTACTTCAGCATCTCTGCATGTTAGCAATAGGAAAATCAGTGACATTTCTCTCTGATGGAGCTCTGGTGGCATGGTGGGTAAGCGCTGCATCTCAATGTAAATGGTCAGCAGTTCAAATACAATCACTGCTCTGTGGAAGAAAGAGGGGACTTTCTACTCCTATCAACTGTTAACAGACTCAGAAACTCACGGGGCATTTCTACCCTGTTGTATAGGCTCATTATGAGTTGGCATTGACTCTACAGAAATGAATTTGGTTCTGGGTTTTTCATGTGGGACTGGGAGAAGGAGGTCAAAAAATGCTATCTTGATAATCAATATTGAAATAATCCATATTTTTCAGATTTTTAGTGCTTAAATGTTTATGTAATTTTCTACTTTCCAACTTTTGATGGAAATTTCTCTTTTTTTCCCCCATGACACTACAGACTTGGTGGCATAGTGGTTATATACTGGGCTGCTAACCTCAAGGTCCTCAGTTCAAAACAACCATCCACAACTCTCCGCTTTGCAAGAGAAATATGAAACTTTCTACTCCCAGAATAAGTTACAGTCTCAGAACCCTCAAAGGGCAATCTACCTCACCCTATATTGCCATTATGAATGGGTATAGCCTCAATGACAGTGAGTTGGTTTTTATTTCTTTTCAGGGTGTGCAAAAGAATAACCTGCATGAACATAGCAAAAATGTGGCTATTTGGACTGTACTCCCAGAGTTTCTAAGTGAATTGGTTTAGAGTGGAGCCACTGGATCTGCATTTTTGCAGTTGTTTTAGGTGTTCAATATCACCAGTATGTCTATTTCTCTAATCTAGCATGAAGTGCCTTTTCTTGTGTTTTTCACATGTTCTTCCATTGGGTATTTCCAATACCAAGTTCTTATACTTGGATATTTCTCTCTATCCTAACTGCTATATAGTTTATTCATTTTTATGACTTCACCCCCTTGGGGGTCAAGGATACTGTACTCTTTCACTTATTTATTAATCATTTGTTGATTTAGACAATGTCATCTCAACCAAATAAGGTGGGAAAACAAGGAAGACTTCCACTTGGTGGTCACTGGCATCTCTGTGGTAGTTTGTTCATTTTACCAACATGCTTTTATTAGACACTTACTGTGTGCCAGAGCTAACAGGGTCTGATCTGACACGTAATAAACTTCACTGCCATTAAGTTGATTCTGACTCTTAGCAAGCTTTAGGATAGGGTAGTACTGTTCTTTTGGCTTTTGGGGACTATAAATCTTTAGAGAAGCAGAAATCTCATCTAGTAGTTAGCAGCCTGGTGATTAAGCCACAGGGCCATCAGGAATCTTTGGCCCATAATACATGCTTTTAATAAAAATAGGTTGAAATGAATGAACAAATGAACTGTTCTCTCAACTGAGGAATTATAAATTTATTTTGATATCTTTCTTCTCTTATTCTGATTTTTCTCATAATCTCTTTTTTTCCTTCCCTTTATATCTTCTAGATACAGATTGTGTGGAAAAAGTCAATTCACTAGTCATAAAAATTCAAGTCATCGATAGTCAATTTGTGATTTGTGTTGTGCTTTTTTTTTATGTCAGGGGCTAAAGACGGAGAGATAGAAATGTTGAAGAATAGAAGAATATGTCAGAGAAATAACATACCTAATATAGAGAAAGAATTCAACAAACATTTTTCTTTCTAAGGTAGAGGAAAGGGCCTGGGGATTTCTGTTTTTGTTGCTATTGTGGTTGGTAGTGTGGTGACGAGGATGACAACATATAACAGCATTTTGAATATTTTTTTTCTTGTTGTCTGAGAAAATGTGGTTGGTGAACAACCAACACACATTCTTAAGTTTTTAGAGCTTATTTAAAAGCAGACTGTGTTGTTTTCACACTCCCCCTGATCCTCTGGTTTTTACAGGCGGAAGGATCTGGGTGTGTGTGTGGGGGGGGGGGGGCGCGGGAATGGGACGGCAAGGGGATCACTGCAGTCCAGTTGCTTCCCACCCAGAGGGACCTATATTCCTAGTGAAAGGCAATTCCACCAACTTCAAACAAAGGCAACAGGAAGGACTTATAAAGCTTGTATTCCTTCTTTAGATATTTGCATTGCTAGCAGGTATGTGGATGATCATCACCTTTCATGTAAGCAGAGTGAAGAGAACAGGTGAGATGTGGTCATGAGGGAGGAAGAAGCAGTACAATGATTTCATTTGATTCATAACGGAGGTCTGCAATTGGTAGGTCCACTTCAGAGGCAGCTGCTGGCCAGGTGGCAGTCCCTAGCAGGGGACTCTAAGGAAAAGCTCTAGTAGTGAGAGCTTAGGTGCAAGGACAAAAGGTTGGTAGGAAGTCTATCTCCCGGGTTGGAACATTACATGGTGGGAGGCCTTATTGGGTTCTCCCCAAAATGTCTACATGTCCCCCGAAGAGAGCCAGAGTTTGGATGTCTGCTATTGAAAACGGAGACTGAAGATTCCAGCAGTGATGGAGGCGTCTCCGTTTGCTCTTGCTCTCCTTCTTATCCCCAGCACTGGAAGAATCACTCCTTGGAAAAAGAGCGAATGTTGCCCTCCTCTTTCCTCCCAAACACAGAGATAATAGTGGGGATGGGGAAAGCTCTGACTCAGATAAGACGGTGAAGTTTTTAACAGTAAGTTTTTAGAACTGAAAAAAAATCTTAGAACTGAGAGAGCTCTGTACCAGATATTGTTAAATGGAGAGATGAGAGGAATGCATAGGTGCATGGTGGAAATCACTTGATCACTCATTGGGGCGGGTTGAGGCCATAGCCCCAAAGGTATGCATATGCTTTAGGTTGAGTAAATTGGAAAAGATGAAGCTATTATAATGCTTATTTACATGAAAAATAACTGGTAGATTTCTAGGGGAAGAGCTTAGGTGACAGGCAAGGAGTTCCTTTGGAGTGAGAGTGGAGAAACCGCATGGAAAATTTTGTAGATAAAATGATGATGATGGGGGCTGAACCCCGGTGGCGTAGTGGTTGTGCGCGGGACTGCGGTCCACTGGGATGGAGGTTCAATTCCAGCTCCATGGAGCAAAGGCTGGGCCTCTTACTCCACCACCTGAGGGCAGTGATGCCCCCCCCCAAAAAAAAACAAAAAAAAATGATGATGATGATAGCAACCTGGCCATAAATTGGGTACAGTCAGTTATATACTATTATTTCTGGAACTGGAAGTGCCAAGACCTTTTCCTTATGGTGAGGGTAAGGAAGCTTCCAGAGCTTGCCATAGATTCAAATTATTCTGCTCACTCTATCCTTCTGATTACTGTGAAATTTCTGGTTCTAGACCCCCAGTCCAACTCTGAATACTTTCTTTCCTTTTAGATTCTGTGTCTTGTGTCTTCTCAAATCTCAGTGTCTGCCCTAAACTTTGGTAATAGTGTATTCTTATTAACCTCCTGCTCACTTTCCTAACTTCTGACCCAATGATTAAATTTACTTCTCACATATTTTTATACCCACTACTGCATATTTGTTGCTTTGTTTCTGACTTCACTGACTCTCATCTTGAACTTGAACTTTGCATGCTTCTGAAAAATTTCCTGATGGCTGACTTCCTAATCTTGTTCTGAATTTCAACGCCTCTGTATTTCAGGTTTCTAGCTTTTTCCAAATTCTAGCTCTTTTTCAGAACTCTACTACCATCACACACAATCCTACCATTGAAAATTAAGTTTGTCCATTACCATGCATTTATTTTATTCACTCTTTTCTTACAATACCTCTCAATTGCCTTGTTCTATGCTGTTTCTATGCTGTACAGTCACCGGGGTTAATAACATACCGTGCAGTGTTTATACAACAAGAATCCTGTAAAAACTAATTCTGTAAAAAAAAAAAAAAGAAGAAGAAGAAGAAGAGGTAATAATTTTGATTTGGTCATGTTAAATTCTCTTTGGTCGGCCATTATTCTGTAGATAAAATACCAATTATTTGACCCTTTAAATTCTTGTTAATGTATTTTCAAATATTCCTATTCTAGCTAAAGACTGTTATGTGTCTACTTCCACTTTCTTAAATGTGACATATTTTTCATTCCTATGTGCCTTTCATGCTTGTTTTGCATACATTTTACCAACCTTTTCTGTATTATTTATTCTAACAATCCTTAATAATTTCTCTTTGTGTCTTTAAAAACAATACAATTTAAGTGCTGGGTAATTAATGACCTCATATTCTTTCTATTTCTATGCCCTAGTCATCCTTTCCCAGAATTTTAAAAACTTTATCCTTTATTATTATAGACAGACAAATAATTGAGCTGCCTAAATTATAGTTAATTACATAATTATCTATACAATTATAGTTAATTATCTATACCTAGTGGTTTTTAAAAAACCTAATGATAAACATCCAATGTTGAAGATAATAAGGAAAAAAGTACAAAGAAAACTCACACATTTATATGCTAATGCACCTGATTTTACTGTTTGAACTCTTGTAGGTTGGAAGAGAAAACAACATTTTTTTCTTAATCTGTAAGAGTTCAAACAGTAAAGTCAGGCGTATATTATATAAGTGTGCATTCTTTGTGCTTTTTTTACCTGTTATCTTCTACATTTGACATTTATCATCATATTTTTTAAGTACTAGGTATAGATAATTACCTAGTATAGATAAACACACCACACACACACACACACACACGCACTATGTGCACGAGGAGAACTCTGAACAAACTTTAACAACATTTCCTTTTGTTATGTTTGAGTGTAATTATAGATATCTTTCACTTTTTACATTCTACTTTTTGATATTGTCTGAATAAAAATATTAAACCTTAGGAAACATTCCTTCATATTCTCTGCAACAATGATATTTTTGAATGACTACATTTCTTATCAAGACAAAACTAGGGTGGTATAAAACCACTAGAGGAAAACTTCTGTGGACTTAAAATTGAAGGTAGTAAAATTTAGTTTATATGCATGATGTGGGAATGTCGCTCCCTCTGCAAACCCCCTACCCCCCACCTCCCACAGCCTTTCATGGGTAGATGACAGTATCTCAGAGCTGGAAGTAAAGAGTGGTTTCATTACATCTAGACTGCTTACATCTGCCTACTGAACCTTAAAGTTATCTTTTCCTCCATGCATTACAATTACATTTGTGGCAGCTTTCTTTACTACGTAGAAATCCGTTTTGGATACGGGAAACAAACCAACATATCGAAATGCTTTCATATAACTTTGTTTAATATTTTCTAGGCTGAATTTAGAAAAGGTCTAGATAAGAGTATCTTTCTGTAATCATTTGTCAATTTCAGGAGTAAGAGTGGAGGGGTGGAGTCTAGCCTGACAATCTGGAGATAGCCAGTGAGATCTCTGTGTGGGCCTGGTCTCCTCTGAGAATTCTGGGAAAGCTGGTATTTCTTGGAGGTGGGAGACACTATCCCTCTGCGTTCACGTCCTTGGAGACAAGGCTAGCTCTCTGGGAGGTTTCCCTGAGGAGAAGCCACATAGATCTACTCTGATGTGGCCAGAAACTGGGACCTCGAAAAGCCACTGGAGACTCCTGTCGGCCCTGGACTGCTTACAACACCACTGGATCCAAAGACTTTCTACCAACTGGCCTGTGATTGTCTGGCATTTGACGTCATTGCATGAGTTTTGTGAATCGAAGAGAACTTTGTAGATTGCTGTTGGACATATAGGCTAATATAGGAGTTATAGCTCTGTAACAGTTCATTTTGACTTTCTTTTCTACCTCTTACAAAATAACGAAACAATAAATTAACTAGATACAGCTTATTTGACAGTTCAGGTCTTTGAACTTTGAACCAGAAACCAGAATTTTGGCTCTATCACTTACTTTCTACTTCAGTAGACCCTACCCAACCACACACACACACACACACACACACACACACACACACACTGCTCCATCCATTTGGTAATAGGGAACAAATGCTCTCATGTGACCAGACCAGTGATCAGTTGACCCTTACTCACCTTCATTGTTTACATCTCCACAGGGAAAGAGGGACCAGATTTCAACCTGGTGCTCCAAGATGTGAATGCAACATACCAACTTGAAGCAGGAAAACAGTAGAGAGGTCTGAGGGGCTGGCCCCAACCCCAGCTACTTGGAAAGATACCCCTCCCCCAAGAAGAATTCACTTCAGAGGATAGCACTGAAGCTACTGTTCAGGGAGAGGAACCTGCCTGATCAAAGCAGATGGGAACAAATGAAGGGGGAGGAAAAGAAAGTAGAGCACATCCTGGTCCACCAAACCTTGAGGACGATATCCTCGCTCAGAGGAGCTAATGCACAGAGAGGACCAAATGACCGGCCTGACTATGAGACATGCCATCCCCCACTGACCCATAGTCCTACAGGAGAGAATACTGGAGATACAGTGTGGGAATTGTGCCCGATCTGACCCCACCACCTCAAGGCAAAACACTAAGGGTGTGCAACAGAACAGCAAGGAGAGCAGACCAAGGAAGTCCCGAGGGAATACCAAAAATCAACTTTGGGGTCAGGATATGGCACCCCATCAGACTCTCCAGGAAAATATTCCTAAAGGTCAACAAACAGACCTTGAACTATTTGCAGGCTTTTCTTTTCTTTTGTCATTGGTTTTGCTGTTTTCTTTTGTTGCTTTGTTTTGCTCTCTTGTTTTTGTGCATATTATATTATCTCTGTAGGTCTATATAGATAAGAGAAGCAGGGTCAACAATATGGAGGAGAAAACAATGGGACCAATGGTTCCAGGGGAAGGGCATGGGAGAGAGAGATTGGGGGAAAGGAAGTGGATGTTAACAAACTCATGGATAAGGGTACAAAAGTGGTCCAAAATCAGTGGTGAGGAAGGAATAAGAGGCCTCCTCGAGCTTGATCAAGGGCACTATAACCAAGAGGAATGACTGAAATCCAAATGAAGGCTGAGCGTGATAGTGGGACAAGAGGAAAGTAAAAGGAAATAGAGGAAAGAACTAGGAGCCAAAGGGCATTTATAGGTGTCTACATGCAGGCATGTACATATGTAAATATATTTATGTATATTGGAGCTGGAGAAATAGATCTATGTGCATATATTTATAGGTTTAGTTGAAAGGTAGCAGATGAACATTGGGCCTCCACTCAAGTACTCCCTCAATGCAAAAGCACTGTTCCATTAAACTGGCATCCCATGATGCTCATCTTCCCAACACAATAGCTGAAGACAAATGGGTACATAAGCAAATATGGTGAAGAAAGCTGATGGTGCCTGGCCTTCAAAACATATAACCTCTGCAGTCTTAAAGGTTTGAAAGTAAACAAATGGCCATCAACCTCAGAAACAACAAAGCCCACATGGAAGAAACACACCAGTCTATGTGATCATGAGGTTTCAATGGGATCAGGTGTCAGGCATCAAGGAACAAAAAAATCATATCGTTATGAATGAGGAAGAGTGCAGAGTGGGGTCCCAAATCCTAACTGTAGGCAACTGGACATCCCCTCCCTGAGAAGGGTCTCAGGGAGGAGACAAACCTGTGAGGGTACAGTGTAGCAACAATGAAACATACAATTTTCCTCTAGTTCTTCAATGCTTCTTCTTGCCGACTGTCATGATCCCAATTCTACCTTACAAATCTGGCTAGACCAGAGGAGATACACTGGTACAGATAGGAACTGTAAACACAGCCACTTATGCCACCAGGGCTCAGCCTATAATAATAATTTATAAATTATCCAGGGTTCATTGAGGATGGGGGGAAAGGAGGGGTGGGGGTGGGGGAGGGAGGGAGGGATACCAAGGACTCCAGTAGAAAGCAAATGTTTTGAAGAAGAGGGCAACAAATGTACAAATGTGTTTGACACCTGAGGTGTATGTATCTATTGTGATAAGAATTGCATGAGACCCCAATAAAGTGATTTGAAAAAAAATCAGGATAAAAGGCTGAGCTCCGGTGGTGTAAGTGGTTGAGTGTGGACTGCGCCCTGTGGGCTTGGCAGTTCAAATCCAGCAGTGGCTCTCAGGAGCAGCGCTGGGTAGCTTCCACAACCACCAGAGGGTAGTGATGCCCAAAAAACAAAAACAAACAAAAAAAATCAGGATAAAATAAAGATACAATGAACACATAAATAGTAGCTCCAGTGGTGCAATCGGGGCATGGTACTTATACAATGAACACATAAATAAATAAATAAATAAAATAAAATCACACTTTAATGCTTTGAAGACAGTAAATAATAGCAAATCATATGAAGTGAGTGTAAGAGATGACTCAAACATGAGCAAAATAAATGGAAAGAAATCTTTATGAAGAAGAAGTAAACAGGGGACTACCTGAGGATGAGTTCAAAAGACATCTTGATAGTGCTCAAAAAATCAAGGAAAACACCAGAGGAAAAAGCTTGGAGAATTCAGGGAAAACACAAGGATGAATGACAGACTAGATATCATACAAAAGCAACTAGAACCTCAGAAGACTGACCAAAAAATATCTATTTCTGATTACACATTGAAAGGATAGCAGAAGTCCAAAAGAATCAATGGAAGAAAGAACTAGTGAAATAGAGAACAAATCATTTGATACATTTTTTTAGGAACAAACAGAAAAAAAGATAAGAAATATGAAGAAAGTCTAAGAATTATGTCTCAATCCACAGCCAAACTTACTGCCATCAAGTCAATTTCCACTCATTAAAGACCATATAGGTCAAAGTAGAAACTTCCCCTGTGGGTTTCTAAGACTGTAAATCTTTATGGAGGTAGACTCATCTCTCTCCCAAGACTTATATGGGAGAAATAGAGAAATAATTCAGAAGAGAAAGAAGGGAAACATCTAACAGAATTTTTAAAGCAATATTGGCAGGAACTCCCCAAATATAACGATAGGAATACTTTCCTCTAGGAAGCCCAATTGTGGCAATCATGTGCTTATGTTAATTTCATGATTGAGATGTAGGGGTGGAGTCTAGCCTGTTAATCTGGAGATAGCCATTGAGTAGCCAATGAGGCTTCTGTGTGGGCATGGCTTTCTCCTGATACGTCTGGGAAATCTCGCGATATTTCCCTCATGACGACGAGAAGCTATCTTCTCCAGTTGTTGGGAGTTAGTCTTAGAGACGATGAATCATGGACAAGACAAGATGGCAGCATCCAAGAAGCTGGAGGAGCTGGCAGAGAGACAACATGGCTTTGCCTTGATGGAGTCAGACCTCTGAAGCTGGGGTGGCCACATGGAGACCTCTGCCAGGGATGAGTTGCTTCTGCCACCACGGGATGCTTTTGATGGACCCTGAGCCCTGTAAGCGAGGAGCCATGTGGAGACCCCTGCCAGTGCCGGGACTCTGCACCCTCTGACCTGTGACTTCGTGAGTCAGAAGGAGACTTTATCGACTGATTTTGGGCATATGGGTTAATATCGGACTTATGACTTTGAACTGGACTGGGCTGGGATGTTTTCTCAATGTCCTGTTCCTCTTGTATGTAAACATTTTCCTTATATCCATATGCATGTCTATGAAATTTGTTTCTCTAGTCTACCCGGACTAACACACCAATGAACTTCATACAAGATATGCCCCAAAGGAAACTTATCCAAAGTTTTCATATTCACTTTTCAAAACCAAAGATAAATAAAAATTCCTTTCTGAAAAATGAAAAATTCTTAAAGCATCTCATGAAAATGAAATATTATTTGCAAAGAATACTAATAAGACTAAATAGTGATTTATAATCAGAAACCAAGCAGACAAGAGGCATAGAAATGACATATATAAAACCTGAAAGAAAAGAATTGTTTGGATAAAAAAAAAGGATTGTTAACCAAGAAGCATATGTCAAACAAAACTTCCTTACAAATATGTCCTCAAAACTTAGACATTTCCAGGTTAGCAAAAATAAAGGAAAATTTTAAAAAATGGACCAGTCTTATAAGAAATATTACAGCAGGCTTCTAATTTGTGACCAATAATCTCAGACAACAACTTAAGATAAAGATACATGTCATCATTACCCAGATATCGATCCAGATAAAGAATCTTCAAAAGTAAAATGCAGCTATAAAATTGATTTAGGGGAGCCAGAATTGTTAAGTTGCAAGTGACAACAACTTCAATACAAAAAGGAGACATGATAGGTATAGTTTGAAAGCTTCTATATGAAGCAGTCAAGATAATTTCTGTATAGGCTTGAATCACATAAATTTTAGGAGGATGAAATTAAACTTCAGGGTAACCATAAGGAAAGTTAATACACTTAGTCACCAATATAAAAAAGAAAGCCCACAAGTTTCAGTAAACACAAAAGCAACAATGACTGGCAGGAAAAGAAATCAATAGACAATTAAAAAAAATCCAGAACAGGAAAATTAAGAACAAAAAAACCATTGACACAACACAAAAAGAAAAACAAAATGCCAGCAATGAATTAATAAAATCACATTGATTTTAAATGGATTGCATGCACAATTGAAGAGACAGAGAGGCAGAGTGGAGAGTGAAAAATGACCCAGTAATGTGATGTCTATAGGAACACAAACCATAATCAACTTAAAAGCAAATTTATGGAAGATATGTTAAGCACATAATCCAAAAGAGATCAGGAATAGAGTAAAAATTCTAGAAAAAATAGGCTTTAAGTAAAAATCCAATTGAGATAAAGAAGCCCATTAATACGATGATGAAAAGGTCAATTTACCAAGAAAGCATAATGATAATAAATATTTGTGTGCTCAGTAACAGAGTTCCAAAAGACTTAAAAAAAAACTTTAGCAGGAATGAAAAGAGAAATAGAACATCTCTGAGATTCCATAAGTTATGGAGAATAATAAAAGGACCCAGCAAAGTGGCATGATACAAGATCATGATACAAGATATTAAAATCAATTGGATTTTTCTACATTAGCAAGCAAAGACCATCATAAAATAGCACTTAGAGAAGATAGTAATATTTAAAATAGTTCCTAAAGGATAAACTACCTTTGAATTAATTTAGCCAGAGATATTGAATACTTATACAAAGAAAACTACAAAACATTATAGCAAGAAACTAAAAAAGAACTACGTAAGTGGGGGAAGGGGTGGGGGTGGAATCCCATGCTCATGGATTGGTATATTTAACATTGGGAAAATATCAATACTACTGAAAGCAATCCATAGATGTAATGCAATCCTGATGCAAATTTCAACAATATCATTTTTAAATGTTTAATCAGGGGAGAGCGTGAACACAGTCCCCCACTACCACAAATTATGCAGTGAGTTTCCCACATTTGGGAAAATCACAGGGGTCAGCACATCCAGAGTGCAATGGATAAGCCTCGTCCTGGGAAAACCACCTTGGTGATCATGGTATCTCCCCTACCAGATAAGTATTCAACAATATTCTTTAATGACATGGAAAAACTAATCTGCACTTTATATGGAAAGGAAAGAGGTCACAGATAACTCAAGCAATATTGAAAAAGATAAAAAACAAAGTAAGAAGCTTCACTCTTTCAAATCTTAGAAAGTACCATATAATAATTAAAGAAACCTGTTACTGGTACACTAAACCAATGGAATACAACTAAGATCTCAGAAGCAAATCTACCCGTCTACTAACAGTTGATGTTTGACAAAGGGTTGCAATCTCTCTTTAACAAATGTTGCCAGCAAAACTTAATGATGCCAGTAAAACTAGATATCTGTTTTCAGAAAAATAAAACAGGATCTATATCTCACACTATACAATAGTACTAAATCAAAATGAATCAAAGACTTACATGCTAATGCAAAAGTTATAAAGTTCCTGGAGGATAACATAGGCACAAAAGGAGAGGTTCAAATTTGGGGCATATATACACTATTAAATACAACTGAAAATGAAAAAAACATTTGTGGGTAAACTAGATAACTGGGTCCTACAAAATTTAATCAATTATGCTCATCAAAATATTTTATCAAAAATGTAAAAAGAAAACCTACAAGTTTGAAACAGATTTTTTGGTAATAACATACCTGACAAAAATCTAATCTCTAAAATATATAGAAAACTTCAACAACAAAAAGACAATTTAATTTTTTAAATGAACAAAAGACATGCCTTAGCCTACTAGTGTCACTGTAACAGAAATGCTACAAGTGAGTGGCATCAGCAAATTAATTTTTTCAGTTTATATTTCTCACTGGCTCTAGAAGCTCTGAAGAAAGGTTCTTATTCCTTCAACTTTTGGTTCTTTGGAGATCTTCATGTATCTTGGTATTTATCCTGCCCCTTCTCTGCTCCTCTCACTTTTAACATCTTCAATGAAAGTTTGTCTTATCACATCCTTGGTGAATATTCTAGGAAATGTGTTCTCAGTTCATGCAATAGAATTACCCAGATCTTTCCATTCTACTTTTATTTAGCACAGTTCATTTTTATGTCTATTCTCATTCCTCTTGCATTTTACTAGGAGTTCCCTTAAGATTTTACTTAGAAATTTCATTAGCCAGTTACTTGAATTCAACACTTATAAGTTTTACCTTCCACCAAATGTTTGAAAAAAATACTCCTTTCTGCTTTCTGTCCCTGTGACTCTATGTTTTGTGAATCTAAATGTCTTAGTTCCAAGAAAGGAAATACAACATTGATTCCAGTGACTGGAAATTAAGAACACTACCTGGCCACTTTAAACTCCCTATACTCCTGAATCAACAAGCAAAGAAAATTTAAAAAAGGCATTACTGTATTGGTTTGTGTGACTGATCCTGATCAGTTGAATTGACATTATATAATGTAGATACTTGTTTCTATGTTCAAACAATTGTGAGGATAGTATAGGAATGAGTAGTGTTTTTGTTCTGTTGCTTATGGGGTCACTAAGAGTGGGAACCAACTTAACAGTACCTAACAACAACAACAGCAACAACAACAACAACAGAGGTAAAGAAGAGTATGTATGGAATATAATGGATACCTTGAGATGTCTTTTAGTACTACCATCCCCTGTGACTACAAAAGGAAATGGAAAATTACAAAAACTGAATCCCTACCTGCTTTGAATGGCCCAGACGCTTTAAGAATAAACTTTAGTGTCACCCCAATTATGCAATGGATCAGGACAAACTGGGGTAATTGCTTAGGGCAGAGGAACTATGAACCGTGGAAACAGGTCCAGCATGCAGGAAAGTGAGGGCAGCAGAGCCACCAACACAGACTCTGGAGACCAGGCTTGCTAAGGCAGATCTAATTTTATTATAGCTTTTGCAAGGCTTATATAGGCTTCGTTGACCAATCAGATCATTTTTTTCACATATTTCCTGGTTTCTAAACATATCCGTATAAGGTCATAGGTTTGTAGCATGAAAAATGATTGACCACACTGTGGGCTAAGTAAATGTAGTGCTTCCAGCTGAGTTATGTAAATGAAGTCTAGCTGGCTGAGTCAGCTGTCCAATTGTCTCACTAGACTATTTCATCCAATCACATTACAGGACCTTACAGGACCCTGTCATCCAATCGCATTTCAGGAGCTTAGCTGTTACTATGGGGAAGCTAGAAGTATTCTGCTAGACTATGTTTAGAGGTTTACAGGGGAAGGTTGTCAGGTGAGGTGGTCTGGAGTCTTATTTAATTCAAGACTGGAGATTTTCTGGAAGTCATGGAAATGCAGGATACCTAGCAGATTCTTCCTGACTTAAAACCAGAATATTCCAGGAGACTGGAAAGCATGGGTTCTAGCTACCAAAGGATGGGGATACCCAGCTGCTTCAAGACTGCTCCAGGAGAACACGGCAGCATCCTGATCTTTCTATACCTTTCTCCCAGATCCATAGGTCCTGCCAGGAATGCCCCCACAATGGACTAGGTAGTGGAAGAAGATAGCTCTAAATGCCAGCTATGGCTAAATGACCAGTACAGAAATGAGAACTATAATTATTTTTAGTATTTCTTCTTTGGTTTTGTTATACATGATGTGTGTGTGTGTATAGCAGATATCTCTATTTGTTCCTCACATTTCCCATTATTTATTCTAACATAAAATGTAAACAGGGCCATGCAATTTTTGTTGTATACATGTTACTAATAGCATGTTAGGCATAAGTACAATTCTATATTTTTTCTTTGTTTAGAGATTATGCATATTTTAAGGCTATATAGATAGGTGCCAAGTTAAAAAGGGGTGGACTGTGATGGTTAAGCTTACAAGTCAACTTAGCTAGACCATGATTCTCAGTGGCTTGGCAGATATGCAATCATTCTCCATTTTGCGATCTGATGTGAATGGTCAATCAGTTGAAAGGTAGTCTGAATTTAATATATATGGATGTTTTATCAAAGCTTTCCCTCAATTGTTTTTGTGTCTTACTTGGTATAGTTTCTGACTTCTGTTTTGGGGGTACAGGAATCAGTAACCTGCCACTTGACTTGCAGACTTTGAAATTCACCAGCTGCCACAGACACATGAGTCAGTAGTTTGTTGTCTATCCTTTCATTTTTGTTTATCAGCCTTGACAGCTGCATGATTCAGGAGAAGCCTGAAACCATACAGCTTGATGCCTGACCCAGAGAGTTGTGATTTGTCAATTTCCATAACTTTGTGAGCCACTTCCTTGAAATAAATCTCTTTATATGTTTAGACAGTCTCCCCAACTACCACCCAATATCTGAAAGTAGTTCCTCTGAAACCTTATATAACCTAAAATGCTATATAGCTAAGAATCAATTCACATAATTATGTATGTAAATATATAGTGAGATAGATGGCATTTTCCAGTGTTCCAAGAATCAAATTATAACCTATCAAATAAGACATAAACTCTAAAATAAGACTAACATAGAGTATTCACAGACACCATTCAAAGATATGGAAGTTTGATGCCAAGAATCTAATTGTTGCTCTGAGGAAAGGAACCTGACAGTGCCATTCTCACTGCTGAAGGAGTGTGGCCTCTGACTGCTCACTGCAAAATAAGCACTGAATGCCAGTTTCACTTTTTGCCTTTTTCTGTAAAAGTGAAAGCCCCCTTCAAATTTCTTTCAAAATGTGAAAACAGGAGCTAATGTAGGTCTTTTGTAAGAGTGGAGTGGAATAAAGCATACTTTTGAAAATAGGGGATATCTATATATGTTTCACTGGTTTTGCTCTTCTAAAGAACCCAGTCTAAACCAGACATGAAAAGACATTTGACAAAAGAGGACATTCAGGCAGCTAGGAAGTACATGAAGAGATATTTACAATCATTAGCTTTTAGAGAGATGCAAATCAAAACTACAGGGAGATACCTTCTGACCCTTTTAAAAATGGCTCTGGTCAAAGAGCAGGACACAAGAAACGCTAGAGAAGCTGTGGGGAGACTGAAACTCAGCATTGTATCTGTGGCATTGCAGAGTGGTATAACCACTATGAAATATCATATGGTGCATCCTCAAATTGCTAGAAACCCTGGTGGTCCAACAATGTCATGAGAACAGTGACACAGACAGACATATGCATGCCCATGTTTGTTGCTGCATTATTTACAAGCACAAAAAAATGGAAGTAACCTACGTGCTCAGCAATGGATGCCTGAAGAGACAAACTATGGTACGTACATACAGCAGAATACAAAACAGTGGTGAAAAATAATTATTAGACTGTGAAACATAATATGAATGAATCTTGAGGGCATTATGCTGAGTGAAAAAAGTAGAATACAGAAATAAAAATATTGGCAAACCCTAGTTTTATAAAAAGTCAAGTGTACATAGACACACATTCTTTGATATTTGTGCCAGGGATGAAAGGGAAGGGAGGAGGAATCACTCACTAGCTAGTAGACACATGTCAATACTGGTAATGAGAAATACCGGTAATATTCAAAAGGGGGGAACTGACCCTGCTTGACCAAGGTAAATGAAGACACCAAGAGGCTCATAAGAAAAAAGACTGACTATGGTAAACGCTACATTGTATACAATTTCACAATCACAGTAATCACGAACAAAAAATACGTGACTGGTGCCATATTGGTGTAAGGTGCCATCAAGTTTGTTCTGACTCATAGTCACCTTAAGTATATTAGAACAAAATCCTGCTCAGTCCTGTGCCATCTTCATGATTGTTCTATGCTTGAGTCCATTGTTGCAGTCACGGTGTCAATCCATCTTATTGAGGGGTTTCCTTTTTTTTGATACCCCTGCATTTTACCAAGCATGAGTGGTGACAAAGATAGATATAGCTATATATGTATGTATATGCATACATAAGGGGGTTTCAAAAGTTGTGAAAAATGAAATTGAAAAATAATGGAGTCTTTTCATGAACTTTTGGAAACTTCTTTGTATATAAGTATATAGAGGGCATAGTTATGAACATTGTCTAGGCATATTCAAACACCTCAGGGGTTAGATTTACTAGGTTTCAAAGTTCAAGATCATAGTCTCATGAAACAACTAGGTTAGTTAGCTTTAATTTTGTTTATAAAGTTCTACCTCTTAGTTTTATGAGCGGTATTTCAAGTCGTGGCATCTTAAAAGAGAGAAAGTAGCCAGCTAAGATATACTTATTGACCCATTATCTGGAGCCAAAGAGAGTAAAGAACATCAATTACTCAAGAAAGAAATTAGACCAAAAGACAAATGACCTACGTGAAGCACCATCTCCTAGTGCCTGGATACCATTACAACTACTCCGATCAATGAAAAATTTGATGAATAGAAAGTCCTGGTTAGAATGAGAGACAAATGAAGAACAGAATTCAAATTCATAAAAATAAAAAACAGACATTAAATTGAGAGAGATGAGAGGAACCACAAAAACTATTGCTCTAAGGTACCCCTTTAACATGTAATTAAAGCTACTCTCTCAGCCAAATAATATTTTGGTCTGTGTGATAGTTAAGCTTTATGTCAAATTTTCTGGGCTAACATTCTCCCATGATAGGCCCTAAAATAATATAATCAATTCTATGATGGGCTCTTATGTGAGCAGCCTACCAGTTGTGGGAAGAGTAGTGTGCAATGCTACCCTTAATCAGGTCACAGTTTTGATACAATGAGAGGAAATTTCATCAGGAATATCAATGATTCTTGTAAGTTGACATGCTGGGGATGCTCTCTTCTCCTGGTTCTGGATCCTATGTCTTGTTTGTTACCTCCTGCCATCTTGCTTGCCATTAGAAGACTGCCAACCTTGGATTCTTTCAACCTGCCTAGTCTTCCTGCTTCCAGTTGTTGCAGCTACTTGAGTGAGGAGAAACCACCAGCTTAATATCTAACTCACACACTTGAACTGGATTAGACTTGACTGGTTCTACAAATGTGTGAGCCATTTTCTTGGTATAAATTTCTTTCTCTGTATACACACACATATAAGCTTCACTGGTTCTGGTTTTCTATAGAACCCAGCCTATAAAATAAGCAATAGCAACCATGAGGAACATGCTCCTTTAATCAACTACCTGAGACCAAATTATCACCATTTACCCAAAAGAAAATATGACAAGGCAAAGATGGGCAAAGAAGCTAGATAGATAAAAATACGGCAAATTGGATGGACATAGTGAGAGTACAGACACATTGCAGGGATTCCACCCACTGTCATAGATTTATGTATGGAGTATTGAGTGGGAATCTAATTTTTTTTGTTTTTTTTGGGGGGGCATCACTGCCCTCTGGTGGTGGGAGTAGGAGGTCCAACCTTTGCTCCTGTGGAGCTGCAATTGAACCTCCATCCCAGTGGGCCACAGTCCCGCGCACAACCACTACGCCACCGGGGCTCATGTTGATTAAGAGGTGACATGATTTTTAGAAAGCTTGATCTTTGATATAAAATAAGTACTGTTCAAAACTTGCTTCTTAAATTCACCAGTTGTACAATATTGGCAAATAACTTCACTTCTCTGAGATTTTAGTTTCACTCTGTGTAATAACTCTCTGGTTATTTTGAGGCTATCTTTCATGGTAGAAAATAATGATCATTTTCAGCACAATTTGCTACAATTTTAACTAATTTTCATATTCTCTAGTATATAAATAATGTAAATTACTTGCAAATATAGAAAACCTGGTTAAAATATATGGAGGGCAAATTTTAAGGAATTTTGAAATAGCAAAGAAATTGAGATGCAGGTTATATCTGTGGTACTTATAGATTGATTAAACTCAGTAATTCAGAGGACATGTTTTAATTAAGTAGAATCCCTCTATATTTAGAAGTTGGTCAAGAGTGGTTACTTTAAGGATAAACCAATAGCTATACAGGCAGAGTAAGAAACCAGCAGACATTTCTGTAGTGGTTAAGTAAGAGAACATATAGTTTTACCTGAAAAAAGCCAAGCAATTCTTTAAGAAAGCTTAAAATGACCACCGAACTTTGAACCAGAGCTGAAAGAAATGTTATCCCAGCAGTTGAGCTGTGAACTAATTAGACAGCCTGATCACTGTGCTGAACTTTAGCACTGCAATTACACAATGAATTTCCAGGACATAGTATTAAAGTCTGTGATTTATCAGAAGTCAGCTTCCATTTTGAGTACCATTTTAAAATTGACATACTATCTATGCTACTTATTATAGATGAGGTTTATGAGGTCCTTTGTATCGATGCACACACTAGGCAATGAATACCTAAGCAGGACTTCAAACTAGTCCTTCCTGTTTCAGTCAAAGCTGGAAATCAGCAGAATTTGTTAAACGTATATCAGAATGGTAATTGGATTGGAAAAATTACAGGCTGTCATCCTGCTAGAAACTCATGTCCATTTTAGAAAACAAGTGCAGCATATACATTGCATAGCAATCAAGTCTTTTGACAAGAAGAGTCTAAAACAATAGGGCCCAGATCAAAGATGGTGGCTGACCACGCCGTTTTGAATGTGTCCCACACTCGACAGTCCTCGTAATAATCCAGCCTCCTGCATCAGGCTCCAGAAAAAGCTCATTATGTCTCTTCCAAGGCTTCCATTCTAGAGCTTTCACCAGTAATTTTTTCTATTTTTTTAATTGTTCTGGTACAGCCACTTTTAATAGATCCATATCTGTTCTAATTTCTGACCAGGCCTGAACCTGTTTAAACTAGCTCAAAATCCTATTTCTAGGCCAAATACATAGTCTATTGCACTCTGACAGCACTTTCAAATAGTAATTTATATTCTGCATGATTTTTTTTTAACTTTTTAGCAGTCAGAATGATGGGCACTGAGATGAAGCTTTCCACTCCCATAAAGTGTTATAGTCCTGGAAACCCACAGAAGCAGTTTTACCCTCTCCTAAAGTGTCTCTGTGAATTGGAATCGACTGGATTGCAGTGATTTTGGAATTTGGTTTTAATCTTTTAGAAGCTGGCAAGTAGGCATATGTCTGAGATATATAACAATTCTGTACTTAATTAATTGATAATTAGAATGTATAGGGAGGTGATCTTTTAAATTACTGTTAAGTATACTACCTTCCTTCATAATCTATAGTAGGCTGTAAATCTTACCTTCTGGAATCTAAGTAGTAAAAATAAAATTAGCAAATGCTGAAAATTGTTGTTATTTAAATATACCATATGGATATTTTTTTCTGTTGTAAATAAAGTCCACGTGAGTAGAATCCACTCAATAGAACCTAACAATAATGACAAGAGGGAGTAAAAGTAGATGCGAAATTCAGTGACATTTAATAATTGCAAAGATATTTTTGGCGACCATAAAATGTCACATTATTTGATATAGTGTATTCAAAAGAAGTAGAACAGGTTAGTGAATTCTTTGAGTTCCTATTTACATATATAACTTCAGCAGTTCCTGTCAGTACTCCGACAAAGTAAGACTTAAGAGAAGATAAAATAGGTTTGATACTTATAATGTAACAGGTTGAGCAATAGGAGCCTAGACAGGAGAAACTTCACAATGAAAAGCAAGTAAGCCATACATATGAGATACAGCGATTTGTAAATTTAATAGATGCAGAACTAATTACGTAATTCAGAGGAATCAATATAATGCAAATTTCTGCTTATCTTTTAAATGTCATTTTTAGTTCTTATTTTGAATGATGCAAAATCTTAAACATGTATTTAAGTATGCTATCATAGGAACCTACATATAATATTTATCTTTGACTTAAGGACATAAAAGAAACCTGCTGTTATTCTTTATTAACAGGCTTGATTCAGCTGACTTTCACCTTCTTTTTATAAAGCAGATACTCTGTTTACACAATGGGCTACAATCCACGTGATTGGCAGTTAAAAACAACCAACAGCTTCGAGGGGAAAGACTGGGCTGCCTTCTGCTGTAATTAGTTACACTCACCATGAATCAGCACCGGCTCGATGGCCGTGAGTGAGTCTGACACTCAGCTACTCTTGTTCTATGTGAGTCCTACCACGTCGGTTTCTAGATGGAAGAACATTTCTTTCTTCAATATAGAAGTACCATACTTTGATACATGAAAGATGTTGATTTGAGTCCCCCCAAAGGTTTCTCAGAAGAAAGACTTACTTTCTATGAGGGAGTACCCCTAAAAAGCCAATGCTCACTTGGGTTTTTTTTTTTTTAATGTGAGCAGAATCGTGCACTTGGAATTCGTTCCCCCATGTCAGAGTATTAATCAAGCTTTCTATTTAGAATACCTGAAAATATTGCATAAAAAGTGTACCACAAAAAAGGCCTGATTTGTAGCAGTCAGGGGCTGCTTCTGTCACCATGACAATGTACCTGCTCACACAGCCATCTCAGTTTGTCAGTTTGGGACAGGAAACAACATGTCTCTCCTGACCAATGTACCTGACCTTGCTCCATGCAACTTCTTTTTGTTTCTGTGAATGAAAAGGGACATTAAAGTTTAGTGATTTGACTGCATGACAAGGTAAAGAGAAAATGAGGGAGCCGTCAGTCATCCAAACAGATAGATGAGTTTGAATAATATTTCCAAGAATGGAATCACAGACTTGACAAATGTATTAAGTGGAATGCAGAGTACTTTGAAGGTGATAATGTTGTTTTGTGAAAACATTTAAATGTGTAGTTTTGCAAAGAAAATCCATTTTGGGTTTATGTGTGCCCTCTTGTGCTTCTAAAATCAATAGATCATTGGCAATCCAGGGAGGCACAGTTGTATTCTGACACATACAGAGTTACCATGAGTCAGAGTAGACCCAAGGGCAACAGATAAACTATCCTTTGATCAAAGCATTTATTTCCACGCTAGCATCTCCTAAACACCTCACTAATTAATTCTAAGTAAGAAATGAAAGACTTTCTCGAGGGTTGGTTTTTCAAAGCTAATTGAATGAAAACAAAGAGAAAGCTAATTAGTTGTGTTGTTTCATATGTTCGACTAGCAATGCTAACATTTTGATTCAAGGCGTAGAATTTCACAAATATTTTCCCCCGCTCATCCAAACTAGACATTTCTTTAATAAATGTCAAGGTGAGCACCTGCCCTTGTTCCCAATCATTGCTGCAATTTGTTGATCAGTAGTTGTCTTGCCACTTTTAGAGTACAGCTTGGGAGAGACAAAAATGACTTGGTAACATTTTTTTCTTAGTGGGGATAGCTTTAGGAATAGATGACAGATGAAGCGAATTTTTCAAAATAATTCCAATGCATTCTTAGGATTCAGGAGAAGAATAAAAAATTGCTGGTCATACTACTACAGCTTGGTAGTCGTGTGACTAAATCAATAAATTGGATAAATGTTGGATGTTAAAGCTAAAAACTATTGGAAGTGATAAGGGGCTGATTAGAAAGCAAGTGGGAGGAAATCTAGTCAAAAGGAATTTGTGGTCATCAAAACAAAGAGAATCAGAGACTATATAATAAGAATTGAGAAAACAGATAAAAGTAGGAGAACACTGGAAAGTTAAATCCTTGTCCTTTAAATGGTTACACAGTTTCTTGTAGGACTGTTGAGATTCTGAACATGAGAAGATAAAATTTTACATAACAGCTATTTCCAAATATTATGGCTATCATCTGGAAATGAGTAGTCTTTGGGGAAAATGATGCAAAAATAATTTTTTGCTCAGTGAAAGCAATCTCACATGTTCATTAAACAGTAAAATATATAGCTGTGTTTCAATCCCCATGGTAGTAGCTGGATATATAAAACTCACAATTTGGTGAAAAACAAAGAAGAAAAAATGAACAATTCATTGTGGTAAACACCAGGTGAAAGGCATGCAAATGTTCTATGAGACCTTTCCCGTGGAAATAATATGTCTGAGGAATGCATGGTTGGTCATTAGCTAGGCAAAGAAAGGGAAGAAAGATAGGCTTTATAGGTAGAATAAACAACATGTTAAAAACCAAGGAATTCTTGGTTTTGTTTTTAAACAAATTATAGGTTATTCACTATGACTGAAACATAGAATGGAAAGTTGGATCTGGAGATGAGATTCAAGAGATCAGCTGGAACCAGAGTCTTGAATATGATACCAAGAGGTCTGAACTTTATTCTAAGGGCAATGCTGTGGCACAAGGGAGTTTTAAGCTAGAGGTGGCAGGATCAGATTGATAGTTTAAAAACTGAGTCTGGCAACATTACGAAGTAATGGTAGCAGAGGCTAGAAGATGGACAACTCTTCCAGAAGCCTGAACTGTTGTAGTAATGTCAATAGAAGTGCTGAGGACATAAATCATGGAAGTAGTGATGAGGATGAAGAAGAGGGGGAATATTAAGGAGAAGGGTCAATTAAATTGCAGTGGTAGAAAAGTAACAGAAAGGAAGGACTCAGATTCTCACTTTAGGCTTATAGTGCTTACAAAGTCAAGCTCTCCCTTTTTAAAAAAACAAAAAGTCTTTCGTACTTAGGGAATGCTTTGATTTCCATGTTCTGTAAGGTCCCTCATAAGTGCAAGTTAAACCCAATAACCACACTAGCAATGAATCAGAATGGACAGGAAAGCAGTGGTGTATATGTTAAAGGTGGCAGTTCTCTCTCTCTAAAGATTGCTAACGATTCCTTGAGAGCAAGGATGGTGTGACTGAGATTTTGTGTCATATACTTTGGTTACGTTATTGGGAGAGATGAGTCCTGGAAAATGGCGTGATACTTGCTAAAAAATAGAGGTAAGTGAAAAAGAGGAGGACCCTCAATGAAATGGATTGACCCAATGACTATAGTAATGAATTCAAGCATAACCCCTGCGAAATAGGTGCACAACCACAGTGCTTTGTTCTGTTGTACGTGGGATTACTGAACCAGAACAGGCCTGATGGCATTTAACAACAGCCCTCGTAGTCTATGCACATAATCACTGCAATACCTTCATCTGAAACAAACTCCAAAGATTTAGATCTAATCTAAAGCATTTAGATTAATCTAAACCTTAAAGCATTTAGTCTATCTAGAGCCGAAGATGGTCACATTCCTTCTGTAGCCATTAATGGTATTAGGAAGAAATCGATCTGGAAAGGAGTTAAATGGGACAAGCTTGTTCCAAAAAGAAGCAAAGTTTTTACAATATATACAAAAAAACAAAAACAAACAAAAAACCCCACAGGTCTGTAAGCAGCAAAAATGATTGAGTTCAAAATGGCCCAGTTAGTAAGTAAGATAAATTGGAAAGAAAACAACACTCATTCCTGTTAGACCAAATTATTGAGCAAAATTACGCAAAGTTATTCTCAAGGACTTTCTGTTCCCTCCTTGCTGTACTCTCTGTGCCAAGTACTCTTATCCCACTTAGGCTCCCTCTTCCTGATGGCCCACCCAATCCCACTTTTCCAAGTCTTGAGGATTTTCTTTCTGATCTCTCATCTAGACTATTATTCATTTCAAGGTGCAAACTGTACAACACATCATATATTTTATTTTTGCACTCTATAAATCTAAAGTAATCAATGATAGTGTAACTTTCAGACTTTCATCAAGAGGAAGCATATTTTTGGTTGGATTGGAGGCAGCCCTTTGTGTGGATCTTCAGATTATAGGGTACACAGGGAGCTGCTTTAATTTTTATGTATAGTATTTTTCTTCCCAAACCATTCCTCATACTATGACACCTGAGATAACATTTAATTATTTTCCATGGTACAAGCATGTGTCTCTTGTATGACCTTAAAAAAAAAAAAACGAGGATGTGTATCAATGACCTGGTTCACATTTTTATCCCAGTGATGACTCAGGGCATTCATAGGCATGTGACTTTTAGACTTTCCCCTGTGTCATTTTTCCACTGTACTTCTTTTAGTGTATGTGCTAATCACAATAATCCTAGTACAGTAATTTAGTAAAGTTTTCCATGACTATAAAGAGGCAGCGTTTTAATGCACTACATGAACAAAAGTCCTTTTTTTCCCCTCAGCTTCCTTGTTAGGTTTGCCAACCTTGCTGATAGTAGCTTAATAGGCAAAGAGTAAACTATTATCCTGTAATTGGTCTCCACTGGATAATTCATAGGAGGCTTTTTGAAATGCACTTATTATATAATTAGCAGAGATTTGTGATTCTTTAGTAAGTCGTTGTCCATAAAAGACTTTTTCTAGCAAGTGCCATCCCCTATTTTTTGCTCTGTGTCAACAGCAATCTCACCCTCAGAGATGCTTTCTCAAAGCCCGTCTTCTACTCTTCTATGCTTCTCTAAGTTCTCTTTGAAATCTGGGTTCTCTTCCAGATCTTCAGCCCTCTTGCAGGTTGTTTTGTAGAAAATAGCTTTGAAAATTTCCAGAACATTAGACTCATCGGACTGCTTCCCCTCCCATTTCTCTCTTACTTCTGTAATTATCATATCCTCTTGCTTTAGAGCAGTCCTCCTACTCGACGGCTCAAAACTCTAATTTTGTAACTTAGGCAATTATTAAATCTATGCTAATGAACAACTCCGGCATTTAAATGTAGTACTTGTAAATACAGTATTTATTCAAATTCAAGAACATTTCCCTCTTTTGTATATATCACGTTTTTTGATAGATACTATCTGTATTTGATACCTAATCGTTGTTGTTGGGTTTTTTTCAGTCTAATGGCACATTTCTGTTTAATATTCATCTTCCGTCCTTATGTGGAGGTTGCACAACTTACATGTGGCATATGCAGTCTTTATTCTTTGTCATTTGGAAGTCAAGTAAGCTCACTTAAAACTTAAAATAAAGGATGAATTATTTTATACATAAAAATTACAAGTGGTTAAATGCCAATCTTATGCTTTCAGTTATAGAAAAGGAAATAATTTTCTTATGAAAATTATACTGGCTGTATACTGTTTGATATAAAATATTCATGCTAATCAAAGTAGTATGATTGTGAAAATTAGGAATCCTGATATTCTTGTCTTATCCCTGTGATATTCAGTAGAACATGGAACTAGATATAAAATCTAGAACATTTTTCTTTCTAATACAAAGCACTATCCTTACTATTTTAACTAAAAACGTAAGCCTTTCCTAAAACTATTCCTATTAGCAATGAAAAACTGCATTCACACCCCCTACTACTTGCTTTGGCTAGAATCAACTTTAATTGTTCACACAAGATAGGTCTTCTTGGATTTGCTAAGGGGATATGTAAACATGTTTCTGGAGCATCTTTTTTTCTCTCTCAGTATAAATATTTAATTATGCCAGGAGAAATTCTTCTGAAAATGTGACACACAGCGTCACAGTTCTTCCTATAAGTGGAACTCTATTCATGCATCTGAAAAAGAAACCAACACTTAAAAAAATCTTTCTAAATGGCTGTCTATTCTGAACAATTTCTTATAGAAAAGAAATTGACATTAAATTGCTTGCCCATGACTGTACAATTGGTATAAGGAAGAAGCAAATTACAACACTGGGTTAAGTCTAAAGATCATGCCCTATTTACATTATTTTTATTTATTTATTTATTAAATTTTTTTTTCCTATTTACATTCTTAACTCAGGTCCCTAGCATTTATTCTTACTGAGGGAAATCAGTTTTGCATTATATTATGTTTGGTTAAAGTTACCTCTCTGAGGACATCTCATTTGAGTAAAAACCAAATTGATGTTTCAAAATTATGCCCTCCTCACATACTCACCCACATATTGATGCATCAATTCACCCATTCATTGAACAAACATTTACTCATCATTGCTGACATCAGATGGATCTTGACCAAAAGTAGAGAACACCAGGAGGATGTTTACTTGTGTTTTATTGGCAACACAAAGGCAATTTACTGTAGATCATAAGAAACTATGTATAGCATTGCAAAATATAGGAAATCCCAGAACACTTAATTGTGTTCCTATAGAACCTGTACATAGACCAAGAAGCAGTTGCTTGAGCAGAACAAGGAAATACTGATTTTTTAAAAAATCAGCATAGATTTGTACCACAGTTGTATTTTTTCACCATACTTTTTCAATCTGTATGCTAAGCAAATAGTTTGAGAAGCTGCATTATATGAAGAATGTGGCATAAGGACTGCAGAAAGGTTTATTATCAACCTTCAATATACAGATAACACAACTTTGCTCAGTGAACACAAGGATTTGAAGCACTTACTTCTGAAAATCACATATTGACCCTTTAGTATTGTGTTAGTCCAGGTAGACTAGAGAAACAAATTCATAAGCATACACATGTATATAAGGGGAGGCATATATACAAGAGCAATTGAACATTGAAAAAATATCCCAGCCCAGACCAGTCCAAGATCATAAGTCCAATATTGGCCCATATATATGATACCAATCTATAAAGTCCTCTTCAGATTCACAAAGCACATGCAATGACACTAGGACAATCACAGGCCAGTGGGTACAGAGTCTTGTGTATCCAGAGGTGGTAGAAGCTTCTCAGCACCGGCAGGGGTCTCTTTGTGGTTTCTCAAGCATCTCAGTGCTCGAAGGGATCTCTAGGTGGCTTTCCTGGCTTCAGAGGACTGGTTCCATCAGGATAAGTCCATGTGGTTTCTCCTCTGGGATGTCTCACAGGGAGTCAACGTTGTGTCTTGTCAGTAGAGAATCTCCAAAGGACAAAGAAGTGAGTCTCTCACCTTCAAAGGAAAAATACCATGAGATTTCCAAGAATTCTCAGGAGAAAATCATGCCCACACAGAGGTCTCATTGGCTCTCTCCAGACTGACATGCTAGATTCCACCCCATGCTCTTAATTCTCAAACTGACACCAGATTAGGTGACTGCCAAAAGTATGGATTGCAAGTCAGTGTAAAAAAGAAAGAAAGGAAGAAAGAAAAATTCCCATAATTTATCCAAAGGACAAACCGGATCTAAAATCAATGATCTCAGAAGTCACAATCAAGAGGTCAGACATTTTATTTGAGGCATATATGCTACACATGCCCTCTTCAAAAGTCATGACTAAAAGAGCAAAGTTGATGTCTTATTTTAAAGAGCAAAGCTATCACTTTGAGCACCAAGATGCACTGAAATGTATGTATTTTTAATTGCCTCATTTGCAGGTAAAAGATGAAAAAAGAATAAGAAAGACCACAGAATAATTGATGGATTTGAATTATGGTGCTGGCAAAGAATATTCAAACACCCTGGTCTGCCAGAATAATAAACAAATCTGTTTTAAAGAGATACAGCCAGAATACTTCTTAGAATGGAACATGGCAAGGCTCGATCTCATAGACTTTGAACTTGAAATTAGGAAAGAACAATGTCTGGAAAATACATCATTCATGGTAAAGCAAAAAGTCAGCCGAAAGAAATGTATGACATTCACTTTCCCAACATGATCAAAATGGGTACATAAGCAAATGTGGTGAAGAATGCTGATGGTGGCCAGCAATTAAAAGATGCAGCACCTGCGATCTTAAAGGCTTAAAGTTAAATAAGCAGCCATCCACAACAAATCCCACATGGAAGAAACATACCAGCCTGTGTGATCATGAGGTATTAATGGAAATAGGTATTCAAAGTTCAAAAACAAGCAATCAAATTGACACAAAGGAGAGTAGAGAAAGTGTAGACCCCAAACTTACCTTTGAAAGATAATTGTACAGTCCCTTACAGAAGGGCCACACAGAGGGATGATATGTCCAGGGTGCAGTATGGCACTGATGAAACACATAATGATTCTTTAATTCTTTACTATTTCCTCCCCTTACTATTATGGTCTTGGTTTTACTTCATCAATTTTGTTAGACCTACATATGTTCACTTGTATACTTAAGATCACTCAATGTATGAAATCCAATATTGATAAACCTTTCAGAAATAGTAATGGTAGTAATGATTCCCTGAGGGTATGGGAAGAGAGGTGGGGAAGGGGGGGGAAGGCGGAACTGATAGCAATGATGACTGTATAACTCCACAGGAGGGGAAGGAATAACAGAATTGTCTGTGAATAGTTACATTGGATGGTGTAAGATACAGATATATAAGTAGCATGAAATTGATGGTGGCAGTAATTGTACAATTATGCTTGATGTAATTGAATTATGTATTTTTTATGTATTGTTTTAATACCTGTAAGAGCTCCCAATAAAGTGATTTTTAAAAATCATCAAAAAGAGAATGACTCCCAATGAGAATGGATTGATACAGTGACTGCAACAAATGGACTCAGATATGATAACAATTGTGAGGATGGTGTAGATGGGCAGTGTTTTGTTCTGTTGCACGTAGGGTGTCTATGAGTCAGAATCAACTTCACAGTACCTAATGACAACAACAACTCTGTCTCAGGGAAATTTTGAATAAGAAAATTATTATTTAATAAAATTAAAGTCTTGTGAAGCCTACAGACATGTAGAGATAATAACATCATATGGAGCTTTAAGGGCACAATAAAGGACCATCTGGCTCTATTAATGTGGAAGCCAGGAAGATATGGTACTTCTTTAATATGTCTTTCAAAAGCATCAACTTGGGAGACTCAATAGTCATTAAAATAATATTACGGTGGCTCAAAGTCCATCTGGAGTTTCTCTTTTGATATTGTACACATAAAAACACAGATTGTAGACATTGCATAGATTTTTAAAAAATTAAAATTGTCTTAAGATTCAGTTTGTATGTCACATAAGAAAATTCTTGTTACTCCTCTCTTTTGAGTCCAAATGGTCAGATATAGTATGACATATACAGTTTATTTAGCTCATTTATCTGACTTAACCAATTAAATAATTGTTCCTTCTGCTCCTTCTAATCAGATACTTCCTGATTGACAACTTCCCAATATGGAGGATATTCAAAATAAGATCATGTTCACTTAAAAATGGTCCAAAATGTATTAAAAATGTTTTTAGCAGTAGTAGCAGCAGAACCAGCATGAGTGCAAGTCCTCTTCTCATTTGACAGACACATCATTATTCTTTTGGATGTGTCGTTTTTGTTTTCTGAAGAACAGCAAATGTACTAATTAATAATTATGTCATGCATTTGTGGGTGATCATTCAGGTGAACATTTTCTCAACTATCTTCTGATATTTCAATAATTTTTCAATTAGGTTTTTTATGAAAAAAAAAAAGCAGTTTTGTTACCATCCGTATCCAGAAGTGTCCCAGAAACTAGAATTTTGTTTGTCCTAAGGTGAATGAGGTTTTCTTCTTTCCTAATATTTGTTTCTCTAAATGTTCTAAAAATACATACTCAATGTTGAGTATTAGTCCCAGTCTATTTGCTTAAGATGTCAAGGATTGTGTCTTGCTTGGATCCATAATCAATGTTCATGAAGCAGAAGTCAAGAGATGAAAAGATGAGTTGAATTGGGTTATTCTGTTGCACAAGACATCTTTAAGGCATGGTAAACAAAGACATTATTTTGAGGAGTGAGGTGAGCCTAACCCAAGACCTGGTATTTTCCATTGCCTCGTATGCCTGTGAATATTGAACACTGAATAAAGAAGAATTGATGCATTTGAATTGTGGGGCTGGAGAAGAATATTGAAAGTTCTGTGGACTGCTAATAAGACAAACTGGTCTGTTTTGGAAGAAGGATAGCCAGAGTTTCCTTAGAGACAAGGATGGTGACACTATATATGTCTTACGTACTTTGTCTGTATTATCAGGAGAGACCAGTCCCTGGAGAAGGACATTATGTTTGATAAAATAGAGGGGCAGCTAAAGAGAGAAAGACTCCCAGGGAGATAGGGTGACAGAGTGGCTGCAACAATGGGTTCACACATAGTAACAGCTGTGAGGAGAGGGCAGTACTTTGTTCTGTTGTGCATAAGGTCCCTATGGATTGGGACCAATTTGGGTACCTAATAACAAACAAATAGCAGTTGCTTAAAATTTAAAAAAATGGAATTCTTCTTGGGCACCACTACCCACTTTTCTGCTGTCTGTCCCGCAGGGAGGAGGTTATATGTAGATCCTTGTAATAGGGTTCCCCTTTCAACCCCATCTTTCTTTCACTCTCCTAGTATTGCTACCCTCACCACTGTCCTGAAGGAATCATCTGTTCTGGATTCCCTGTGTTTTCAGTTCCTCTCTGTACCAGTGTACATCCTATGCTCTCCCCGGATTTGTAAGACAGAATGGGCTCATGATAGTGGGGGGAGGAAACATTTAAGAACTAGAGGAAAGTCGTATGTTTCGTGGTTGCAGCGGTGCACCCTGATTAGATCATCTCTTCTTGTCCAACGTTATCATTATATGATGTTTACAGGTCAGACCATGGCTTCTATGTATAGCAGACTCTAACAGATGGCCTGCCCACTGCCTACTGGTTAGTTCAATGAATAAATGAAGGAATGAATAGAATGCCACACACTGTAACAAGATATAGATAAGGAGGGGAAATGTCAAAGAGAGACATCAACATAAATGAACGATACTACATTGTGGTTTAAGAAACTAAGATGGCACAAACACTTAAATGCTTAGTTGCTAACCAAAAGTTTGGCATTCCTATCACCCAGCATGAAATAAAGATATGGTGATATGCTTCATTACAGCCAAGAAAAAGATATGGGGCATTCTACACATAGAGGTCCTACTATGGGTCAAAATCAACTCAGCAACACCTAACAACAATACTGACTCTGAATAATGTGGCTATTGTAGATATATGAGCAATGTGCTATGGATTGCAGGAGTGAGCTTAAGCTAAGTCTTGAATCATATGTTCAAGGTAGAAGAGACAATTGTGTAGAAAAAACTTATGACATTCCTCAATTAAGCTGGTAATTACATGAAAAGACACACATATATAATATATAATATTGTATATAATAAATATATATTGCAATTATGTGGGCTTAGAAAAAGCTTTTCCTAAGGCACTAACATTTGAGACCTGAAAGATGATTCTGAGTCAGCCAGGTTCAGGGAAAGGTGGGACTACAAGAAAGAATATTTCATTGATATGCAAAATCATGTACAAAGACTGGGTAGTCCCACAGAAAGACCATTGAGGGGACTGAAAGAAATAACAAGCTTTCATTGTATTTAGCAGCTGAATTGATGTGCCCAGACCTTATTCATCCAGTAAATATATACTGATAAGCAGCAGAGAGTGTCATGGTGTGTGGGTGGATGGATGACTAGTGTCAGAAAATCTGAGAAAGTTGAAGAGTGAAGGTTTATCTGACCTCCATGTCATGAGAGTTACCTTTATGCTGATTTTGATTCTCATCAGTCCTCCTGAATCTAAAGAGGGTCTCATGATGGGTTATAGAATCTCACAAAACCACTCTTTCACTGGAACATAATTTGGTAAATATTGAGTATAATTTCCTCATTTTATAGATTGCATTGTTGAAGTTTAGAGACTTGCCTAAATTTTAAAGCTAGCTAGCCAAGTAAGTGCATATCATATCCAGGTTTCTGCTAATTTACTGAATGCTATTTTCATTTAATCACTTTTCTCATTCCTGTTTGTTGCTTTTCTATGTTGTTGTGGCACTTAGGTTTTGACTCACAACGACCCAGGACTGGCCAGTACTGAGTCATCCTCACAATTGAAGCTATGTTCAAGCCCATGGTGGCAGCCATTGAGGAGTCAATCCTAGAGCTCCCTTGTAGCTTTTCCCTCTTCTCTGTAATCTGTGGGGTCATAACCAAAGTATTTCAGGCTCAAATAATAGTAGACAGGGTCTTATGAAGGACCTCAGAAGTTTTCTTCTGAATGGAGTTAGTTGAGCTCAGGCACAGGCCTTTTGTGACTGACAGAAATCTTTCTTTGCATTGTTATTACCAGGATCTTGGTTGGACTCAATAGCACTACTTAGTGCCATCAACTTCATTCAGATGCCAGTGATCCTGTAGGACAGAGTAGAACAACTGGCCCATAGGAATTCCAGGGCTGTAAATCTTTAAAGGAACAGACAAGATTATCTTTCTCTGAGGAGTCTTTTGTCAGCTTGGACTTTGTGGCTAGCAGCCCACCACTTAACCAACTCTTCCACCAAATTTCCTTAGATCCAAAGAAATCTTCTAAGGTCTAAGACATTCTTCAATTAAAGGATAATGTTCTTGAGAAAAATATATAACGATGAAAAAATAGAATCGCAACAACTAGACACTACCTGGTACATGTAGCAGGAATTTTTATACTTCTATTTTGAGGAATAAACAATTGGTCATTGAAATGGGGCTTATAGGTTACTAAAAATGGCAGTAGCGTTACGGTCTTTGGTAAGAAATGTAAGTTATAACAAAACTAAAAGTTGATTTCAACCCAGTGCTCCAAGATGTGAATGCAACAGACCAGCATGAAGCAGGGAACCAGTAGAAAGCTATAAGGTGCTGGCCCCAATCCCAAATACATGGAGGGCACTGGACTGGGCAACGTTCTCTTCTGTTGTACATATGGTTGCTATGCGTCTGAACAGATGTGGCAGCATCTAACAACGAACTTGACATGGGCAAACTTTTTGTAAGGGACAAGATTATTTTACTGATTGTATGAAAATTATCACAACTATTCAATTTATCTTTTCCTCCATGAAGATAGCCATAGACAAACCTATAAAGAAATGTGCCTGGTGGTATTGCAATGTTTTGTGATTTTTTTTAAACAAAAGAAATTTTTAAAAGAGTGTGGGCTGAAGTTTGCCAAGTCATGGTGTAGAAAGTCAACACAGTGTTCCTGATTTTCAGACACATGACATGAAATCATCAGATATGTGAAAAATGACCTCTTATGTAGGCATGGCAGCTATCAGCAGCATGGGTGAAATTCTCATTTTTACCTTACCTCCTGTGCAGAAATCCTTACATCTTTCTAAAAATTTTAATCCTTATCTTCCTTTTTCATGAACATTTTTGAAGAGTTCATTCTTCAATCGCCACGCCATTCACAGGATTAAAAAAAAACCCACCCCAAACCACCTCACTGCCATCAAGTCAAGGCCAACTCATAGCCACCCTGTAGGACGGCATGGAACTGTCCCTGTGAGTTCCTGAGGCAGTGACTTACCTTTTCCCTGTTGTCTGGCTGATGTCTTTGAACTGTGGCCCTGATGGTCAGCAACCAAATGGTAACCACTCTGCCACCAGAACTCCTCTACAGAATTTTAGGGGCATTGCTAAAACTACCTCATTTACATTTTTAGCTTTTAAATATATTAAGAACACTTTCCAATGCAACGGGTAGAAAAAACAGACAAGGAATGACTTAGTCAAGAAGCCTAGAAATAGATGAGAGTTCAGTGACTCAGTGTAGGGCTGACTCTTGTCATCCTGTTATTCCACCATCCTTAGCTTGCTTTTATTCTCCAACTTACAGTCTCATTGGGACAAGATAGCTGCCACAGGTACTGGCATCATACCTTCACACAGTGTCTAAAGCAGCAAAAGAAGGGAGTTAAAGGCTGTTTTATATGAAAGCATAAAAGAAATACTTATAAGAAATCTTTCAAAAGACATCCTTCGTTTTCTCATCAGAAAAAGTTTCCATGCCTATTTCAACAGAAATCATTAATAAAGGAGAATAGGGTTTTCATGACTGCCTTTCACCAATGGTTCCAAATTATGATCCATAAGGCCAAACCTATGCTGGTACCTGTTTTTGTAAAGAAAGGCTTATTGGAACACAGTATGTCTATTCATATACCCGTTGTCCATGATTGCTTTATGTGCTACAGCAGGTAAGTTGATTACTTGTATATAAACCAGATGACTTAAACACATGTACTTTACCACTCTTAAAAGAAAACTTGCTATCCCCTGACACTGACTAATTTGATTCATCCCCTAAGGCTGGGCACAAACAAATCAAGGTTATTTAGCCAAAAGAAGCAGAAATGATTCTTGTATAGATGACCACCACCATTTTATGACATCATTTATATGACAAGCGAATACAAATTTCAACTAATAAGTAACAGAGGTACTTTCTGAAAATCCTTTCCCCAAGTTCTCAGTTTGAATCGTTTTGTTTTGGTTGCCATTGTATTAATTGTTAATAGCATCTTTATTTTCTTCTTCTTCTCCTTCCCCTCCTCCTCTTCCTTTTTTACTAATTTTGTTGGGGGTTCATACGACTCTTATCACAATCCATACATATACACATTGTGTCAAGCGCATTTGTATATTTGTTGCCATCATCATTTTCAAAATCTTTTCTTTCTACTTGAGCCCTGGTATTAGCTCATCCTTTTTCCTCCTCCCTTCCACTCCCTCCCAATGAACCCTTGATAATTTATAAATTATCATTATTTTGTCATGTCTTACACTTTATTTATTTATTTATTTATTTATTTTTTGGGCATCACTGCTCTCCGGTGGTGGGAGTAGGAGGCCCAGCCCCACTGCTGGAATTGAACCTCCGTCCCAGTGGGCCGCAGTCCCGCGCACAACCACTATGCCACCAGGGCTCAGCCCGTCTTACACTTTATTTTGTCATGTTTTACACTCTCTTCACCCACCTCTCTGCTGTCCTTTTCTGAGGGAGGGAGTTATATGTAGATCCTTGTGATCTCCCTCACCTTTTCTCCACCCTCCCAGTATCACTACTCTCACCACTGGTTCTGAGGGGTTAATCTGTCCTGGAGTCCCCATGTTTCCAGTTCCTGTCTGTTCCAGTGTACAACCTCTGGTCTCGCCGGATTTGCAAGGTAGAATTGGGATCATGATAGTGGAGGCAAGGAAGCATTTAAAAACAAGAGGAAGGTTATATGTTTCATCATTGCTACACTGCACCCTGGTTTTTCTCCTCCCCATGACTCTTCTGTAAGGGGATGCCCAGTTGCTATAGATGGGCTTCGGGTGCCCACACTGAACTCCCTCATTCACAATGATATGTTTTTTTTGTTCTTTGATGTTTGATACCTGATCCTATCAACACCTCATGATCACACAGGTTGGTGTGCTTCTTCCATGTGGGCTTTGTTGCTTCTCAGCTACATGGTCACTTCTTTATCTTGAAGCCTTTAAGACCCCAGATGCTATATCTTTTGATAGCTAGGCACCATCAGCCAGCTTCACCACATTTGCCTATGCACCTGCTTTGTCTTCAGTGATCATGTTGGGAAGGTGAGCATCATGGAATGCCAGTTTAATTGAACAAAGTGTTCTTGCATTGAGGGAGTACTTGAGTAGAGGCCCAATATTCATCTGCTACCTTAATAGTAAACTTATAAATATATACAACTAGATCTATTTCCCTGCCATCATATTAAATATATTTCTATATGTACATGCCTGCATAAGTGCCCTTTGCCTTCCAGTTCTTTGCTCTATTTCTGTTTACTTTCTTCTTGTCCCACTCTTATGCTCAGCCTTCATTTGGGCTTCAGTAATTCCTCTTAGTTACATTGCCCTTGATCAAATTCTACTAGGCCCCTTAAACCCTTCTTGCCATAGATTTTGTATCACTTGCTGTTCCCTTGTTCCTGGGTTTGTTAATACCCACTTCCTTTCTCCCACCCACCCCCCTCCCATGTCCCCTGGAACCATGGTCTCATTGTTTTGTCCCCTAGATTGTTTATCCAGTCTATCTAATATAGATAGACCTGCAGAGATAATAAGATGCACAAAAACAAGACAGAGCAAAACAGAGCAACAAAAGAAAACAGACAATAGCAACAACAACAACAAAAAAAACAATGACAAAAAAGAAAAGCCTGCAAGTTGTCCAAGGTCTGTTTGTTGACTTTTAGGAGTGTTTCCTGGTACTGTCTGACGTGGTGCCACGCCCGAGCCCCAAAGGCTATTTTTGGTACTTCCTCAGAACTTCCTTACTCTGCTCCCCTTGCTGTACTGTTGCCCTCCTTTAGTGTTTTGCCTTGGTGTAAATGGGTCAGATGGGGCATAATTCCCACACTGTCTCTCCATCGTTGTCCCCTTAGGGCTATGTATCAGTGAGGGATAGTGTCTCATAGTGGCACTGGCCATATGGTCCTCTCTGTGCATTGGCTGTTCTAAGTTGGGATATCATCCTTAGGGCTTGGTGGGCCAAGACGGCACCTCTACTTCTAATCTCTCCTCTCTCAGTACTTTCAGTTTTTGGTACTGTTAACAATTCTTCAAACCGAGGGCACTGTAGGGGCTGTAGTAGCTGAGTGAAGCTGAATTTCATTTGTTTTTAACCCTCATTTTCTTCTTCATCTTAGGCGACATAATATGGGTGCCTTCCTTATTTCTATTTCTCCTGAGTTTGATTTTCTTGCCTGGCAACATTCTGTGTGACTAGCTAGTTGTTTCTCCAGAGTTTGAGTTGTCCTACCAGAATGGAGGTAGAATCAGTAGGGGTACAAATGTCCTTTAGAGATATGGGTGGTGGTTTAGTGATGATGCGTTGCAGCACTGACTGCTTGAAACCTCTAGCTTCTTTGTGGGATAAACATGGAACTTTCTCCCGCAGGAAAGAGTGACAGTTTTGGGAGCTCACAGGGGCAGTCTACCTTGTCCTACAGGTTCACTAGGAGTCTGTGGCTGTGAGTGTTTGGGGAGATATTAGTACGCAATTTAAAAACAGACCATCACATTCTAGGTAAAAATATGTACATCCCTCAGGAAGTTTAAGGAAAAGAAAAGGAGAAGCAGAAGGAATTTCCTGCTTTATGTATCCGAGTTGCAGTTCTATGACTTTGTGGGGTATGAGTTTGTACTCTGCTCAGTTGAAAGGGATTATGAGATTAGAAATAATATTTTATCACCATATCAATTCCTACTCCTTAACCTGGCCCCAGGCCCTTCATCTTTTTATCTAGATAGAGTGACGGTAGATTTCAAAAATAAAAGTACTAGATGAGAACAAGGGACTGGGACAGGAAGTTGACGATCTTACTTAGTTCAACAGCCACTAGATGTTAGTTTAACTCTTCAGATATAATTTTATTGAAATATTTGACCACAGTTTGATGGAAGATTAAACCAGTGTGCTATTTTGGAATATAGAATGCATATGAGTTGGGATACACAGGCCTTCCGTGATCCATCTTTTTAATTATTAAATTATTTTATTGGGGGTCACTTACATCTATCACAATCTATACATTTACCCAGTGTGTCAAGCATATTTGCACCTATGCTGCCATCATCATTTTCATCATTTTCAAAGCATTCTCTTCGTGCTTGAGCCCCTGATATCAGTTCCCCAATACTTCCCTCTCCCTCCCCCACCCTCTCTCCCTCACAAACCCTTGACAAGTTATCAATTATAATTTTCATTTCTTACATCATCTTCCATTGCCGCTCACTTACTTTTTTGTTGTTTGTCCCCAGGAGAGGTGATCAATTCCCCCTTTCTCACTCCACCCTTCCTCAATCTTCCTAGTATCTCTAATCTCATTGTTGGCCCTGGGAAAGGGGGTGGTTAATCTATCCTGGATTCCCAGTGTTGCAGAGTTTTAACTGTAGCAGTGTGCATGCTCTGATCTAGTTCGATTTGTAAGGTAGAACTGAGATTGTGATAGTGGGAGGAAGGAAGTACCAAAGTACTAAAGGAAAGTTGTGTGTTTCATTGATGCTATATTGTGCCCTGATTGGCTCATTTCTTCCCTGTGACCTCTCTATAGGGGGGTGCTATATTGTCTGCAGATGACTTTGGGTCTTCATTCATTGCCCCCACTTTCCTGCATTCACCTTGTGTATGATTGTTCTGGGTCTTAGATGTCTTGTACCTGATCCCATCAGCACCTCAGGATCTCACCAACTGGGGTGCTTCCTCCATGTGTGTTCTGTTGTTTCTCAGCTAGATGGCTGCTTGCTTATCTTCAAGCCTTTAAGTCCCCAGATGCTATATCTTTCAAGGGCCAGGCACCATCAGCTTTCCTCACCACATTTGCTTACATACCCATTTAAAAAGGAGACAATCTCAATGAGTTGATTTATTTACATCTTCTTTTACATTGGAAATAATAGCCATGTAGAACAGAAAGGATAAATACGACTTCCAGGGTTTAAATGAAAATAAACATCCCCTTCAGGCTCTCAGGCTGCCCATTTCCCATTATGCTTCTTTGGCCATCCTCTCTCTGCAGTGACCATTTAAGATGAACTTGGTAGCAATAGTCACTCTTGGTGGTCTAATTAGATCTGGTTCTTTCTCTCATTGTAGCTAGTATTTCTTCTGTCCTCTTATAAGTGTGGAACAGTTCCTTCTTCAGCACTGATTAGAGTTCTGTTAGGTTCCCTGGATTAGGCAGAGCCTCGGTCGATAGGCCCTCTGCCAAATGACTTCCAACATTCGCTAGCTATTGGCCAGAAGTGAGTTTTCGTGACACAAAACTAAAAATGTTTTTAGTTCCTAAAAATGTTTCTCACCCATTCACTCCCAGTGATTTAGTGTCTTATAGTAAGGTCATTAATATGTGATGCTTAAATTTGGCTCTTCTTATATTAAAAAAATCTCTATAGTTTCTATTCAAGCCCCTGTTCTCTTTATATTCAGAACATCTCAGTTTCAATAAATCTTGGCAGACTTGGGACCGCATTGTGGTCAGATGCCATCAAGTTAGTTCTAATGGTGATTCCATGTTCACAGAGCAGAACTGTACTCCCTGGAGTTTTCAAGGCTATGACCTTCTGGAAAATAGTCTGGCTTATCTTTCAAGTTACCTCTACCTGGGGGAGTGCAGGTTGGGGACCCAAAGCCCATCTGTAGGTAATGGACTTCCCCTTACAGAGGAGTCACAGGGACAAGACAAACTACTTAGGTTGCAGTGTAACAATGATGAAGCATAAGTTCCTCTAGTTCTTCAATGCTTCCTCCTCCATACTACCATGATTCCAATTCCACTTTGCAAATTTGTCTAGATCAGAGTATGTACACTGGTACAGATAGGAACCAGAAACATAGGGAATACAGGACAGATGATCCCTTTGGGACCAGTGGTGAGAGTGACAATACTGGGAGGGTGGAGGGAAGGTGAGGTAGAAAGAGGTAACCCATGATAAGGATCTACATATAACCTCTTCCCTGGGGTACAGTTAATGGGCATGTGGGTGAGGGGATACAGTGGAAAATGTAATATAAGGCAAACTAATAATAATTTATAGATTATCAAGGGTTCATGAGGGAAGCCAGCAGGAAGGGAGGAGAAAAATGAGGATCTGAGACCAAGATCCTTAAATAGAAAGCAAATATTTTGAGAATGAGGTGGGCAACAGATGTACAAATGTGCTTGTCACACACTAGATGGATGCATGGATTGTGATAAGGGGTGTATGAACCTCCAATAAAATGATTAAAAAAGCAACACAAAGCAAATTGCCAAACTTTTAGGTAGTAGTTGAGTGCTTCATTATCTGTGTCACCCACGAATTCCTGGATCATGCAAGAGGCATGTGGAGTTGGATTTTCAGGGAGAAGGCCTATGACTTATGGTTCTTTCTATTCACTTATTGTAAAGAGGCCTGGTGGCATAATGTTTAAGCACTAGGCTGCTAAGTAAAAGGTTGGCAACTTGTTATGTTTTTTAAATCATTTTATTGGGAGCTCAAATATCTCTTATCACAATCTTTGAGTTTGAACCAACTTTTGAGTTTGAACTAACTCAAAAGTTTGTCAGAGAAAAGCTAGTGATTTGCTATTGTGAAGATCACAGGCTGGAAAACCATATGGAAATGTTCTATTCTGTCACATGGGGTTTCTAGGAATTGAAATTTACTCACTAGTCCTAACAAAAGCATTCACTTATTTTATCTTTATTAAATATTTTCTATGTCTCAGACAATATAAAGATGCAAGAGATATAACTCATGCTTCAGAAAAATGATATAACATTCTTCAGGTATTACTAAATAGAACTAGGGAATTTTAAAATAGAATTTGTATTAGGATATAATTCTTCCACCAAAAAAAAGAGAAAGAAACTGAAAAGGGCTGAGCCCCGGTGGCGTAAGTCGTTGAGTGTGGGACTGCAGCCTGCGGGCTTGGCAGTTCAAATCCATGGTCTCAGGAGCAGCACTGGCTAGCACCCATACCTCCAGAGGCAGTGATACCCATCAAAAAAAAAAAAGAAGAAACTGAAATAATTCTTCAAAGGTGATATTGAACATTTCATAAAAGGTATTCATTAACAATGAGTTATTAAACATCACACAGTGATAGCAACATATTTCTTATGCTCCTGGGTAGTGCATTTAGATACTTGGTTGCTATCGAAAAAAGATCACCAGTTTAAAATAAAATAAATAATTGTCAGTTCAAGTTCACCCAGATGCATTTCAAAAGAAAAATTCTTTCTGTGTTAATTTGGGTAAAGCAGGGAAACAAATCCATAGACACTCACATGTGTATAAGAAAAAGATTGATATAAAATGATATAAAATTGAATATTGAAAAACCATCCCAGCCCCATCCAGATCAAGTCCAAAAGTCTGATATTACCCCATATGTTGATACCAACCATAACTTCTTCTTTAGACTCATGAAACATATGCAATGATGCTGAATGCAGGATGATTACAAGCCAATGGATGGAAAGTCTTGTGGAACCAGTGGCAGTAGTGGCATCTTGGTGCTGGCAGGTCTCACCTTCAGCTCTAGGGTTCTAGTATAACTTCATGTGTCTTGTCAACTGCAAGGTCTCCCAGGGCTCCATGTCAGTAGAGAGTCTTCAAGGGAGTAAGCATGTGTCCTGTCTTCAGTGAACTTTTTATCTCCTTAGCACATCCAAATGAGGTCATCAGGCTGCGACCTGATTGTCAGGCTAAACTTCACCCCGTTCACTCTCAAATTGACAACAGATTATGTAACTACCACACTTGGCAATCTACTTCTGAGGAAAACCAGCCACTGGAAGCCCTACTGCACACATGCTGCTTTGATGAACATGTAGTTGTTATGCATTGAATGTGATATGATGACACGTTTTTATGTCCCTTTTAAAATAAAAACAAAACAAATTTTTGTTTCTATGGAGTCTATAATTGAGCAGGAGTATACACAAAAATTAAAATTATAATATGTTAGAGTGTGATAACTAGAAAAACAAACAGCAGAGCAGGTCTTAGGAATCCCAAGTGGACATTATTAGGATAGCCCTTACTAAGGAGTTTACTTGTGCAGATGATGGGTATCTGAGTGAAGAACATTCCAAGAGAGTGGAACAACAGCTACAAAAGTACCAAAGTGCTGTGAGGCAGTTATGAAATACATAACTCTCCTCTAGTTCTTTACTATTTTCTCCCCTTACTATTATGGTTTTTGTTTTATCTCCTTAATCTTCTAAACCCGCATATGTTCATTTGAATAATTAAGATCATTCAATGCATAAAATCCAAGATAGATTAAAACCTTCAGAAACAGTAATGGGAGTAATGATTTCCTGAGGGCATGCGAAGGTGGGAGGCGGGTGGTGGGGGTGGGGGGGAGAAGAGGGAACTAATAGCATTTATGGCTGTCTAACTCCACTTAAAGGGAATGGATAACAAAATTGTAGGTGAATAGATACATTGAATGGTGTAAGACAGGGCAATATATAAATATAATAATAAATATTCCTGGGGGGAATATGGTGGAAAAGGGGTGTGGGATATAAAAAGACTGTCCCCAGCTTGTCTCCCCCAAATATATGTCAGTCCTAGAATACAGCTTGCAACTATTGATAAATGATTGTCAAGCTATCTCCCTGAAGACATCAGCCATCTAGAGCAATCAGATTGTATAGTCTATCTCACCTTGAGTAAGAGCCACTCCCTTCTGATAAGGATAGTAGTAGACTGTTTCCTGAAGGAGTGCTCAGAGAGGTCAGGCCCACTTGGAGACCAAGGTTAGTCTGTCATCATGAATTGAGGGTCCAAGCTTCTTGTCATATGTATATCCCTAGTCCCTTGTCTTCCTATTATGTGTGCACCCCTAGCTCATCTCCTTCCTGTGATGTGTATGCCTGTTGTGCAACTGCTTTTTGTGATGTATATCTTTATCTGTAATCAGGGGGCTCGAATGCACCCAAAATATATATACTTTGGTTAATAATAAACTTCTCACTCCTGCCCTCTCTGCCTGCACTGACCTGTTTGTTGAGATTATGGCCATCCAGGAGTGAACAAGCTACCATGAAATGTGTCTGACTGCTTCATTTCTCTCTCTCTCTCTCTCTCTCTTCCATCTCTCTTCTTCTTCACATGAGTTTATTATAAACTTTATATACTTTAACTGTACAATTGTGCCTACTGATCCTGTTCTTAGTTGTGAGGGGCTGACTTCCTCCACAAAGGGGATCTTATATCAGAGAGTTCAGGAAGAAAGAAATTCTTTCAAAACTGATGGTGGCAGTAATTGTGCAATTATGCTTGATCTAATTGAATTATTGATTGTTCTATATCTGTAAGAGCTCTCAATAACAATGATTTTTTTTTAAAAAAAGTACCAAAGTGGGAGTATTGTAGGAACATGCTCTACGGCCTCAATGAAAGCCCATGTGGCTGGGCATAGTGGAGATGGTAGGGATAGAGGAGTTAGAGAAGTAATGAGTGATGAGACCATATAGATTTGTGAGATGATTTAAAAATTTTTAGTTTTTACTCTGAGATAAATGAGAACCATGCAAGATTTAAAGCACGGTAGTGACAGGATGTGACATACTATACATACACATCCAAACAATACTTGAATTTCAGAAAACACATTCATGGAGAAAAAGATAGAAGCAAAGACACCTGCTAAGAGGATGTTCTTTCAGTTTTCAGGTGAGCGTTGGAGGTGGTTTGCAGAAATTGGATCGATTTTATCCAGTATATTTTAAAGGTAGAGTCAACAGCATTTATTGAAGTATTAGGAATTGTTTGGAGAATAGAAGCAAGAAGAATGGCTCCAAAGTGTGTCAACTGAGCAGATGGATGGATAGAATGCCATCAGGGAGAGACAGTACTTGGAACAATTACTTTTTGAGGAAGATCAAGAGTTCAGTTCCAAACAGATCAAACTACCTTTGTTATCATTACAATTCATTTTTAAAAATGGAATAAGTTAGGGCCAGGGAAAGTATGAATCAATGCTATATATCCTCTGACTCAAGTGTTGGCTCAGAGTGGGATGTCCTTTCAGATGTGGAAGGGAAAGAAGATGCAGGTTGTAAGCATGCCACCACCAGCTCATGCTTTTCCTGGTCCTCACTTGAACAACTTAAAAAAATTAATCCTCGTGATAACAGATGCACCAGGCACATTGCATGTTAATTCATGCCTACATGTATAATGAAATATTTTAGTTAGAGGCTAGTGAAAGCAAATATCTTCTTTATTCAATCATGTAAACCAGACTTTTGTGCTGGGACTGCAGCCTTAGAACTCTGGAGTGCTTTACCATAGATAGGCACCTTTCACGTGCAGTAGTCATCTTCACAACAATCTTAAGTGGTAGTTCAGTGGGGTTATCCTTTTAATGATCAGAGGGCTAGAGTGACTTGCCCGATATAAAATGACCTGCTCAAGTTTCCAGGATCTCTAAATTCAAGGCCAACCATTTCCCCAATGGCTTTCTGCCACTCAATATTTTATTTCAAGCACGCCAAAACTACAAATTGTTAAGGTAGTACAATGAACACTTGTGTATCTTTCACTAAGCTCATTTTACATTGCTCTTTTGCCTCCTTACACGACTGTGTCTTTACATATGCACATGCACACATACAGTTTTGTGCAAATGATTCAAAAGTAAGTTGCAGCCATCCTGGCATCTCCAAATGCATATTGCTGTGTCACTCAAGAATAAGGACATTCTCTTTCATGAATCTTTTTACATTTAAGAAACCTAATTATGATAATAAATCAGTAACATCATCTACCGTACCATCTCTAAGTACCCTTCTTTAACTGCTCCAGCTGTCTTATAGCTGCACTTTCATTTTGTTATCCAGATACTGATCTAGGGTCATTTAAATGTTGGGTTTTTAATCCCTTTTAAATAATAACAATTATTTTTCTTATTCTTAATGTTGTTATTACTTTAAATGGTAATTAAAACATTTTCCAGGTCATTTTGTCATAGTTCCCCCCACTTCTGCATTTAGCTTTCTCACAGTTAAATTTAGGATTAAACAAGTAAGGAGAAATACTTGTGGAGTAAACCTCTGGAGAGTTCCTTCTGATCATACATGAAGAATATGAATAGCCTTGCAGAATGCATTAGAAAGTGGACTAATAGAGAAAGACAGACATGCAGAGGAAGCTGAAATTGACAAATAGGATATACTAAGGATAAAACACCAGTGTGCATCAAAAGACTTCACTAAGAGAGGAATAAGAAAACTCCCAGACTGGGAGAAGATCTTTTGCAATGACACATCAGACAAAGGGCTTATTATTAAATATGTACAAAACTGTATTAACTTATAATAAGAAAAAAATTAATTTTCCACTCAGGAGGTGGACAAAGGACCTGAACAGAAGTTTCACCAGGTAGAATACTCAAATGGCCAGTAAAAATATGAGAAAATGTTTCATGTTGATGAACCATCAGAGAAATGTAATTTAAAAGAACTATGAGATACCACCTAACACCCTGAGGATAGGGCAATGAAAACAATCAGCAACAAATGTTGTAGGGGATGTGTCAAGATAAGAACTCTCATTCACTGCTGGTGTTATTGTAGATACATACAGCTATTGTGGAAATCAATCTGGTGATATATAAAGCAAATGGAAAGTGAGCTACCTTACAAACAAGCAATCCCCTTATTGGGCATATTCCCAGAAGAAGTAAGAAATAGACTGCAATGTTTATTGTGGTACAATTCACAATGACAACAATCTGGAAAGAACCTAAATTCCCATTGATAGATGGGTGGATTAGAGATCCCTGGCACATTCACACAATGGAGTATTACATATCCCTACAAAAAGTGATGAACACATGAAGTACATTGTCTCATGGTAAGTTGGAGGAAATTATGCACAGTGAAGTTAGTCAAGCACAAGATGAACCCATTGAGGTAAGTCCAATCAAAACAATGGGTTCAGAAGAAAAACTATTTAACACTTTATGTATGGGTTGAGGGACAGGCACACAGGCAGGGGACAGACCAAGCCCAATGATGTATGCCACAATACCAACATAATGAAGGGGAAAAAAGGGATGGGAAGGAGGGGAAGACAAGAAAAAAGGGGGGAAAGTGGAAGGTCCTGGGGAGACAAGGCACTAATCTATCAGGGGAAGGGTACTATTTATGCCTTCACAGGAAAAGGAGAGCGGACCAGACCTCAATGTGGTGAGCCAGGTCTTGAGAGCAACATATTGGCATGAAACAATGAGCTAACAGAGAGGGCTGCGAGGCTGGGCTGGTACTTAAACCCCCTCTGTAGAAGAATGAACTACAGAGAACAGCATTGAAAATACAGCCTAGGGAGATAGGCAGGTGTGTTGAGAGTGAATGAGAGAGAGAGAGTGAGAGTGAGAGCGAGAGCGAGAGAGAAAGAGAGAGAGAGAGAAGAGAGAGAGAGAGAGAGAGAGAGAGAGAGAGAGAGAGAGAGAGAGAAAGAGAAGTATCCTGGCCCATCAAATTTTCAGGATGACATTCCTTCCTAGAACAGCCAATTCACAGAGAGGACTATAGGTTCGACCTTACCACAATGTCCCCTCACTGACTCACAGCACTACAAGGTGGAGGGTGAGGGCAGCAAGGAGACAGAGGTGGGAATTGTGCCTGGTCTGACCCCCCTACACCAGGGTATAACACAAAGAGAATGCAACAGAGTAGCAAGGGGAGCAACCCAACAAAGTCCCTGAGGAATTCTGAAAATAGACTCAGACTGTTGGAGGGGTGAGGGAAGGGGCACAGATGGTGGTAGGGTTTGGCACTGCATCAGACTGGATCAGAAAACATTCATGAGGGTCAGCAGACAGACCTAGAAGTAGTCATAGGCTATTTCCTTTTCTTTATTTTTTTTTCATTTCTATCTATATAAGATAGGCAGGATAAACAATATAGAGGAGAAAACAATGGGGCCAATGGTTCCAGGTGGACAGGGGAGAGGGAGAGGTGGGGAAAAGGAGAGGGAAGTCAATAAAGCCAGGGAAAGGGGACAAAAAGCTAAAATTGATGACAAGGAGGATATAGAATGCCTAGTGGGGTTCAGTCAAGTACAAAGTAGCTGAAATGAAGTATCTAGTGTAGAATGAAGGTCAAACATGATAGTAGGACAGGAGGAAAGTAAAAAGAAATAGAGGAATGAACGAGGAGGCAAAAGACATGTATAGGGATATAAGAATAGGCATACACATATGTGAATATATTAATATATAATGATAGGGACATGAATCTAGTACATATATTTATAGGCTAAGCCTTAAGGTAGCAGATGGACACTGGGGCTTTATTCAAGTCCTCCCTCAATGCAAGAACACTTTGTTGTAATAACCTGTCATTTTGTGAAGTTCACCTTTCTGACGGGTATATGAACTAATATGGTAAAAAAAGCTGATGATGCCCAGCCATTACAGGATATAGTGTCTGGGGTCTTAAGATAAACAAGTGGCCATCTAACTTGGAAGCAAGAAAGCCTATGTGGAAGAAGCACAACAGTCTGTGTGACCATGAGGTGTCAATGGGGTCAGGGATCAGGCATCAGAAAACCCAAAACAAACAGTCATATTGATGTGCATGGGTGGGGGTGGTGGAGGGGAGACACAAAGCCCATCTGTAGATAATTGGACAGCCTCTTACAGAAGGTTCACAAGGAAGGCATGAGGCAGCCAGAGCATGTATAGCACCTATGAAACATACAGCATTCCTCTAGTTCTTTAATGCTCTCTCACCCACACTATCATGACTCAAATTCTACCTTACAAATCCAGCTAGACCAGAGTATATACGTATGTACAGAGAAGAGCTCTTGACATATGGAATCCAGGAGAGATAAATCCCTCAGGACCAATAATAAGAGTAGCAATCTCACGAGAGTAGGGGGTAAAGTGATGAGGAGAAAGGGGAAACTGATCACAATGATTGGTGTAGAACTGCCCTCCCCAAGGTACAAACAACAGAAATGTGGGTGAAGGGAGATAGAGGTTGGTAAAAGATATGAAAATAATGATAATAATTTATAAATTGTCAAGGGTTTATGAGGGAGGGAGGAAAAAAATGAGGAGCTGATATCAAGGGTTCAAGTAGAAAGAAAATGTTTTGAAAAGAATGAAGGCAACAAATGTACAAATGTGCTTGATACAGTTGATGTATGGATTTTTATAAGAGCTGTAAGAATCCCCAATAAAATAATTTTAAAAAAGCCTATATGGAAGAAGCACACCAATCTGTGTGATCACGAGGTGTCAATGGGATCAGGTATCAGGCCTCAGATGACCCATAACAAACGACCATTCTGATGTGAACAAGAGGGGTCGGAATGGAGACCCAACGTCTATCTGTAGACAATTGGACATCCCCTCATAGAAGTGTCACAAGGAAGGGACGAACCAGCCAGGGTGCACTACAGCACTGATGAAACACACAACATTCCTCTGGTTCTTTAATGCTTCCTCCCTTCCACTATCATGAACCTAGTGCTAGCTTACAAATCTGGATAGACCAGAGCATGTAGACTGGTACAGATAGGACCTCTGGACACACAGAATCCAGGACAGATAACCCCTCAGAAACAACAATAAGAGTAGCAATATCATGAGGGCAGGGGGGAAGTAAGGGGAGAAAGGGGAAAATGATGGCAATGATTGATGGCAATGTCTCCCTGCCCAGGGAGACACACAAAAGATAAGCATAGGTGAAATGAGACAGCAGATGGTGTAAAATATGAAAAATGAAAATAATTATAAATTACCAAAGGATCACTATGGTGGGAGGGAGCAAAAAAAGAGGATCTGATACTAAGGACTCAAATACAGAGTGGATGTTTAGAAAATAATGATGGCGATAAATGTACAAATATGCAATAAAATTGTTTTTTTAGAAAGGAAGAAGGCATCGGTGATGTTCTTTTATATCAGGAGACACAAAATGCCATCTTGCTCTACTGTTGGTGATATTAAGTTTGATAACTGGATAATAGATGTACCAGGCACATGGGGGAAATGCTACCCTCATAAACTATCTCTCTTTTAATTAAGAAATTATCTGTGGGACAATAGTTTTAGACATTTTAATATCCACTCATGCTTTAATTAGTTATTACATCAGTTGGTACAAGATTCCAATGACCTCCACATGATACCTAAAGGCCAGGAATCTTCTGTTACCAAAAGTTTTACCTTGACAATAATCTGAGATCATTGGGTCTGGTAGAAACCCTTTAGTGAAGGAAGGAGCAGGAAAGTAGCCAGGGATCAGAAAACTGGGGGTGGTGTGTGGGGGGAGGTGTGGGGTGGGTGGGTGTGTTCTGAAGTACAGGGCAGGGACATTGTTTTCAAGCAGAAGGGCTTCTATGGTAACAGAACTGTTTCAATTCTGTAGTTTTGTGGTACTCACAGTTTGTGTTACTCTACATTTTTTTCAAAATACCTTTATGTTTGTGATGAAGGGAGGGAAAGCATTAAGAAATATTTGATACATCTAGTTTTTACCCCTTTTACTATGTTTTAAAATTTTTCTGAGCCTTCTTTTGGTCCCCTTTTGTCCTCTAGCTTCTCCTTATCTCTTTCTAAACTCCCTCCCTTCAATAATAATAGAAATCCTCAAAACTTGTTTCTGAATCTTATATTTTCTCACTTTACCTCTTCCAGTTGAGCAGTCCACCTTTTGGTACTTCTTTTCCTTGTTTGAACTTATTGTTCTTGTTCTGCTAGCTAGAAATCATAAGACATTTACTTATAATATATAATGCTACAGTCTCCAGTCTTCATAAACCAAACACCTGAATTTTTGTAACTACTCCATAGGACATGGTAATATATTCTCAAATAAACATTTATGGACTCGTCTAAAATAAGCTATTTTAGAATACTTTATTCTGAGAGCCACACCCATTCTCCTTCTATAGAACTAAAAAAATAGGAAGTTTTTTTCCTTTTAATCTTTTCTTGGTAATTTCTAACTACGTTTTTGTCCTGTGGTTTCATCAACTGATAAGTGCTGTCATGTACAGAAGAAATTCTTCTGCGGTATGGACATGAGTTAAAGAATACCTGTGAAAATGAACATTTAATACTAACATCCAGTTTCTATGGCAATACAAATAAGCGGATTTTCTCTAGCCTTAACTATGCCACACATATTTTATAGATTATTATCATGATCTGTTTTATAAATTAAACTAATCTAGTGATTTCCTCCCCCAGGTTTCCTTGTTTCCATTTAGTTTACTTATTTACAATGAATTCCCACAAAGCTCTACTAGTTTTTCTTGAATAATTTACAAATCAGATGAATAATAGCAACACTATGGTGAATGAGAGATTTAAGTGACTGATTGATATGATTGATGTATTTAATTCTCAGGATCTAAGTTAGGGATGAAGCTCAAGTCATGGATGAAGAGGGTCTTCTGTACTGGTGGTATATGAAACTGCTTTGAATTGGCTTTCAAAAAAGAAATTGTAAAGGAATATTTTGCTCTGCTTCAAGGCCCTTCACTTACCATGCCCTGTTTCTAGCAGTCAAACAATTTTACTTTCTTCTAAATATTAGTTTAATCCTCACAAAAACTTCCTGAGAAATTAGGGCCCATTTTATAGGATGAATAATATTCTAAAGAATAAATTGTCTTTAGAGGGTTGGTTTTGAAACTAGTTTAAGATCAACCCACAGCTTCTCAATAGCAGTTGGCCCTGGATATTAATCTTCTTATCAAGTACCACAAATAAACACAAAGCATATGTTATAAAACATTGGTTCTTGTGTACAGTAGAATTAACTTTGGAAATTAAAATTTATTGACTCTATTACAGTAGTTCAGGTCTACATCAGAAAGTTTCTGAAGTCTCCTTCAATTCTTATAACAATGAATTCCAGCATATGTTAACAAGATCTCATTTTCAGTATTAAGTGTTACTATAATATTACAGACTTCTATTATAAGTAAAAAATGTATCATTTAACATAAATGCAATTTTAAGAGGAAATGACGAGTCAAGTAGTTTTTAATAAAATTATAGTTTTAAGTGGAAAGATTTGATATTTTATTGTCTTGGAATTTAAATATTTATTGTGTTTCTGACTCAGAAATGTTGACAATATCTTGAAAACACATGTGTTGTGGTTTCAGAAAGTCACAAACCATGAAAAGGTCAAACTCTGCTGTAGCAGACTTTTTGACATCTTAGCCTTTGCCTTTGAAACCTGAGGCATTATTTAGATGAAATAAAAAATATGATATTTTGATATTTTTTGCATAATAAATGGTTTCGCTGCACAATCAAAATATATGTGAACATGATAAGAACACTGTGCTGCAAGATAGCTGAAAATATAGAAGACATTTATTTCACTGTTCTTAGAAAAAAGCTTCAGGACTGCCCCCCCTCAATTAACTTTTACTTTCTGGGTTTGACCAACTAAATACAAACAATTTTTGAAAATCCCTAATTCACAGCCGTTTTGATTCTGACGCATAATGACCCTGCATGTCAGAATGACACTACTCCTGGGGCTTCTGAGAGTAAATCTTCACGGGCACAGACGGCCATTTTTCTCCCATTGAACATGTGACGGGTTTGGAGCGCTGACATCGAGGTTGGTCATCCAATACAGAATCCAGTGCTTACCGGTCTCCCTTCAACTCAGTTTGGGGTTAAAATTAGATTTGTTCCTACCACCAATTACCAAAGAGTCGCTTCGGGCTCCTGGTGACCCCCGGTGTGTCAGAGAGAAATGTTGTAGAGTTCTAAAATGGTTGGTTTTTCAATGTCTCCACCTGTGAGTTCCAACCCTTTCGGGGAGGTCGAGTGACCCTTTCACAGGGGTTGTCTGGTTCATAACAGTTGCGAAATTACAGTTATGAAGTAGCAACAGAAATAATTCTATGGTTCTGGGTCACCACAACGTGAACTGTATTAAGGGGTCGGAGCATGAGGAAGGCTGCGAACCACAGCAGGTGAAGCCAGGGCATGAACTATTTGTACCACTCAAGGCCCCCAAGATGACAGCAACGATTGTGAAACAAGAGCTCTCTGCTTCTTCCCCGTTCTGCTCCAGAAGAAATCTGCCACACTCTCAGCTTAGATAGTTTTGAGAATCCCTAGGAGGTGGTTTCAAGTGCCACTTGGTGCTAGTTCTCTTGACTACCAGGGGAGGGATCCTATTTTCTTCCTCTTGGGCACATTGCTGTGATGTCAACAACAGTGGCAGTTATGTAACCTCTGTCGTGAAGCCTCAGCTGGTGAAAGCTCATCATCTTGTTATGGTTGCTCAATGCTGTTCCACGCAGTTAACTGATGTCTGTATTGTGCTGCTGCCGCCACAGCCGCCAACAGTAAAGATACAGTTGACCTCTACTCTCAGTGACTCATGGGCGTTTTGGAGAATGAAGTGCTGTTTCTTTTTTAGCCTTTGTCTTTCACAGAATTTTTCAATCTATGAACTTGAGCTGAAGGAAAATGGCGATTGGCCTTTGATGCTTTCTACCCTTTGCAGGAGTATGTGGCTCAGGTGGTACCTTTCTCAGCTGCTAACTGGCAATTAAAACCAGCCAAAGGAAGAAAGATGTGCTCGTCTGCTTCTGTACAGATTTATAGCCTGCGACCCTGTGAGCAGTTCTATTCTGTCCTTTACTGGGGACTATAAATTGAAATCAACTGCATGGCAATGTTTGTTTGTTTGTTTTTAAGGAAGGTTAGCCTCGGGATACTTATAGTCTCCTCATCTCTCAACTAAATAAGCCCTGAAATTCCTGCAACTCAGGTTCTCCAGCTATGCCTAGATATGCCCGATTCCGAGTTTTCAACTTCTTTAGATTTAAGTCTGGACCCCTACTACATTACCACATACTGTAGAAAAATTTAAAATTGAGAAGGAGAGTTTTCACCCTCAAAATGTCTTCATCTTGTTTATATGTGTGAGTATAAATGAGGTTAAATACAATGGAATTTTCCCATAATCTTTTTAAAGGCCCCTTGCTGTATGTGGACAGGCAGTGTGTTAGTCTGAGTGGACTAGAGAAACAAATTCATATGCAGGCATATGTATAGAAGAGAGAGCTTTTTGTGTATGTGTGGCATCACTGCCCTGGTGGGAATAGGAAGAAAGAGAGTTTTATGTACAAAAGCAACTGGACATTAAGAAAACATCCCAACCCAGTCTAGTTCAAGGTCATAAGTCTGATATTAGCCCATATGTCCAGTCTATAAAGTCTTCCTAAGACTCAGGAAACATGCACTCACAGAGAATGAAAGATGATCACAAGACAGTGAATAGAAAGCCTTTGAATCCAGTGGCGTTGTAAGCATCTCAGTGCTGGCAGGACTCTCTCTGTGGCTTCACTGGCTTCAGAGGTCTGGTTGCATCCATGTGGCTTATCCTGCTCAGGGCATTAGGGTGGTCCCCTGTGTCTTGCCAGCTCCAATATCTCCCAGGGAGTGAGCAAAGAAAGATAATGTCTCCTGCCTCCAAGAAGGAATTACCACATTTCCCAGAATTCTCAGAGGAGAAGGCCATGCCCACATAGAGGTCTCATTGTCTATCTATAGATTGAAAAGCTGGACTCCACGCCTACCCTCTTCATCCTCAAATTGACACCAGAGTAGGTGACTGCCACAGACACGTATATATACACTATCTTATATAGGTAAGACTCTAAGTATTACTCAATTTTTAGTAATGTTTTCAGTACTTAATCGCTGGCATATATCAAATATTCAATAGCAACTTTCTACATATATTAATAAGTATGTTTCAAATTCACAGAAAGACAAAAATCAATCAGCAAAGTGTAGGTAAGGAATAGAAATGAATTCTTCAAGGTTAATAAAGTTTGTGTGATTATATGACAATACTATACTGGCCTCTGTCTAATCATTAAAGTCATTAGGGGCGGGTGGATTTGCAGCTGGGACACAGACATAGCTGAGCCAAGGCTTCAAACATCGTCATGATTCTCAGTGTTTTTCATGTCTGCTCGCTTTCTACTTCTTTCTGCCTGGTGGCTGACCTTGCCGTGTGAAAAGATGTCTTCGCGTTGTTGGGTTCTACATCTGGCCCCAGCCAGCCAGTTGGACTCAGTGCTAGTTCTAAAAATTCCTCAGGATTCTGATTGGTTGTCTGGGAATTCTTTTTTTTTTTTTTGGGGGGGGAGGGGTATCACTGCCTTTTTGTTTGTTTGTTTGTATTTGTTTTTTGGGCATCACTGCCCTCTGGTGGTCGTGGGTGCTACCCAGTGCTGCTCCTGAGAGCCGCCGCTGGATTTGAACCTCCAAGCCCGCAGGCCGCAGTCCCCGTACTCAACCACTTACGCCACCAGGGCTCAGCTTGTCTGGGCATTCTTAGTATTTTATTAGTGCTGGTGTGGGGATGAGGTTTTGAAGCACCATGAGAATGATATAGATTGTTGGAGAATGATTCCCAGAAAGAGGAACTGGGAAAACAAATTTCTAGTTTTTTCTATAGATTCTTGAATTAGGATTTGAAACTCATTTTGGAAAATAACATGGATATTTGGCTGTGAATGTTTTCTACTTATTGAATTAATTTGGAAAGGAATTAAAGGACTAATCAAAATGATTTTCATGAAGTTTAATCTAATTTATGCTTTATATTCTTACTTTTTAAAATTACTTTTTAAGAAAAAAATTTCTCTTATTAAATATGTATTTCCTGTTTTAGAAATCCTTGTGAAGTGGTAATTCTTCCTTCAGGAATTAAGGTAAAAGTAAAGGAGAGAAGTCAACTTTGAAAGCTTTTTTACTCATATCTTTGTTTCAATATAGAAGCATGTTGCTTGTGGGGAAAGTAAAACGTTGTTTCTCTGTGTCACCTGTTGCAAGATAAAATTTATATAAGGAAACCAATACAAACAAACAACTTACTGCCACTTGCTCATAGCGATTCTATTAGACAGGATAGAAACGCCCCTGTGAGTGTCCAAGACTGTTTCCTTGAGGAGAAAGTTCCATCTTTCTACAGAGGAGAGCCTAGGGCAGTGGTTCTCAACCTTCCTAATGCCACGAGGAAGGTTTTTACAGAAAAAACCTTGCCAACCTCTAATCTAGTTGGCTGTCTGAGTAGGAGAGAAAGTAAGACTCTTTCAAATCTTTAGATTAAAACATAATTTCCGTCAAATGGCAGTGATATCCCCCCCCCCAAAAAAAAACCCACGTAATTTCCACATTACTAATGACATGAATTCCACATTTTTGAACGGAGCCCACATTAAAAATCTAATTCAGTTATTCATTTGTTAACTACACATACACGTTGTCATTGCTTGTCATTTATAATTATTTTCCTCTTATGAGATTTTATTTATTTTTGAAAAGGGTAAGAAACTAGATGTGGAACTACAAACTGAAATCCCCTAGGATTCTGGTGAAGTTATCAAGAATGAAGCGGGAGACTAGGGGGACAGCTGGCGAGCATGGGCCTATTGTCTGAAGTACTCACACTTCCCTGATGGTGCCATGCAGCTCTTGTTGCTGAACTGACACATACTGTTCTTATTCAGAATGCTCGCCTTCCCTTTTCCTGAGTGGAAAATCTCACTCAGCTTTCTAATTTGGTGTCACTTTCTCTGAAAGACCTGCAAACACTTTCCCCCTTCCCCCACCCCCCTTCCCCCCCTTTTTTAAAAGAGACAGTCTGAGGGAACTTTGTAACTACCTGTACCATGACATTTATGAGATAGTTGAGAAAACTTCTGTTTATAAATATGTCTCTTTCCATAGTATGTTCTCATAACTCAGAGATCATACTCATATCTTACACATTTTTACATCCATTCAATTGATGTTGGTTAAATGTCTCCTTTTCCAAATGCTACATAAATGCTTTCTTTTTAGAATGTGAGCAAATTAAGGGCAAGATGGCATCTTCAGTGACGGTATCAGGCTTGCGATAGGAGAGTCCCAATAAACACTGACTGAATAAGTTCTATTGTCATGTTCTGTGAAAATAAGCCAAATTTCATTAAAAGAAAGTAATCCCAATGTTCTCAGTGTCAAAGATTTAGCAGCATGAACAATTCAGTTAACACTTGATTACAATTAAAAGTTGGTTTATATTTTAGTTTTTCTATGAATGTTTAAACCATACCAGTTAATTTGAGGCAAATGAAAAATGGAGCCAAAATGAACGTTTACAGTTAAACTTTGGACAGACTTAGAAAGATTGAGATTCAAAGAGTGCACTGGATTGGAATTTTGTTTGGAATTTCTTGCAGCTGCTACAAATGGGATAGCCTAGAGGTGTGCAGATGGCGTAGCAGCAGCTGCTCTGTGAAGCAATGAAGTCGAGCAGGTCTTTCTGGTGGGCGAGTTCTTATCAGGAAACACTGCTCTATTTTGCTTTGTTTAAAATAGTACAATGACATTCTGGTCATCAATTCCTTCCTGCATCGGAATCTCTTGTGGACATTTTGGACAAAACAGATGGAACACCACTTCAGAGATTCTGAATGGCAGGCATCTTTATAAAGTTTGAGTGATTCTGATGTGTCCACAAGATTAAGGATTGCTGAAATACAGAGTCATGTTTCAGTGAAGGGTACTTTTGTTTTAAAATCATTAACTAGCCCAATCCAATGCTGACTGAAAGGTTTTGTCCTTATTAAAAATAACTGAGTTGGGCTCCTTTTTGGGAAAGCCCTAATCATGCTATGAATCTTGCATTAGAAACATTTTTCTTCTTGTGTTGGACAGAGCAAGCATGGACAATTACCTGTCTTTCAGTTATTTAAGGTTATGATTAACCTGGGAGATGATGCTAGTTCTTACACTCAGGTAAATGAAAACTAAGGTGTTTATCAAGACCGAGAGGTTCATAGGCATTCTTGGGTGAATTCTTGCTTGAAAAAGACCATAACCGACTTCAAAACAATGTGGGAGATACTAAATTTTTTTTCCGCATCACTGCCCTGGTGGGAGTAGGAAGCCCAACCTTGCTCCTGGAGAGCTGCAGCTGGATTTGAACCGCCAACCCTGTGGGCTGCAGTCCTGCACACAACCACTGCGCCATTGGGACTCAGCTGGGAGATACTAAATTGTGAGGTTTTACAGTTTTTATCACTTGACTTTTAGCAATCATTTTAGTGGGGCTCATATAACTCTTATCACAATCCATATACCCATCCATTGCATGTCAAACATATTTGTACATTTGTTGCCCTCATCCTTCTCAAAACATTTGCTATCTACTTAAGCCCTTGGTATCAGCTCCTCATTTTCCCCTCGCTCCTCACTCCCCCCCCCCCCCGATCCCTCATGAATCCTTGATAATTTATAAATTATTATTACTTTATCATATCTTACTCTGTCTGATGTCTGCCTTCACCCACTTATCCATTGCCATACCCCATGGAAGAGGTTATATGTAGATCCTTATCATCGGTTTCCCCTTTCTACTCCCACCTTCCCTGAATGACTCCTGATGTATTACAGATCATATGATAATTTTTGGATTCTATGTTAATCCATAATTAATTAAACACCATTGATTCCATGCCATTCTGAATATATCTGTCCTTTTTATTCAGTTAGTATTTATTTGCCCAACTTCTGTTTTATCATTTTGACTTGCAAGTATTTCATTTTCCTATAAAGAGGATGCTTTCCCTCTTCTTATTTTAGCAGTTCTTTCCTTTCTCTTCTTCTTTCTTTCACTTTATAGAAAGTCCTTTTCGCACTTTCTTATATGTTTGAAGAAGAGTAATACTTTTCTGCAGCATATACATTTTAAATCAGAAGACTCAAGTTTCAGTCCATTCTCTTCGATGTACACTGTGATGTTAGACAGGCTTTGTGAGGATCTCTTTCCATGCTAAGTCTGCAGATGATGCAAATGACGGATGCACTGGGCTACTAAACACAATGTTGGGGGTTTGAGTCCATCCAGAAGTGCCACAGAAGAAAGGGCTTCCAATTTACTGCCTGACAAAACCAGCCACTCACAACCTTATGGAGCACAATTGTATGCTGACAAAGATGGGGTCACCATGAATCAGAATTAGCTAGGTAGAACTGGACTGAGAAGAGTAATGGCTGAGTAGAGAGGGCCTGAGGTATATAATATGCTTTGCATTGGAAATGCCTGATGCACATTAGACCCTTGGAATGTGCAAATTTGTGCCTCTTGGCTCCTTTGTCTTGTGTTTACACTTATCATCACGGTTTGGTCCCTAGGTACAGTAAAGTCTTAGAGTCCTTTGTTAATGTCTTAGTGCTATCCTTAATATAGGCCTTTACCATGCCTGAGTTATTTGGATGGCGACTAGCTTTCTAACTCATCTCACACCATGGTGCAGAAATATCTTGTCCTTTACGCCAACTGTGTGATTTTTACATGTTTGCTGAATCCGAGGCACATTTCCACCCTGGCACAACATCCTCCACTGTTGAATGTCTTCTGCTCTATCGACCTTTGCCACGCTTATCATTTGCTACATTCCAACATGACTCTCCCACCCCCAGGACAGGACAGACTTGTCAGTATCTTAGTCCCCAGAGAGATACTACTTATACTGGACTCTTACTGTATCTCTGGGAGTCATGTGTGGAATTCAGAATTTTTCTTACGTGCTTCTCTACCTTTGGGGAGCACGTGAAGGTCTAGCTTAAACTTCAAGATTTCCCATCCTATTAAGCAAAGTCACAGAATCTATTATGCTCTCTGACTTAATGAACAGAAGCCCTGGTGGTATAGTGGTTCGGAGTTGGGTTGTTAACTGCAAGATCAGCAGTTTGAAACTACAGTCTGATCTATGGGAGAAAGATGGAACTTTTTACTATCAGAGAGAGCTGCAGTCTCTCAAACTCACAAAGCAGTTGCGTCAGAATCACCCCCACGGCAATGAAATTTTGTTGTTAAATTAAGGGATGTTAAGTTTTTTCTCTTCATTTAAGCACCTATCTTTCATTTTTTATTTGTTTTGTTTCAAGAGGTTTTAAAGTAACTTTTCTAGGGCTGAGCCCCACTGGCATAGTGGTTGTGTGTGGGACTGCAACCCACTGGGTTGGCTGTTCAAATCCAGCAGCCGCTCTCCAGGAGCAAGGCTGGGCCTCCTACTCCCACCGGAGGGCAGTGATGCCCCCCCCCCCAAAAAAAACCCCAACAAAATAAAGTTACTTTTCTGGAAGCCTTTTTGTTACTGCAATGAATCTATTGGCCATTTAAGAGTAAAAGCCTGACAACTTTTTGATTTTTAAAATTTAAGTCTTCTATAATTTGCTTAACTGTGACAGTTGTCAAGTTAATGAAATTAAGGTTTTATTTAATTTAGATATTGTGTTTTGAATATCTAAAATGAAGGCAATTTTATTTGTCCTCATTGAACTACCACATAGATCTCAATGTATAAAAATGAATCTTTGTAACTGAAAGCACTGTCTAAGTGGTAATATCCTATACACTTCTCACAAAACCCTCCCCACCCCCAAACAAAACAAAACAAACCCACTGCCATGGGATCGATTCCAAATCATAACCATGCTCCCTTCCTAGGGTCTCACAGACTAAATGCACAGTTGATAGCCTTATCTTCCTCTTAAGGAGAAGCCTGCAGGCTCGAACTGCCAGCACCATAGAACAGCTCCAGTGGGTTTCTGAGGCTGTCACTCTTTAAGGGAATAAAAAGTCTCATCTTTCTCTTGCTGATTGGCTTGTGGCTTTAAACCCCCAATCTTGTAGTTCGTAACAGTATCATCTAGAATGCCACCAGACCTCCTTGTGCTTGTATGAATGCATAGAATTGAAGGAATACTAGCTGGTGTGTTTGATAAACTAATAAGCACACGCACACACACACACACACACACTGATAGTAGACACCTAAGTTGTACTCAAGTGTGTCTTATGAGAGGGATGTCAATGGAGTGACTATTAGAAGCTATAAAAGAACTGAAGCAGTCAAAATGATATGGTGCTCTCCCATGACTTTGGCTTTGTATTGAGAAGTAGGCATTTTTTTTCCCACTGCTCTGCTATGTTAGTTGCTTATTTGGATTGGTGCCTTTTGCTGACAAACAATGCAATGATTCCAAGACCAAGGATATGAATGTACTTGCCATCGCTTCATTAACTGTCCTGAATCTTAGCTCTCTCCTCTGCACTCTCCATGTCTTTTTTTTCTTTTTAAAAAAATCATTTTATTGGGCTCATACAACTCTTTTTTTGGGGGGAGGGCTCATACAACTCTTATCACAATCCATTCACCCATCCATTGTATGTCAAGCACATTTGTACATTTGTTGCCCTCATCATTCTCAAAAGATTTGCTTTCTACTTAAGTCCTTGGTATCAGCTCCTCCTTTTTATCCCTCCGTCAACACTACCCCTCCCTCATGAATCCTTGATAATTTATTATTATTTTGTCAGATCATACATTGTCTGATGTCTCCCTTCATCCTTCCCTGTTGTCCATACCGCAGGGAGGAGGTTCTATGTAGGTCCTTATAATTGGTTTCCCCTTTCTACCTCACCTTCCCTTCATCCTCCTGGTATCACCACTCTCACCACTCGTCCTGAAGTGATCATCTGTCCTGGATTCCCTGTGCTTCCAGTTCCTATCTGTACCAGAGTGCATCCTCTGGTCTAGACAGATTTGTAAGGTAGAACTGGGATCATGATAGTGGGGCTTGGGGAGGGAGGGAGAGCACTAAAGAACTAGAAGAAAGTTGTATGTTTCATCGTTGCTATACTGAACCCTGACAAACATTATTTTCATTTTTTGCACACACACACACACCCCAAAAATACATTGCCTAAGTTTATTTTTAAAGTGTGCCTTAGTTAGGCTTATTTGTTTTAAAATTTAAAAGCATTCTCATTTCTCAAATAAGTACCACAAAAATAAAATGAACTAAATTCAAATACACAATTTGGTCACATTCTTTACTACATTACCTTATATATTTGAATTCTATTTTTCTCGGTAACATTAACTATTAAATTAAGCACTGTGCTTAATCTTTTTCAAATCTGTTCCTTGTGGTTTGAATGGCAGAAGGGGTCAGAGAATGACTGTGAATTTTTAAAATAAATTTAGAAAACACAGGAGAAATGTTGGGGTTCTCTTAAAGACTTGAAGGTCAACAAGTGGCCCTACTAACTCAGAAGCAACAAAGGCCACATGGAAGAAGCACATCAGCCTGTGTGACCACAGGGGTCAAAGGAATCAGCTATTAGGCATCAAAGGACAAAAAAATCGTATCATTTTTGCCCACCTTCCTGATATGATTGCTGAAGACAGATGTGTACATAAACAGATGTGGTAAAGAAAGCTGATGGTGCCCAGCTATCAATAGATGTAGTGTCTGGGGTCTTAAAGGCATGAGCGGCCATCCAGCTCAGAAGCTACAAAGCCTGAAAGTATGGAAGGAGCACACCACCCTGTGTGACCACAAGGTGTCAAAGGGATCAGATATCAGGCAGCAAAGAACTAAAAATTATATCATTACAAATTAGGAGAAATATAGATTGAGGACCCAAAACCCAATTGTAGATAACGGGGCATCTCCTTAGAGAAGGGTGACAGGGAGGAGATGAGTCAGTCTCCATGGCTTTACACAGGGAATCATCACCAACGAAAAAACTTGATTTTATGTTTCCAACTAGCATCTGCAGGGCGTCAGACGAAATCATAGGTGAAAGTCCCAGTGAAATACTAACCTTTGATCTAGGCACCAAAGCTTTAATTCTGGAAGTGTGATGAGAAGATTATAGTATTTTAAGACCTTTGCACCAGATATAATACAGAGTTGAAAGTTTCTATGAATTCTGCTACTTAGGGAGAATATCATATTCCACTAATTGAGGAATAAATAGAATGTTAAATAAAGAAATCGAAAGTCAAATCAAGACTAGGGCATATTTGGAATGCTGTCAAACATGCTGTGGAATTTATTAGGTACCAGATCTTGACCTAAATTAGGAAACAATGAAAAATTTAAGGCCTGGATTTAATGGAAGTTTCATATATAACTCCAAGTAGTTTTATAATTACTCTCCCACACGCCAGATTTTATGTTAAATAAAAATGAAAAATGATGTTTCTAAATTCCACTGATATGCCACAGTGAAAAAGGTTTTTCTTTCTTTTTTGTGCTGGTGTCTTTACTGAACAGGTAGCCTAGGAGAACTGAGGATCAACACAGAGAGAATTGTTTTAGATAAAATAGGCTAGACCAAAACAGTGCTATAAAGTCGATAAGAACAGTATCATCACTATGAATATAGCATAAAAATACAATCAGAGCTGACATTCAGAAACATTTTAAAGCAGAGACTACTTTCTTCTTGTTCTTCAGTTTTCTCTAAAGCTCCTCATGTCCTTACCACCCAGTATTTCTCTCTTGTTGTGCCTCTCTACCCCTCTGATCTAAAAGAAAGATCAAGTACTCAGTAGCCCCATTTTCCTGGAGGAGCTGCTAGGTAACTAGTTACCAGGATAAACTAGGTAACTTAGTTACTACTGCATTAGTATGTCACTGCTCTCCTCCTCCCTTCATATCATGGGCTTTTAAATAGGATACTTTGTATGATAAAAATAAAATAATAGCTCATTTAATCATGTTTACATTTTCCTGGTGGAGCTGCTAGGTAACTAGTTACCAGGATAAACTAAGTAACTTAGTTACTGCCAGATTAGTGTGTCACTGCTCTCCTCCTCCTTCTGTATCATGTGTTTTTAAATAGAATACTTTGTATGATTAAAATAAAATAATATCTCATTTAATCATGCTTACACAATAGACTATTTTCTGAAACTTAGTGGTGTAGTGCTTAAAGCATACAGCTACTAACCAAAAGGTTTTCAGTTTGAACTTCCAAGCTCTTACACAAAAGAAAGACGTGGTAGTTTCTTTTTCCAAGATTTAAAGCCTTCAAAACTCTAACGGGAAGTTCTGTTCTATAGGCATGAATTAGAAATGACTTGCTGGCAGTAGGTTTGTCTTCTGTTGTTGTTGTTGGTTAGATATTATTCTACGCACTTAACATATACTAACATTTAATCTTTGAGTCATATATTGTTTTATGTCTAGTTTATAAATTATAGAACTGAAACCCAGAGATGCTAAGTAGGTCATAAACTAAGAAACGGCAGAACCAGGCTATTGAAACCAAACAGCTTAACTCCAGAGTCTCAGCTCTTAATCACTTAAGCTATGCTGCCCAAAAAAGGCTGTACAGCTTGTAATGGAAAAATCCTATGCATCGAAGTTAGGATATCTATTCAAATTCTGCTCTGTGACTTTACTGGTTGTGTGGCTGAGAAAAAAATCTTTAATTTCTCTGAAATTAATTTTCTAATATGTGCAATAGAGATAACAGCAATTACATTAAAAGTTAATGGTAGAATAAATGATTTGCTGCAAATAAAGCACCTACTACAGTTCCTGCACCATCAAACATACATTCTTAGAGTGGAAGACCAGATTGAAATGAGAAAAACATTTTTTGTGCATAGAGAGTTGTCTCAACCACTCAGGAACCCTTCTCTGCCTGGGTACAGAGAAGGCCATTGTGGAATACTTAAAACAGATCAGCTGCCTTCTCAGATCTAGAGGAATAACAATTCAAGAGGCAATCATTGTAAAAAACATACAAAAACAGAAGGATACTTGAATTTTAGTGAGCATAAAGACCCATATTGACATGTACTTTTTGGTAAAAAATTTTTAGAAGTAGATAATTAAGCTATGGTTCATAAAAGTTATTGAAAAATATTTCACAAAAGGATGTTATGGTCTCAATACTTTGTCTAATTTATATATACATATATGTATGTTGAGATGAATACAAGCATCTATATAAGGGTAAGCAAACAATGTTGATTTAGAATCTTAGACTTTATTAAACAAAGTACCAAAATGCAAAGTTACTATTTCTTGACATGTCTTCCACTAATGATCTACACATTAATTAAGGCAGCATTCCAATTTCTCTATCCCATCTCTAAAGAACTCTGTGCTCTTTGATTTACACTGTATCCAAAAGGTAGTTGTGGCATCCTTGAAGTATTCAAATTACTTTTCTTTGAGGCTGTTGTTGGGAACAACAACAAAAACTTTGAACAAGAAAAATCAGGGCTGTAGGTAGATGGGGGGAGATTCCCCATTGAAATTCTTGCTACCATTGGAGAAGAAGCAGGTGTATTTATCATGATGGGGAAAAAAATTCTAGGCACAACTTTTCTGGACTTTTTTCTCACCAAGGAAGTGATTTCTATTTCTTTAAAACTTCTTCCAAATAAGCTCCCATGATTGTCCCATAATTTTCAAGAAAAAAAATCTATCAAGATTAACCTTTTGGGCCTCTTTAAGCAGTCATCATAACCTTCTGAATGGACTCTCTGCTTTGAATTTAACTGGTCAAGTAGATTTCCTTGGAAGTCACTGTTTTAATTAGACCTCTTTGTTAAGGCACTGTACAGAGACACACAAAATATGATGGTTGGGTTCTGTGTCAACTTGGCAAAGGCAGAATTCTTAGTGGTTTGGAGGGTTGAGGTCTAGAAATCTTCCATGAGGTGACCTAATATAATGTAATCAACTCCATGATGGATGGAATCTGCTGTGAAAAGACAAGTAGTTATAAGATTAGGAAAGAGTGCACCCCTACACTCAGGTCCACAGTCATATTGCAACTGAAAGTTTTCCTCAGAGGTATGGCCTCCTTCCTATAGAGGTAGATGTTCTAACAAAATTTTCTTTGCTTTTTGCTGAATCTGGATCCTGCATCAAGCTTGACTTCTGGGTCTTTGGATTTAAACCAATGACTTGACATATTGACAGCCAATTGCAGGAGCCATCAGTTATCTGCAATATGATCTGCCCACCTTGAGTTATGAGGGAGTACCGCCCCCCACCCCCTCAAAAAAAAAGACCAGAAAAAGGTCTGCTGGATAGAGCTTTTGTAGAACACATTTTCCCCTCTAGGTGAGCATTGAGTAACTTGCTCTGAGTTAGTGCACACAGTGGCATTGCCTGGAAAGGTTCTCTCTGGTCAAAGTGAATTTTTTTGTAAAAGCAGTTTTACTCAAACTTCATTTTTTTGATGGTCAATTTAAGAGAACAGAATGCAAATCAATGGACCAAGTAACTCCCGATATCGCTGAAGACAAATGGATACAGAGGCAAACAAAAAGATGGTGCCCAGCTACCAAATGACTGAATGTCTAGAGTCTCAAAGACTTGAAGAAACTGAGTTGCCATTCAGCATGGAGACAGCAAAGTCCACAGGGAAGAAGCACACCATCAAGTGTGATCAAGAGGGCCCAAAGGTAGCAGATATTGAGCATCAAAGAACAGGAATCACTTCATTACGAGTGAGGCGAGGGACAGGATGGGGACCTAAGGCCCACTGGTGGGTAATTGGCCACCCCCTTACAGGGGAGAAACAGGAAGGAGACAGACTAGTCAGAGTGCAGCCAGGCAGTGATGATGCATACAAGTTTCCTCTAGTTCCTGAGGTCTCCCTACCCCCCAAACATCATGACCCCAACTCTACCTTGTACATCCAGATGGACTGGAGAAGGTACACTAGTGGAGAGGGGCGCTGGAGATATGGGGAAATCAGGGTGGATGAGCCCCCTTGGGCTGGTGGTTAGAATGAACTACTGGACGGGTGGAGAGAAGATGGGGTAGAGACGGAACCAGCTGCAAGGATCTACATATGACCTATCTGGAGGACGGGCATGGGGGAGTGGGCTGAGGGAGGTGTAGGGCAGGGTAACATATGAAAGAATAATAATAATTTATAAAGTATTGAGGGTTGATGGGAGAGAGAGAGCAGGGGAACAGGGGACGGGTTGGAGGAACCGACACCAGGGGCTGGGGGAAAGGGCGGATGTTTGGAGAATGATGACAGCAGCGGACATGCGAGGGTTCTTGTCACAGTATGTTTATTTATGTATTGGAAAAATGATGTACAAGTCCCCAATAAAATGATTTTTAATTAAAAAAGAGAGAACAGAATGCAGCTATGAAATTTTATTTCCTGCCTGGGAAAAAGCTGCAGAAACTGTTGTGATGTTGAACACAACTTACAAGGACAGTACTATGGGGTAAACGCAAGTGTCTGAGTGGGTTTCTCAGTTCAAAACAGGTGAAATGCTGATTGATAACAAAGTTTTTTTTTTTGGATGCTTGTCAACTTCCTGAATGGAGGAAATTGTTGACAGTTTCATACACTTGTGCTTGAAGACCCACAATGGACGACTGAACATGGGGATGTTATTTGGACTATCTTGGAGCTCAGTTCAGAGAAGTTTAATGGACGATTTAGAAATTAGAAGGGTCTGTGTAAAATTTGTGTCTCATGTTCTGACTGACCAGGAAAAAGAACAGAAACATGCCACACTTTGAAAGAACAGCTCTGAAGTGATACAGACTCTGCCTCCCCACCAGGTCATTACTGGTGACAAGACATGGTACTATTTTTATGACTCCAAAAGCAAACATCAATTGAGCCAGTGGAAGACACCATAATCACCTTATCCCCCCAAAAGCTTTTCAAGTGAAATCCAAGATCAAGACGATGCTCATTTTTTTTTGATGTGAGTGCATTTGGTCTAACTGTTAATCTTTCTATTTAGAGGTTCTGAAAAGATATCATAACAGTGTGTAACAAAAAGGCCTCATTTGTAGCAGATGAGGGACTGATTTTGCTATCGCAACAATGCACCTGCTCAGGCAGCCCGTATGCCAGTTTGGGGCAAAAAATAAAAGCATGTCTCCCTTGCCCCATGCACCTTACTCACCTGACCTTGCTCTGTGCAACTTCTTTTTGTTTCCAAGAATTCAGAGGAACATGAAAGAACGGCAGAAAAACGAGGGAGGTGCTGTCGGTCATCCAAATAGATGCATTCGAAAATTGCTTCTAAGAATGGAATCACAGATATGACAAATGTATGAACTGTAATGGAGAGTACTTTGAAATAT